>JAVJAQ010000458.1:2769756-2869576 GCA_032362365.1 Zygogramma bicolorata | reverse complement strand
CACGCTGGCATAACCTTTCCCATATTGAGACGTATTTGTCGAATATATCATTGTTATTATTGGTATGGTAGTGGTGGGCACGTCTGCCTGTCAAGCGGAAGACCGAAGTTTACTCTCCTGCTTGGAGACCACTGTGCTGGGTTTCTCTTGTTAATTCATTGCTCACACAAGTTTCGACTTCTGATTGTTGACGTTCATAGGGGGCATCAGCTGGTTAGCAGAAAAACCCATTTCAAATCTATTTTTCGATAAATGTTTTCGGTTATCTTAAAATGTACGAACCTATCTGAATTTTAACAAACGCTTAAATTGGTTAAACATTTTCAGTGTTTGTATTGATCATAGCTACTCTGGATATGTCCAGAATCAGAATATCGGAAAAATATGCCACATGAAATTTTATTTTGATTTAAGCATACTTAATTTTCAATTCTGAAAACTCCTTCAAATGAGATAGTGTTGTATTCTTCTGAATAAAAGTACTTCATACTTGAACGAATTCAATATTTGGTTACCTGTACTAACTTTTGACTATATACTAATTACGATTGTGCAATCGAAAAAAATAATGATCCCATTTGTTGTACAATTGGGTAATGGTAATGAATTATAGCTTCTATCTCAGCCTTTCTCAGATTGATAAAAATTGCAATTTCTCTAACGAATATCTCGTTTATTCACCACTGAATATTCATATTCTCCACATGAAGAAATCAAACATATCTCCACTGAATCTTTGAACCAAGGCTTTTCTCCTGACGTTTGGAAAATGGCGAATGTAGTACCTATACAAAAAAATGCACCTACATCGTCTATGATATGCGCCCGATAAGCATATTGCCCTCCTTATCTAAAGTGTTTGAAAAACATGTTACCCGTCGAATAAAAATATTTTTGGATGAAAATGAAATTCTTTCTGATGTGCAGTCGGGGTTCCACAAAAAACACAGAACAAAGACTGCTTTACTTAAAGTAATCAATGATATCGGAAAAGCTAAAGACAAATCAGCGGTTTCTCTTTTAATTATGTTCGATCAAAGCAAAGCATTTGATTTTGAATCATTTATCACAACACTATAGTACATTGGATTCGATGAAGTATCATTGAGATGGATGGGACGAGCCCAAAGAGTCCAACTCGATCAACAGTTTCGAAGCTTTATATTCAATTATCCGTCTTCCCTATCATTATGTCAAGTACATCTCTATGCAGATGATTTCCAAATCCACTCACCTATGGCCGATATTGGTGTCGGAAATTGTATAACCCATGTCAACAAATACATTAGTTAACTCCGGAAATCACGGTTATAAAATATATCCTTGTAAAACTGTTGCTTCATGCTTTGGAACTCTAAGACAGAAAACAGAAATCCAAAGTTATCATAGGCTTTCATTGAATAATGCTGAAATCGAATGGGTTGATTCCGCAAAAAATTTGAGTGTTATTATTGATTCTTATCTGTCATTTGATAAACATGTTGATGAATAGATAGAAATAGAAGAAAAGAGGAAGTGCGCGTGGATAATGTTTGGCAGTGCCAGGGATGAAAAGTGATGGTTATTTTAATCTGACAGATATCTTGCATTAAAAAACCGGTCTTGAGTATGGAGGAATTAAATGTCGAGCCTAGAGTTCAATATGTTACAAGTATTTTTTGGGTTGAGAACCCAAAAAGGCTACAAGAAATAATCCATCAACCACAAAATAATGACTTTCAAACAGTGAAAAGTATATTTCTGTATAGGTTGCTCCAGACTCAAACTCCTACACAAGTAGACGATCTGATCATCACTAAGTGAATATCAGGATAGACTCTTTCAATATTCCCCATAATAAAACTTCGAAATTCCAAGCATTTTTTTGTTTTTGACTTCTTCATAGTTGAATTATATCCTACCATTACTGGATCTCTCAATTTCTCTATTTGAAAAAAAAATTGAAAGCACAACTGATTATTTCTTAATATTACTCGTTCTCTATAAGTATATTATATTATCATCTATATACAAGTCTAACATTTTTAGACAAATCTTGTGTGAACAAAATGATTTTTTCATTGTCCTGTAGTTCCTGTAGGAGATTAATGAACTCCTGGAGATATATTGAGTTCACTATACCAATTTAATTATATTATCAAAAATAAATGTCAATTTTTGGGAAGGGTGGAAGATAGCTTTCGGCTAACCCTTTTTCCCCTTTGTGTAAAAATCAATTTTTCATGCACAATAAACGTTATTATTATTATTATAAATGGGAAGGATCAGTAAAATAATTGAACACTCCAATTCCGTAATTTCAAATCTCGGGACTGCATGTACCTAAGCAATTTCAACATGACTAGGACAGAATATTCAAGATGTAACATTTGTACAATGTATTACGATAGGATATGATGAGTTTTGAAAAAGAATTGGGAAAATTGGGAACATGTAAAGGTAGAGGAACCCGTATCCTTGTTCTTTTGTGAATGAATAAAACGTCTTTTAATGATATTCACGTACCTATCAACAGAGAGTGTTGGTGAAATTTTTCTGATTTTACTTTTTTCATAGGAGTTGTAATTTCTGTTTTTCGATTCGGAGAAGAAAAAAGCCAAGAAATAATTCAGCAAACTTCATTCTCTCCACAAAAACAACCAAGTTTCCAATTATCATCCTTGGTCTTCTTGTGGATGATTCCAGATAATCTGGATTATATGATCGTTCCGAAAATATTCGTGGTTATATTTCAAAGGAACCTAATGCCGCAATTTTGATAGGGGCGATTTACATGATCTAAAATTCGTCGAAAATGCTTCATTGCCATTTGAAAAAAGTTGAAGTGGATGATACTTCTTGGCAAAATCTGTACAAAACTCGTGCACAAGTTCTGCCCAGGCAGACAATGTTTCCCGTCGTTGTCGTTGACACCAACATTTCATTCTGTCACTTGATCGGTCAAATGTTTTGCAGTCTGAGAAGTTGTCACCAGAATCTGAACAATTTGTATTCTTTATTTCTTCATTGAGTTGTTTGGTTAAAGTAACGACGCAGTAATGCCATCATAACAAAATTGGAAAAATCGCTACTGTGCCACCATTTTGAAGGGAAATGTCCACTTATATCGCGCCTTTGTCACGAAACTGTCATAGTTCATCGAATGGTCATCGAAAATTCTTCACTTAGGTCTACTTCCAGTCAAAATATGCGTTTTTTTGTGAACTATTCTACAAAATATTCACGAATGAAAGACCGTTAGGAATTATATTGGATTAAATGAATGTGTTGAATGAGGACAATTGTAGACAGGTTGATTATATGTGACTTTGGAATCACCACAATATTTGAATGAATGAAGTTATGAGGCGCCGTTTGGGTCAAAAGTGTTTTTGCAAATATATGTAATTTCATGTCAATATATTTATTAACTTCAGCAATATTTTTATTTAGTGTTCCGATATATTTATTTTCTACCGAACATAATATATTTACGTTTTGAGTGTCACAAATATATAAAAATGAGATTCCCATATATTTATAAATTCGATCTATTTCACGTCGTCAAGAGATGGCGCACCGGTGGTATTTTGTCACGGTCGAATACATGTCAACAAGGGGAAGTCGTTAGTACATAGAGTGGCTAATAGATGGCAGTGACTCAGGCAGTTGTCATCTCAATGTTAATAATATTAATAGTTCAAATTAGGCACTCCAGATACTTGTCAAATCGCGAAATTAGTTTTTTTGTAAAGGATCCTGGGACCTTTCGACCCACTGGCGGACGCGAAACCACAACTCCAACTCCCGCGACATTTGCACTATTATTGACATGACAACTGCCTGAGTCGCCATCTATTATTTTATGAATAATGACTTCACCATGTTGCCATATACTCGACCGTGAACAAAATGCCGCCAGTGCGCCATCTCTTGACGACGTAAAATAGATCGAATTTATAAATATATGGGAATTCTCATTTTTATATATTTGTGACACTCAAAACGTAAATATATCATGTTTGGTAGAAAATAAATATATCGGAACACAAAATGAAAATATTGCCAAAGTTAATAAATATATTGACATGAAATTACACATGTAATGTAATCACTTGTTCATAATATCCCAATTTTCAATTCCCGGTATTTACTATTGAGAGAAGGAACAAATGTGTAACAGTCGAGTCCGTGACCGGGGAGTATTCAACTGAAAGAAAGCTCGACATAAAGATAATGAAAGAAGCGGGACGTGTTATTAAACGAGAACTTTGAATAGAAGTTCCGAGACCACAATATTAATGGAAGAAAGAAAATAAGTATGTCATGGACAAATACGTTGTGTTTCTTGGAGCAGAAAGCTAAAAAGAGCTGACAATCATGTTTTTATATTTTTCGAGATATAAATCCTGAACAAGGTAATTATAGCAATGATAAATGGCATTTAGGATTGAAAAAACATACAAATAAGTAATTGCTATAAATATTGTAATACTATTCAAACATACGATTATCCATTGTTTCTCTTCCTATTCCACCGAATGCACCAAAATACTTGGAAGTTAGTGGTTAGTCATCGTTAGGTGATAAAAAAAGGCAACAGACAAATTGAGTCCTTTGACGATTAACAAGCCTAAACCACATCACGTCAAAATTCTTCGATTCTAGTTCTTCCCCGCGTTGGCACGATAAATAATTCTTAGAGTATCTATCGGACAAACACCAACTTGAAGAGAAAGCTGAAATATAATTAATAACCTAGGCAAAGCATACGTACTTTATTCATAGATGAATTGACCTGAGTTTCAGTTAGAATGGAAATGTCAGGTTTTTGTTTGCAGATGGTAATGCAACTCATTGATATTTTTATTTATCCCACGAATGTTACAATAATCGATTCTCAATACTTCCGATGGAGGATCCCCAACCGGAAATCTGATTGGGGATGTATTTTACTTTCGGAGTTTTTTACTCCAGGAGATATCATCGTATTTTGAATTGAATAATTGAGAAAAACCGGTAATATCAATCACATACTGAAATGTTAATTATCACTGCACAGCACATTCAGATTTCACAGTAACTAGTAACACTATGTAACGCCAATCGAAATGAATGTAGACGTCGAGATCATGTCCCAAGGCTTTGGGACACCGTGAATTTCATTACTTCAGATTGTTTTCGAAAGTAAATAATATTATTTCCATGTCAAAATATAATTCGACTCACAGAACATATTAGATTTCCATGTCAAATTATTCTATGTTCGATCTTCGAAAGCGTGTGATATTCTATCCACAATGAATATGAGCTATACACGCAACCCTCCCATTTTCAATAACCACTTCTGCCACCTTGATTACCGTGAAGTGAAGCTAGGTGTACAAAATAAAATTTCACAAGTTACAGGTTCTGCCAGTGAACGATTTATGGGAAACGAACATGACATAGTAGTTTATATCCGACAATTTCGTAATGTGTTCAATACATGTTAGTGAACGGGACAAGATATTACAGTTCAATTCCACACGAGAAATATTAGTGTGGCGTCATAATTTGCCACAAGGGTGCATACATATTTTTTTTATTTTACGGAGGCTTGTTCGAGATGTCTTCCAATCCTCTATCCAAAAGGTTCATTTTCGAAAATATGTCTAGCCCTCAAAAAGTTATCAACAGTTGCAGGTAATTTGATTAGGGCTGATCGAATAGGTTGAGTTTGAATTCCAGGTGGCGAATGAGAAGACGAATCTGACGAATTTTGCAAGTATATTCAACCGAATTCTTAGTTCAAACCATGTCATTTTCGAACTGATCCTATAATAGTGACTCTTTACGGTATCACACTTTCAATAAGAGTTTGGATTCGTCTGATTCCTTTCGATCACACCCTTCAGATGAAATCTCAATATTTTTTGTATCTCCACTGAGGAGTGAAAAAACATTAAATCAGAGTTCTGATCAGATCATCCTTAGGTTGAACATTTGCCTATTCAACGGATTGGATAATTATTATTTTATCACTCTCGAGGCTGTATTATTGCGAGAGAGCAATATAAATTGAAAAGACATTTGAATTTGCATGAATCATTTAATAACTTCTGAGCCTACACGTTCCACGAGCAGTGTGATTGGATTATCGGTCTAACCTGAGAATTGACTATTGAACCCAATGTCGCCACACGTATATACAAAATGATATACACGGCTCTCATGATACCGATGTAAACTTACATCGTTGACACCAGGATCCCTCAGATTAATCAGGTGACAGATAAACTGGAGTCATGAGAACCACATCAACCAGAGCTCTGGAGATCATACGCCCCTCGAGAAATGTGTTAGGGAGAAGCGATAATCACCATCGTACGTCTCTATTTCTAACTAAGTTTCTCTGAATTGGACCGCAGTTTAAAGGCTAGTGACTCTAGCAAGAAGGCTGCCTGTGTCAAATCTCTCTACGTCCCTTTATTGGCATGACGATGACGTCAACTGCTACGGTCTTTGAAGAACATTTCCATCTCAACCTGAAATGGCGCTGGAATCAAACTATCAACTGCAATTTCGAGATATCTACGAAGGATTTAGATTCAGAGACAGCCAATTGATACCTTTTGATTTCCCATCAGAATATTTGATTAACTTGGAGTATTGTGACAGAACACAGGCAGCTGCAACAACACCTCTTCAGAATAGAGGTAACTGACTCAGCTCGTTTGCAGGACCTGTAAACGAACATATAAAAACTTGAAGCCGGTTATGTGACAGTCCACCATCCTCATGAAGATGAAGATACATGTAAAGCGGGTATAAGACTGAAATACCATAGCCTATGTGGAGGGAACACTTGATATTTTTTGTGAAAATATGTGGAGCCCAGAGAGTACACGTATACATACAGCTAGGTCCATAATGAAGTTCATGGATATGGAATTAGAGGTGTTTGCAACTACACTTCCTCAGTAATATTTCATAATGTCGGAAATTGAATTGCGAACACGATGGAAAAGTAAACAATTCGAACATTTATCGAATCTTTATTTTCGATATTGTACCGTTTCGAAATTTCGAAACTACACAAAAAAGTTCGACAACACGCTTACGTTATTGAAATGGGTTTCAGGAAAAATCTTCTAACTGCAGTCCTCCCAAACGAATGATATTTCACCACCTGGAAACTTGGGAGAGTGAATTCATTTTTCGTAAGTTCTGTTGGTCACGGGTACCGTGAATTATTGATATTTCAATCTCGAAAAAATATATATATTTCAATCTCTTTCGAAATTATTCAGGGTGGTAAATCCTCGTTGGGAATATTTGTAGGAAATGTTCCATTGAAAGTGAGGAAAACAGCCTCAGAATCACAACAGGAAGAAACAATTAGAAATTTTCGGAACAACGCAGCAATTCAATTAACATAAACCGAATGCAATAGAAAATATTTCACAATTTCGCTTTCAAGTACTTTAATATCAAAACTCAATCTGGAACTTTTAAGTATCTCAATCCCGAGAATCGTCGGTTAGTGAGGGAATTAACATTTTTCCGGTGCTTGAGTCCGGGGACTGGCCTGAGAGTGGAAAACTTTCTGGGGTATTTGGATTAACATATAAAATTAATTATTCGTCACTGATACATCGAAAGTCTGAAAGGAATTATACTGAGTGGAAATTATGTTCCCACAGCCTGCTAAGATGTTGGTGATCA
The DNA here is from genome assembly GCA_032362365.1 of Zygogramma bicolorata. Lineage (NCBI taxonomy): Eukaryota > Metazoa > Arthropoda > Insecta > Coleoptera > Chrysomelidae > Zygogramma > Zygogramma bicolorata. Next base: position 2,861,890 of record JAVJAQ010000458.1, on the reverse strand, counting down.
CATGCTTCCTGATGACTATTAAAAAACTCATCTGACTTTCATTCCAAATCGATCTCAACACATCCAAACTCAGAGGAGGATGTACTTATACTAAATGAGAATTGATGAACTCTATTTGGAGGAACGTGTAAATCACCCAGTGATGACCAATTCATACCTAATATGGGAAACATTCCATCAAACAACTTTTTCTCTCTGACTGTAGTACCAAATTTTTTCCTGAATGTCATAAATAAGGTTAAATTTACCTATTCATCATTGAATTTATCACTTCATTTCTCATTCAAATCTCCCGTTATGGTGAATTATTTCTGGCCGATAACAAGAAATGGATTTGAAAATGAAAAAGTGATATGTTCGACTCAGATAGTTGGTGAACTCCCTCATAGGTAGTCCGACAGTCCACAATTATCCTAATAACAGAATATATCACAAGTATGCCAATGAAATGGCGTAGATGGTTGTGTGCCCAACTCATAGTCGAGAAGCCGTGGGTTCGATCCCCCAATTTTTTTCTAGGGATTTTCTCTCTGTCATATTGGTAAATATTTCTGCCACGTTTCATAGTTGAAGGGTCCGCGAATAATCATGCTGCTCCTGAGGTATGAGGGTGTTGGTAACAAGGTCTTTTCAATGGCGTTTGGTACAAAAATATCATATGGAGTATGTTGACAGTACAGTAAGAAGATGCACTACGATCTGTTATTCATATTAATCAATCGAAACTAAAAAGGGCTGCTGTTACCTCAACGTTATTACTGCTACTCCTAAGGAGTGATGCTATAATACAATAAAATGATGAAGATGTAAATGTGATAGACGTCAACATTTTTGTTGTTTGATTTTTTGTGGGCAGTATAAACTTTTGAACTCTTTCAACATTATCTTCCTGAATCCAGTCTAATGAAAACAAGACTTGTAGAAAAATATTTCTCAAACATAAGTAACAATGAATGAAGAAAGGATGAAGAAGGGAAAATGTTTACGTCGAATGTTGAGACGCTTTTTGTTGTGAGCGTGTAGGTTGACGGGCGACCCTTATTTCGCTTATAATGTGAGCCACACTTATCATTTTTTTATAACCTATGATCTTTTTCCTCAAACATGCAAATACGAATCCCTTGTCCGAACAAAGGTCCTCCGCCTGGAGGTCCTCGCGAGAGTATATCACAAAGAAAAATGAAGTAATGATTGAAGAACCTAAATTTTAGCGGCCGGAGGTAACTTATTCTGGGGTGTTATTCGGGTTTGTTTGCCGTGATCCACAGGTTTTTACTCCTGTACTCACCTGGTGTACCGGATTCCGTCTAGCTGTGGATCGGTCTACATTGAATCCGCCTAATGAAGCATCAAGATACTGCTCTCCAAACATAAGAAAAATTGTCGCCTAGGACAGACAGACAAGTCGGCAGTAGCAGAATACGCACTCGCAGAAGGCAATCACGTAATTGCATTTGAAGAAACTCAAGTGCTCGATAAGAGTCTGAGCTACGATCCCAGATTACACAGAGAGGCAATAACAGGGCTTCTCTTTCGTGTGAAACTTAATGTACAAAAATGAAGATATTACTTTTTTTAGAGATCTATTAACATCAAACTGATATCACTTGCACTCGACTCGCGTTCTGCTCAAAAAGTTAGGATCTTCTGGATACCGTATCACTTTATAATTTTTCATTTTTCTAAAGTTGCTAACCTCATCAACAAAACGCTCATCTCATCGTTTATTCGTAACGTAGATGACTCATTAGTGCTGAGGTTCAGATGTGGCCTCGTTAACCCATTGCTCACACAAGTTTCGAGGATTGAAGTTCGTTGGAGGCGTCAGCTGGACAACTAAAAAACCTATTCCAAAGCCATTTCGTTATGGATTGGAAATTATGTCTCTAGGGAAAACTTTCAGGTGAAAACATATGACTGAACGATAAAACATCTCGTGTTTTTCATGGTATCACACCATGAAAATCTTTTATAGAACTTGAAAGTAATGCATAACAACAATATTCGGGACGATTGGAACTTGTCTGATGAAATCTGCAGTAGATTAACTGTTAATTTTCTTGGACTCTGAGCTTTCATTGGGAATCACTAACTTTTTTTCAATATTCTTCAGTATTGTTAATGAATATTCAGTGATTATTATCAACAACTTCCAGAGCGATTGTAAGAAGTTTGAAAATTGGTAAAGTTGCAATGACTTCTACTACTACCACTACTATTACTATAAGTAGCGCTGCGATGTTGTTGAAGATCCGGAATATGATTGAAATGATAACTCATATGCTTGTCCCAAAGATTGAGCCATGCATGTCTCAGTCAACTGGAGGTGGAACCGCGGAAGGAGAAACTAACATGTTAATCAAGCACAATTCATAATTGATATTTATATATAGAGTAGATAGAACACTAAAAACCATATAGTCTCAGAGGCCATGACACTAAACCTATAATGATAGGGCTCCTAAAAGTAATACAAATAATTCGATATTTCATTCACAGGAGAACACAAAATGGCCCTGCTGCCATGTCTAGGATCAGTCAACGCCATAAAAAATTAACAAAAAAAAATATTTTTTAGGTTTCTCTAATGATAAGTCTCTCGTATTGTGATTGTTCCTCCAAACAGGGGAGGGGTAGGACTATAAGAAAAAGCAGTGCTGCCTCTTCCAAACAGTGAACAACTGGCCGATTGCTGATAAAACCGAGTTGAAGCGCAAAATCGGTTGCGCGGAGGCCGACTTTTAAACGCTGCTGCCGCCATGTTGTCCACTGTTTGGAAAAGGCAGCACTGCTTTTTCATATAATCCTTACCCTTCCCCCCTCATCATTACAGAAAAAAAAATTTATAATTTTTTTTATAGCGTTGACCGGTCCTAGACATGGCAGCAGTGTCATTTTGTGTTCTTCTATGAATGAAATGACTATATGTATGAATTCTGTGAGCCCTATCATTTTGGGTTTCGTATCGTGGCCTCTTATGCTAATGATAATCACTTGCTTGAATGTGGTTGACAATGCTCCTTGCTGAATGTGATGGTTCGGCTTCCCTTGTCTATATTATTAACTCTATTGAAACCTGTTGCTAGGAACGGAAAGATTAAAATACATATCAAGTGAGAGGATCAAATCAAAATCAAATTTTTGGTCAATAATGAAATTAGGGATTGATTTATCAAAGAAAAATACTGTTGTTACAAAAAATCGAGATATCGAATATGAAATATGAGTAATAAAATTGTTAAATTTGAATTTATAAAAATTATTGACCAAAAGAATTTATATTGATTTTCTCACTTGATATGTATTTTTATCCTTTCGTTCTTAGCAACAGGTTTCAATAGAGTTAATGATATAATAACAACCGCTTACCTAATACTTACGATCTCAAACGACAAAATCCTAACCTTGATCAGGAATAGTTGTCGAGTATTCCCAATCAAATTTTCTCCAAGGTGGCGTTGCGTTTTTACTTTGAAATCACAATTGCACCGATTACAATGATTTTCTCTCAATGATGTACCAAAATTAGAGGAGTATAAATCATCATTTTATTGATCAATTGTAAACATAGTTTACAAGTATCAATTGTGTCGGAAATAACTTCTTACTGAGACCAATTTGAATCGCCTTTTAAAATATCGTTTTTCATTACTCCTATTCATATTTATCGTTTGATGAGTCTTTTCCCACAGTAAAGACAAGAATCAAAAAATGTTTCTCATCTAGTTATTTCGTTCTGGTATTTTACAATATTTATCTTAGCTTTTTGATTCTCGTTGGGACTCAACTTCAGAGACAAATGCATTGTTTGGTGCGGGTGAATTAGATCTATGATCTATAAAAATTATTAATCATATAACCAAAACAGTTATACAATGTCGATTTCTCGATGAGTTCAGCGAGCTGTAACTTTTCGGCGTAGGGTAAAAGGAAGTGAACCCAGAAGAACCGAGATTTCACCTTGGAATTTCTTCTGGAGTGATACAATGTCTTCTGAGACCAATATTTAGTCGATGTGTCGGCCGACTCTTCTATGGAGTTATTACAGGATTTACAACGGTATTGGACTTTGAAACTGAAGTTCATACGAACATACGGAGGAAAACAGAACTCACAATTACACGGCGTTTTTTATGAGAAAAAAGAAAACATCATACACTTGTGTACTGCTGAATGGCAAATCGGTTCGCTCATTGCCTGTATGCCGACTGGCTTGATCTGGACTTGAGGTGTTGGATTGAAAAATGATACAGGGTGGCTCCACAAAGATAGTTAAATGGTAATAAAAGTAAAAATCAAATGAAATGAAAAATCAACAAATATGTATTAATTTCCTTAATATATATATATATATATATATATATATATATATATATATATATATATATATATATATATATATATATATATATAATTCGATTGATTTTGTGAGGTTGCAGTCAATCGAATTATATTATTATATTAATCGAATTATATTATAGCCAGTCACTAATTCTTCTCCTATATATATATATATATAAATGAACATAGATAACAGAATAGAGCGGGTCGCGACATGCATGAAGGACGAATGTGTAGGTTGGGATTCTTTCCTGCAAGAATTGAACTGTCTATAAGGCGCGACAGGCGCTGAGTCACATAGAAGTCACTTTTTCTTGCAAAATTTGTATTTTTTTTTTCAAGTAGATCAGATCAGCTCAAAATCGAGTTCTTCGATAAAAATCAATTCAAGGAAGTTCTATAATTCATACATATGACACTGATAAGCTCAGCGAATCAAACTTGTCTTTAAGAACTGTTTGAATGTCATTTTTTGTAGGAAACGGATCCTTTCTTCGTAGTTCTTTATGAGTTTTCAACCCTCTACAATCTTAAAAGAAGAGAATTAATTTCGAAATCTAGTGCGTGTGGAAGGGCTGAGTTCTAATCTACCACGAAAATTTGCTGGGTTAGTTGGAAAGCGGTTCATGTTCTATGGAACACGTTCTATCAGTCAGAAACTTCTAGCATATCCCGAATTTGCGTACCAAAAAATTACAAGAGCGTTTATCTGCCTAAATACTTATTGCTAACTTTTCGAATCCGCCTTCGTTTTCACAACTCATTCACAGGATCCTTTTTCGTTAAAGTAAATATTTGATATTTAACATGTTTGTCAAGAAGGGTAGCCAACTGCGACTCATATCAACTGAACCCATCGAGATGCAAGTGTCCGCAGGCACGTCTCCTGCCATTGCTATCTTCCTACAATTTTTTTTGGGATTGTTGTAAGTTGAGAACCCAAAAACCCACGAAAAATCCTGGTTCGAAAATGAAATGTTATTTCAATAAATTATTTTTATTTGCATAGGAATATCCTATGAATGGTATTCGTTTGACCAAAGTTTTGAATGAGTGCTATAGAAATTGAGTAAGAAGTGTTGACTTCTATTTGATTTAGGGCCCGTCGCGCCATATAGGTAGGGGAGTGGCTGTTTCAGATAGACTCCTGTTCGTAAATAACTTGAATTTCTATGAATGAATCACAGGTATCAACAGAGAATATTCGCTACATATCAGATGTTACATCTTCCCTTGATGTTTTATATTTTTCTCGCATCGACATCTTGTGGCTTTTGTCATCAAGTCGTCACGTATTGAATCGGACCCTAACCAAGGGCCATCATTTGGAAAAAATAAGATTTTTGTTGTTCGTTTTTACGAGATTATCCAAAATCTTTCATTATATTTTCTCTAACTCAAAACCATTCGTAGGCTTTGTGATGTCTGGTTTTATACCTACCCATTTTCACTGATACTATGTCAGATACCATTTCTGAGTCTTTTAAAGATCCAAATCATAGTACTTTTGTTTGTCAATATCTTTTCATCATTGAATTTTTCGAAGGCTTGATGTCGATCGAAATTTGAAGGGATCTTCTATAGAAAGGAACTCATTCATGTAGTAATGGGGTGAAAGAGATCCGTCTTGAAGGCATGAACAAACACTTTATCTCCCACCTTACGTTCGTTGTGAACTGAAATCAAATTTGAGGTTGTTTGTTGGAAAATCGGAATCTCCAACAAAACAGTCTGAATAAATGAAGGAACGCGCTAACCATTATTTCCCATTAGTTAAATTCGAAGGGATTTTCTACTAGAGAGGTTGCACTTCACATACGAAATTGATATGGAAACACTACAGTTGTTGTGGAATCAATTCTATAAGAGATGATTTGAAAATTATGATATTCATTCATTTCAGTACAGAGTTGAAACGAGAAGCTACTCCAAGTTCGAAAACGAGTAAGATACATTTTCATGGTGGTTCGTATCAATCGAGGAATACAGTAGAAAGCTATGTAAAACTATAATATTTCATTTCGAAAAAAAAAAAAGTGAGTTTCAACCAATGTGCGGTTTGGTTGATCGGAATACTCTCGACAGAGATCCGTTTATAAACTTCCCCACATAAATTCATCCCCGAAAAAACCATAATGGAATTGAAAATCTTATATCAACTATTTTTTCAGTTCGATACTATCTTTCACTTCAAGAATGAAATTTTCTCATTTAAATACGTTCACTGATGAGCTCGAGGAATATTTTTCTCTGAAGGAAACAAGGTTGTCCATAAGTACTGTTTGAATGTAATTTTCTGTGGTGGGTGACTTCTTTCTTCGTAGTTTTCTTTGGGTTCTCAACCTACCATAAAATTTTAAATGATATTGAAATCTATACACGTGTAGAAGGGCTGATTTCTAATCTATTACGAAAAGTTGCTAGGTTAGTTGAAAAGCAAATCCTTTTCCTTTCCTCATTATAGTGTACATGAAAAAAATATATTTCAACAATCGAGAAACCATCATGGAACTGGAAATCTAACATCAAAGTGTTTTTTTAAGTGTGACCTTTCACTAGAGGAATGAAATTTTCGCATTTACTGGTGAACAAATACTCATTCCATATACTGATGACGCTCAATGTCTGGTCTATTAGATTCAATGTTTCAATATAAGTAATTTGCGGGAAATGTACAAATCTTCCGGGTCCTACAGTTCACGGCAGATTTCCCTCAGGTCAGATTTTCTCTAGATTCATTGCGTTGTGCGCCATTATGAAACTGTATTGGATCATATAGTTTCAGTCCGGTCATCTGTTTTTGATTCCGTTGGAAAATAAGGACAATTCATTTCATTGTCCATAAAGTAATAGACCCCTGTGTTTACCGATTACAACCGCATTGAACACGTCTATATTATCAACTCTATTGAAACCTGTTGCAAAGAAAAAAGGAGGAAGAAAGACAGAATAAGGTAATCATATCCTACCAAAAAAGTTTGAAATGGATGTTTGGGCATATGCATAAAATGAAAGTTTTTGATTGCTCTAAGAAATTATTGTTGAGATATCGAATATAAAATAGACTCAAAAAATTTACATTAAGAAATATATGAAATAATATAAAAAAATGTTGAATCAACTTTCAATCGCTGGTATCCCCAATCGTCTGGTGATTACTGACAACATTAATCTCGAGGTATGGTCGGTTATGAAGACCTGATTTCTCTGTGGTGGGGGAAGGGGGGCGGCGCTAACCATGAGGCGTGCAATAGGTGAGTTTGTCCGAATTTTTCGTTGAAATGCTACCGAATATGTCAAACATAAGAGAATGAGTCATTTCAACGGACAATTCTCACATAAAAAATTCAAAAAAGCTTGATTGTGTCTCTCTCCTGTAACGTCAAAGCGCGTTATTGATGCTTATTTTATTTAGCGGTGCCTATGAGCTGCTCAGATTGATACGGGAGGTCGTGGGTGTCGTTATCTGTTGGGTTCAGGAAAAGGACAAAAATTTCCTCTGACAAATCTAAGAGTTAAACGATTCATTGGAAAAGATATAGACAGTTATTGAGCACCAGATCATTATTTTTTATTTGAAAAATGATCAAAAAACAATGAAACCTGTCTGAGGAAAAATCTGTGCTACTTCCCAATGAGTGGTGTCTCTAAACAATATAAAAAGAATTGAACGGTATTATTGTTCATTTGTGACTGTTAATTTGTTAACAAAGATGTTTGGCTGCCTTTGTCTTGTTTTCTGACTGAGTTTGCTTGACGACGAGAGACCTACTCCAGAACTCTAGTGTTTCTACTCAGCTCTGAGAATTTCGGAGATTTCAGGATGCGAAGGCTTCATACGATGGTAGTCAACTAGGCCTCACTTCAGACCGGCATTTGACTGTGTGTCTTGAGTGCCTTGTTGTTCTCCTTGCTTTCACTGCTGGAGCTTCTAGAAGTTTATCTCTATCTATTTGTATTTTGTTACAAAGGTGTTGGGAGGATTGGTTTACTCACAAACTAACAGACTCAGAAGTTTGTTGAGAGTAAAACGGTGGAATGATTACAGTACTTTGCAGGCTCAATGTAAACAAACTTATTTGAGTGTTCGAGCTCGAACGATTTCAAGATTTGCTGAAATGGATTTTAATAAACAAAATTATCTGATAGCAAGAATGAGCAATACTCTGAAATGATTTCAATCACTCTTCATAAATTTTGAAATATATAACTTCAGCAATATCTAAATGGAAGGTAATATATAGATGAGTAAGTCAATAATTCAGTGTTTAACCGTGAAGGATCATGTGAATGAACCCTGAGGCAAATTTTATTTGACTTGGATATAAAAAGCAGACAACATGAAAAAATGGTGAAATTCGACACTCCGAACTTCTGTTCTGATGAAGAAGGGCTCGATATGGAAATCAAGGAAGGGCTTAGACTGATTCATCAAACAATAATGAAAGCAAATACTCACTCAGAATTCTTTTTCCTCCAAGCAGTCGATCAAGCTCCTGTCCAACAGTGACGGCTTTTCTTTGTCAAAGCGGACCCCTCAAATAGACATGCAGTCAACTGTTCCAGGACGTCCTTCAAAATCTTTCAGATCCTTCAATTGAGTAATCATACAAACGGATGCTGGAAATATAAGAAGGAAAGCAGAAACAATCGCTGTAAATATGTCTGAGAGGATAAAAAAGTTATAGTAAATTTCAATCACAAGTTTTCTCAACTTTCAAATACAAGAAATTCTATTACCAAATGCCAAAACAGAACATTTAAATCGATGATTTAGGTAAAATGTGAAATTTCTAATTGAGACCATCAAAATATTTCAGACTGCAAAATTTCAGTTGGTGCCATTAAGTACTTCAAAAAAAATCAATGGTCACAACTAAAAATCAAGATACAATCAATATGATATGACAATATTAAATAACCACTTGTTTTGAACAATTCGAAGCAGAATAGGAAGAATACGACCTCTTCTCCAAGTCAGATGAAATAGATCCAAACAGTTGAAGCGCCTCGAAAATGTCTCCTTGGAAAATCAAATCCTCGATACATGCGCAATTCAGTCAATGATGTTTAGATGATGGAAGTGTCTATTGTTCCGGCGCGCGGTGATGGTGATGATTTGTGATGTCACTGAATTTGATAGAGTGACGAAATGTTTTTCATTTGGTTACCGATCGCGGTTTCGAAGACTTTCGGCCCCCGCGGTCACTGAAGCTGAATTTATAGATTCAGATGCAGCCGCTGCCGTTGCAGCTGTTGTAGCAGTTGAGTAATTTATTCATATGTGTGATTATTGCGTAGAATTCGAAAAGCGTATGAGTGATATTCGAAATTTGGCGGCAGCGAAAACGGCTGTGGCAGCTAATGCGAATCTATAAACTTATACATATTCTAACACACATTCAGTTTCGTACTGCAGCGCCAACGGCTGCGTCGGAATCTATAAATACGGCTTAACTCCGGTCCCCAATCATGCCGTCTTTTCGTTTCCCCAACCACGGTTGCGTCTAATCTTTCTCTTCAAACAGTCAGCACCACGTCTTTCATTTGCTAAATCAGAAAATTATCGAATTTTGAAATCAAAACAACTCACCTACCGTTTGGAAAATGACCCCATTTTACACCATACGGAGGAGAAATACCGTTTCCATCTGGAATCGTGCAGAATTGATGCCACGTATTATACAGCTCCTCTTCGATATGAAATTTAAATTCAAATATAGCTATTCTGACATCTTATATGTATGTATGATGTATGTTTATATCGCTACCACGTCAAGCCAAAAGTCCGCTGTACATAAAATGTGAGTTCACCGAAACCGTAAAGTATTAAATGAAACTTTGAAACGATCTAATTCTGGAAGACGAAACTTCTGTGCCAGGAACTCCTGAAGGAGTATGTGTTATGTCACCCAGGCCCGGAACTGAGAGATTTGTTAAGGGGAGGGGGGACAAAGATGAATTTGATTCCAACTACCTCCCGATACCTCGTACACTGAAAGATATAAATCTTCCGTAGCTGTTTTTTAGATGTGGTAATTGAAATAACTACTATGATTATTTAAACTATCGAGAAGTTTCTTTATGTTGAACACTTAAGTTGCGGGGGAACACCGAACAACTTGATGATGATGGTTGTATGGTGAAACAATACTTTGTATGGGGATACTTGAAAGTATGTTCAATCAAAACTTTTTGTTTTATCGAATCGTTAAAGTCACACTTTTAAAAAAATTGATTCTCAATCTAGAAATTCGGTAACAGAACTAAATTCGAAGTTGGCAAGATGAAGATGATGGTGACAAATGTAACCAAAAAAAAAAAGATTTCGACTATTACCGACACTTATGATAATATAAAAATCACCCATCAAGTATTATTATACATTGAAAATGAGAGGTCTCATATACGGAATTATCTTCTCATTTTGATAATCAAACCTGAAAATGAATTTGGAATTTGGGTGATCATTATTGATTTATATTTTTTCTGTTCAATATTTTGTTTTATGGAGAAAATTCACCCATGTTATATCATTCAACTGTAATAGTATTTTCTGCGATTCCCAAGTTCATCACCATTCAAAGAATCAGGTTTCAAGTTAAATCACGGGTCGTTCTAATAATCCTAAATGAACGCCAAGAATTGCCAATTCAGCCAAAATGATTCTCAACAACAGGATAATTTTTAATATAAACTAGAATGCTGTATTCCGATTTTATCTTTTTCGTTTCATGATCATCAGTTATCATTTCGACTAAACGAGACTGAAATCAATTTTCAAGGAATGGGGGTCCTCTTCAAGAAGAATAAGGGAAACAATTCTCCTCTTCTGCATAACTTTGATCTTAGTACTTACCACTTTTGTTTATCCATGATTGCATTGTTTTAACCTGTTTCATTTATATTGTTTTCAACTTGTTATTTTATCGATTCACTGTCACACACTGTATAAGAAGTTCTTGTGGTGTTGATAGCACTGATACATTCTCATCGTCTTCAATCGTCCATGGCATGGCATGTGTGTGTGCTCCTGTGATAAGTGGAATTATCCCAGTTAGACACAACGTAAAAATACCGCATTTTCACGTAGTCTTAAAAAAGTAGTTGGTGGGTGATTTCATGACCGATCCATTGCATGAAAGTAGCTGGAAGTGCGTAGTACAATAGATATCTCATCGTACTACATATTGACTGCCAGTAAAAAAGACGGTGATAAAAACTGATTGTATCTCTTAAAAACTGATAGTTAAAATAAGCTCGAACTATTATCAATTAGTGCGGGTGCTCAACTATACTTCAAGCAAATAACTGTCGATCGATCTGAAATGATAGATGTAACACTGAAGGATCTTCATGAGCTACTTATGAAATTGAACACAAAATCAGATGAAACCCAAGATACTTTATCTGAGATAAAATCAGAATTACTGAACTCTAACAACAAAATATTATATCTCGAGGAAAAAAACACCAAACTGAAAGATGAAAATATCCAGCTAGACAGGAAATTACGTAGAAACAATCTTGTTGTCTTCGGATTGCAGACCGATATTCCTGAACAAGGTCTCCAATACTTGAGAGATACCTTGGAAGTCGACTTGGATTTGAGAGACATCAACAACATTTTCTTTTTTCCTGGAAAAGGGGCTGAAAATAAAATCCTCAAACTTGAACTAATTTCATGTCTGAAGAAAATTGAAATTTTGAGAAACCTCCGAAAACTGAAAGGTGAGAATGTTTATGTAATGGACGATCTGTGTCCTGAGGATCAGGCCGTCAACAGAGCCCTGCGTCAGCATCTGAATCACGCGAAACAAGACGGTATCGAAGCAACTGTAAGACATAGCCATTTGATTGTGAATGATAGAAAAGTCAGTTTGGAAGACCTACAGCTAGACCCCTCCATAATCAGAGCATCAAGCATCGTTGAAGAAGCCAACTCCAAGAGAAAAAACTCGTCTCCCATGGAGAACACAGCCACTAAGAAACCATCAAGAGAGCCTCTCCGTAGGGCTGCCAAAGGAATTTAATCAGGGTCAACTATAACTATATTTTATTTTTCTATGTATCATTATCTGATAGGTCCACTTCAATATTTGAACAATTTAACTTTTCTGCCATCTTGTGTGAGTGATAGCACAAAATAAACGATGAGTAACTTGAAAATATGTCACATAAATACGAGATCTATACTAAACGGATTCCCAGATCTCAAACAGAAGGTATACAATAACTATGATGTCATTACTGTTTCTGAAACATGACTTTCTGAAAATACCACAGACGACAATATTATTCTCGCAGGGTATCTACTATTCCGAAAGAATAGGAAGAGTAGAAGGGGGGAAGTGTTGCGATCTATATTAAAAATTATTACAAAGCTACTCGTATTCTCAATACCTCTTCAGACATAGTTGAACAAGGGTGGATCTGTTTTACCATACATGGAATGAAGTATGCAGTAGCCTCCATATACAGGCCTCCTAATCTTCCACTCCCAACTCTTTTATCAGTATCCATGGTTTGTCCTAAATATGATTTCATAATTTATGCAGGCGATCTTAATATTGATTATTCAGAACCTACAAGTAGCTCTTGTGTGCAATTAAGTGAAATCATTGATTCATTCGGTCTGACACAAATCGTCGATCAACCAACGCGATATTCGGCGACCACTTGTAAAATCACAGACCTGTTCGGAGTTATTGACTATAACCGACTGTACTACGGTGGACTGTAGTTCTTTCTCCGATCACTTTCTTGTATCGTGTAAAGCTGGTCCTACAAAATCAACAGATGATAGTTTTATGTACACATTCTGTAATTTCAGAAATTTCAACTCGGATTCATTTCTTGTGGAATTGCATGCAATTGATTTCCATAATATGTATGACTCAAATGATATTGATGAGAAAGTTGCCGTATTCAATACTTTACTACTTGAAATATTTGACTCGCCGGTAAAAACCGTCAAAATTACGAAAAACAAAGCACCGTGGATAACTGAATACATGAAACTTATGTTTAAAATGAGAGACAAGGCTCTCTCAAGATTTAGAAGAACTAAGAATCAGCATCACTGGGATTATTATAAAGAAATGAGAAATCTTACGAATAAAACGGTGACACTCGAAAAAAAAGCATACCTCAATTATCGTTCGGCAAAAAACAAACAAATATGGAAAGAACTAGCTGACATGAACGTATATAACAACAAAAAGGCGCAGAAATCAATTCCGAAACACCTAATGAATGTCGAAGATATCAATAACTTTTTTGGTAGCATTTCAAACTATAACTCCGTACCTGACGATCAAATTTTCGATTTTTTCTCGGGTAATACACTGAAAAAAAAAAAATTTTCATATCATGAAACGATTGATGATGAAATTTACACTACATTACTAGGCATCGAATCGAATGCTGTTGGACCTGACAAGGTAAGTATACAAATGTTATTACATTGTTGTCCCTTGATATCAAGGCACATAACACATATATTCAATTATTGTATACGGAAAAATGTTTTTCCATCAAATTGGAAACAATCAAATGTCCTGCCACTGGCAGAAATCACCAATCCAGAGAATATGAGTGACCTTTGTCCAATCAGAATTGTATGTGCCATTTCGAAGGCTTTCGAAAAAATACTGAATGTTCAAATGTCGATATATTGCCATCCTGTCAATCAGGATTCAGAACTGACCATAGTTGTACAACGACCTTATTGAAAGTTGTGGATGATGTTCACATCTCCATTGACAATAATGAACTCTGTCTTCTAGTATTGCTAGACTACTCAAAAGCATTCGACCGTATTAATCATAAACTACTTATAGCGATTTTAAGTTACTTAGGGTTTGCCTCAGATGCTGTATCACTCCTCCTAAGTTATCTTCACAACCGATCTCATAGCGTCATACTCAATAATGAAAAGTCTATATCACTAATTCTAAAAAATGGTGTCCCTCAGGGTTCAATATTCCCCTTCTCTTCGTCCTTTATGCCTCCCAATTTCCAAAGTCCTTAAGTCATACATCAGTCCATTGTTACGCAGACGATACGCAATTATATTTAGAACCCGAAGAAGACTCGCTCATTCGTGCACTCGAACAAATGAATCAGGATTTGAATTCCTTAATAACGATTTCTAATAAATACTGTTTAACTGTTAATGCTTCTAAATTTTATGTCATGCTATCTGGAAGAACATTCGCGAGAAACCGCTGCAAGAATTCAGTTGATATAGCCGTAGATGGAGTTCAATTACCCACTACAGAGGTAACAAAAAATTTAGGATTATACCTTGACACTGCTCTCAGATTCAGAACACACATTTCTTATTGTTGAGAATCCCCCTGCAAAACATATAGGCGACGAATTGTAACTCTGACGTTTTGTTGAAAAAGTTCATGTCAGTTTTCTGAATATATTTTTTACGATTTATTGAGTTCTTTCAAGTTATCTTTCTCCATATAAGACGTTTTCGTTCACCGGGTAGGTGTTCTTTGAAAACGAAACAATTTGGCGACCGTGACAGGACACCTTCGAATAGACTATGGAGAAGGTAAAGATGATGCTCGAGGCTCAGAGAGTAACTTTCACACGAATTCACGACGAGGTGATGAGGCTGCTTGCTGAGAAGAATATAAACACTATTGAAGTTCGAGGGAAAGTTCGATTATTAGACCAAAAAATGGAATTGATGGCTGATTTGAACAGACAATTTTTAGACCATCTTTTGGATTCAGAAACCTCTCAGCAGACTTCATTATCAACTGAAATTGAAATGGCTGATGATTTTACAAGTAAATACCATGAACTTAAGTTACTTGTTGACAGTCATTTGGTGAATCCATCTTCAGAAGGAACAAACAGCGTTTATTCTCATTGTTCCTCACATTCAAAACGTAAACTGAAACCTACGAATATCGAGTTCACGAAATTTGGTGGTGATATTAAAGAATGGCTCTCATTTTGGAGTCAGTTTAAGCGTATTCATGAAGATGAAAATCTTGCCAATGAAGATAAATTCCAATATCTTCTTCAAGCAACAATTCCTAACTCACGAGCCCGCCAACTAGTTGAAAGTTATCCACCAAGCAAAGAAAATTATCCTAAAGTGATAGACACTCTCCAGAGTCGTTTTGGCAGAAAAGATATTCTTGTTGAAGTTTATGTTCGAGAGTTGTTGAAGTTGGTATTGAATGGAAAATCGAATAAAAATGGTCTGAGTTTTCTGTACGATAAGCTAGAGTCTCAGTTACGATCCCTGGAAACTCTTGATGTAACGTCGGATACTTGTGCGGCGATGTTGTATCCACTAGTGGAATCTTGCCTTCCCGAAGACTTGATAAGGGTATGGCAAAGGAGTAATCATTATGATGTTGAGTCCACTCTGAAATCTCGCTTGGATAATCTGATGCTATTCCTCAAGAGGAAAGTCCAAAACGAAGAACGTATCACTTTGGCCGTTTCTGGTTTCCAAACACAGACTAAAACAATGAAGCAGACTACTGTTGTACCCACTAAAACGTTCATTCCTACGGCTTCTGGTTTGATAAACAACAAGTCAGAGAAAAAATGTTATTTCTGTACGGAAAATCATTGCAGTGAAGTTTGTTCGGAGGCGAAAAAGTGGAGTCTATCTGACCGCAAGAAAAAGTTGATACAACGAGGTTGCAGCTATTTAAGTCTGAAATATGGGCATATTGCCCGAAAATGTAAAGTGAATTCGGTATGTTCAATCTGCAGTGGAAGACATGTCAGTATAATGTGTACAAAGACTGATGAAATTACTAATAAATTTGTACCAGCTCCAGAACAATTGATTGTTGAAAATACTCTGTCCAATAACACTTATGCGGAGGTATTTTTACAGACTTTGACAGTGAGGCTCAATGGAGCGAATACATCACGATTGGCACGGGTAATTATCGACACCGGTTCTCAAAGATCGTACATTAAACAATCGATTGCAGCTGAGATGTCATACGAACCTATACAACGAGAGGACATTGTACATGCTCTCTTTGGTGGTACAAATTCTAACGTTTTCAACCATCACTGTTACCGAATTCGATTGAGTAGTATCCACGACAACTACGCATGTAATTTTGAGGCTCTGGATCAACCCATAATCTGTAATAATGTCACTTCTGTGAAACAAGGGCCCTAGATGAACGAACTACGTTCGTTGGGAATCGAAATTACAGATATCAAAGATGGTCCTGTGGATATATTGATTGGAGCTGACATTGCCGGCAAACTATTCACTGGGAAACGTCACGAATTGAATTGTGGACTAGTTGCAATGCAAACTTCATTGGGATGGACAGTTATGGGCAAAGTTGCTTTCAATGAACAGCACAACAATTCATCGATGTTGGTAGTAACTTCCAGGTTGAGCAGAGACGTAGGCCTTTCTGGTCTATGGAGTCTTGACGTTCTTGGCATCACCGATCCATCACAACATAAATCACAGAAAGAAACTGAGGAAGCAGTTAAGAAACACTTTTCTGAAACTATTGTGAGACAGACAGATGGAAGATATGAAGTTCACATGCCGTGGATAGAGGGCCATCCTCCATTACCTGATAATTATACATTGGCAAAAAGACGACTCGATAATTTGATTAAGAAGTTGAACGCTGATGGATATTACTTTGAATATTTCCAAGTTTTTGAAGAATGGTTGAAGGAAGGAATCATTGAAGAAGTTTCCGCTATAGATATTGAAACACACCATCATTACTTGCCGCATCGTCATGTTGTCAAAGAGAGCAGTGCTACTACGAAAATAAGGCCTGTGTTTGATGCATCTGCCAAATCCGACAAATGCCACACATCTCTCAACCAGTGTCTTGAGAAAGGTGTTAATCTCATCGAACTGATTCCTTCAATACTCTTAAGATTTCGATTAGGCAAAATTAGTGTGATATCTGATATAAAGAAAGCATTTCTCCAAATCAGTTTACCTCCAACAGACAGGGACTTTCTCAGATTTCTTTGGTACGATGAAAATGGACAATTGAAAATTTACCGACACACTCGAGTTGTTTTTGGGATAACGTGTAGTCCATTCTTGCTGGGAGCAGTTATAGAACACCATTTGAGAGGAAATTCCAAGGCCAATGAAAAACTGTTGAAGAGTTTTTATGTAGACAATTGCGTCTCCAGTGTTGACAGCGAAGAAGAACTACAGAATTTCATTGAAAACTCTACATCAATATTTGCTGATGCAAAGTTCGAGCTTCGAGGGTGGGAGTACACAGTCTTAGGAAATTCTGAAATGGCACCTATTTAATCGTCAGTTTTGGGTCTCAAGTGGAATCGGAATTTAGATATATTGGAATTGAACTTTGAATGGTACCGAGATATCAACACAGAATTGAATAGCAAGAGAGTCATTTTGTCAACAGCACAGAGAATTTTTTACCCCATTGGATTTTCTTGTCCTGTTTCACTGTGCCCCAAAATGCTTCTACAAAAAACATGGAGTTTGAAGATTGGTTGGGACACTGAGGTTTCAGATGAGATGAAGAATAATTTTTTGTATTGGGCAAGAGACATTCCAGCACTCTTGAATCTTAGGATTCCACGATGGTTATTCACGTCCACTGATATTGACAAGGACTGTTCATTGCACGTATTTTGTGATGCTTGTCAATATTCATATGCCACAGCTATTTTCCTGAGATCTGAATCTAGTAACGGTGTTAACGTACAATTGATTCAAGCTAAATCCCGAGTTTCACCTATCAAACCGTTGACAATACCCCGACTGGAGTTATTGGCCGCCACGATTGGCGCGAGATTATCAAAAATAGTTTTAGAAAACTTACCGTTTGATGTTCCTGTTTTTTGGTGGTCTGACTCAACTACTGTTCTTTCATGGATCAAAGGAGATGGCAACTGGAAACCTTTCATATGGAATCGAGTGAAGGAAATACAGAATTTGACGGATAAGAATGCATGGTTTCACGTTCCAGGGCATGAAAACCCCGCTGATCTTCCTTCTCGTGGCTGTTCTGCAAGTCAGTTGATTGATTCTAGATGGTGGGAGGGTCCAGCGTGGATGAAAAAATCTTCAGAAGAATGGCCTGCTCAGAATTATGTCATCGAAAAAGATATTGTAAATAGTGAAAGGAAGAAATGTATAACTTCTTCAATATTATCTTACAGGAAAAATTTTTCTTGGTTTCATGAGCGTTTCTCAGGATTCGAAAAAATGGTTCGAGTATTGAGTTGGACACGAAGATTCATTTTGAACTCTCGTCGAAATGAAAAAATTGAGGGTACGTTGTCGCTGAAAGAATTGAATTCCTCGGAAAATATTATAATAAAGTTTATTCAAGAAGAGGCTTTTATGGGAATCAATGACCCTAAAGTGAAAACTTTATGTCCTTTTATTGGAGATGATAAAATCATCCGACTTTCGACAAAAATTTCTGAACGAAAAGATTCACGGGATTTCCGTTTCCCAGCAGTTTTACCAAGTAAGCATCCAATTGTCGATAAACTTGTATATGAACAACATGTAAAGACTTCTCATGTTGGTGTACAGGGCTTGTTGAGCTTATTGAGGGAACGATATTGGATTCTTAAAGGGAGAAAAACGCTGAGATCAATCGTGAGCAAGTGTGTCGTATGTCGACGATATAACGGAAAATCAGCCGAAGTGCATCCAGTGCCATTACCAAGAGACAGAGTACGAAATGCGTCGGTATTTGAGGTGACAGGTGTTGATCTTGCTGGTCCACTCTACCTTCGATTTAACGAAAAAGTATGGATTTGTCCCTACACTTGTGCGATCTACAGAGCTGTACACTTGGAATTATTATCTTCACTTTCCACAGAGGTATTTCTTCAGTCATTTCGAAGATTTGTAGCCAGGCGAGGAAGACCTTCAACCATGTACAGTGACAATGGCACAAACTTTGTTGGTGCAGAAAATGCTTTCAGCCATTTGGATTGGGATAAAATCATTTCTTTCAGTTCGGTCCAAAGAATTGAATGGAAATTCAATCCTCCAACTGCTGCATGGTGGGGTGGTTGGTGGGAGAGATTAATCAGAATCACTAAAGATATCTTGCGTAAGGTACTGGGTAAAGCATCTCTGACATACGAAGAACTTTATACAGTTGTTTGCGACGCCGAGTCAGTAGTTAATTCCCGACCTTTGACCTATTTCGATGAAGATAGTAAGGACCTGATTCCTTCAACTCCTGATATGTTCCTTCATGAGATTCGAGAAGTTGGTGTACCAGATGTAGATGCAACAGAAGCTACTGATCTTAGAAAACATTTGAGATATAGATTGAGACTGAAGGAGGAGCTGCGAAGGAGATTTAGAACAGAATATCTGGGACAATTGAAACTGTTTTCGAATAAGAAAAATGTTGTTGATATTAGAGTCGGAGATATTGTTTTGGTAGGATTGGACAACCTAAAACGAATGGATTGGCCACTCGCTCGAATAGAAGAATTGATAGCAGGTCGAGATGGCAGAGTTCGAGTAGTTCGCTTGAAAACCTCCGCAGGAACGTTATTGAGACCAGTGCAACGTATCTATCCTCTGGAAATTAATAGTCGGGATCACGAAATAGATATCAATTCTATCCGCAAAGCGAAAGCAGATAAAATTGAAGGAGAAAAGAAGACAAATGATGAAATGAAATCAAAAGGACAACGAAAAGGAGATAAACCTTTACCTGAAAGTTAGACTGAACCTGTTGTCACGAGATATGGGAGAGTAGTTAAACCCCCATCGAAGTTTATGATGTGAAATTTTGAGTTACTCTTTAGTTTTGTAACTCAAAGGTGGGAGTATGTTGAGAACCCCCCTGCAAAACATATAGGCGATGAATTGTAACTTTGACGTTTTGTTGAAAAAGATCATATCAGTTTTCTGAATATAGTTTTTACGATTTATTGAGTTCTTTCAAGTTATCCTTCTCCATATAAGACGTTTTCGTTCACCGGGTAGGTGTTCTTTGAAAACGAAACAATTAATCCCCCTGCAAAACATATAGGCGATGAATTGTAACTTTGACGTTTTGTTGAAAAAGTTCATGTCAGTTTTCTGAATATATTTTTTACGATTTATTGAGTTCTTTCAAGTTATCTTTCTCCATATAAGACGTTTTCGTTCACAGGGTAGGTGTTCTTTGAAAACGAAACACTTATATTTTGAAGCGAGGGTACATGAATCTCAAAATGATTTATTCAAATAGAAATATATTGAACAAGAGAAATAAACTCATGTTATGTGATGCATTGGTGCTTTCCTATGCTAATTATGCAGACGTAGTTTATAACCCGGGACTACTGACAGCAGACAAAATGCGGCTACAAAAACTTCAGAATTCATGCATCAGACTCATAACAGACACTAGAAGACGGGAACATGTATCACAGCATTTAAAAATTCTTGGTTGGCTCAATATGGAGGCTAGGAGCACACTACATTCCGCTGCGATTTTCCACAAAATTATCTCAACTGGGAAACCGCCTTACCTATACCGGAAGTTATCCTTCAGAACTGATATACACAATCTCAACTTGGGATTTCGGAATAATCTGACTGCTCCCAAATAGAGAACTTTTCTCTTCCGTGGCTCCTTCTCATATCAGATTGTCCGCTTATACAACTGGCTACCGATTGAATTGAAATCACTACCACTCAAAACATTCAAGAAAAAATTGAAACAATATTTAATCGAAAACAATTTCACGTATATTGGAATGTGATTCAAAACAAACTTGTTCAAGATTTCACGGGTACTTTCAAATAGTAGTACACAATGTTAATTAATTTCCTGCAACCTACAATATTTATTGTATCCTTAGTTTAAAGTATTGTTGTATTTTTATTTTTTGTTCCTTAAATACCATGGTTCCGCCAGCTCATTATGAAATAGGAGCATCACATATTTCCTTCGTTTTGTTATTGTTTTTTTTTATATTTTTTTTATATTAGTAGTGTAGTAGGGGCGGTCCTGGGACAGTTTGGTAACCTGTCCATCAGGGTCTCCACTCCGGATGGCGGTGGGCTTACCAAAGCCTTTGGTCATTGTCGTTTCTTCAGAAAAGTGATGGGGGTAGGGATGAAATATTCTGCAAGAAGTTAAGTTGGTAGACCTGATTTTCATCCCCTATCCAAGTGAATGCCCAAATAAGGCATGTTTTCTTGTCGGTGGGCGTACCAAAGCGTTTGGTCATTGTCGTTTCTTCAGAAAAGTGATGGGGGTAGGGATGAAATATTCTGCAAGTAGTTAAGTTGGTAGACCTGATTTTCATCCCCTATCCAAGTGAATGCCCAAATAAGGCATGTTTTCTTGTGGGTGGAGTTAGGGATGTGAAAAAATGTTCAAGAAGTATTGTTTTCTGGTGTTTGTTTGCACCCTTATGTGTAGTAATGTCCATATAAGGCTTCTTTGTGAACCAAGTGGGGGAAGGGTTGAAGTCAAAGCCCAGAAGCTGTGGTGACACCCCTTGTGGAGTCCGTTCGTGATTGGTCTAACCACACTGGTTCATTATGATTGGTGTGCCACATTGGTGCATTGTGATTGGTGTGGTAAGACTAGACCACACCCATAACCAAGATGGCGTCAGAAATTCTGTTGGGTGATTGGTCTTGTAAGACTAGACTACACTGGTGCGACCCGGTTGGTGAGACTAGAGCACACTGGTTGTGATTGGTCGCACACGGCGTCATGAAATTAAACGAAAAAATTCTGTTATCATGTCTTTCATTTTCGAATGTTATTCACAATTGATATTACCTCCAAGATGTACGTATCTTATACTTGTACAGGATGCTGGAGATCGATGGGCTGGACCACCACAATTCCAAAGTTTTGGGGAGGACGAAGAAGAAATGTTATGAAATATTGTCAACATTGTCAACGTATTACATTATGGTTAATTAATGAGGAATAAAACAAGAACAAGTTTTCAAACGTTTTATGTTTTTACACCAAATACACCACCAGTTGCTGATTCCTGTGCTGCCTGTGCTGCCGCCACATTGGCCGCCGCCGCCTCCTCCAGGAGCCGCCGGTGACGTTCCCTTTCAGCCAATTTGAATGCCCGTTTCACCTAGCGGCTCTTTTTGATGGGTGGCATTCTAATTATGTCCATAGCTTCAGGTTTTGGGGTGTACGTAGTGTAGTTATCATCGTCCCAGTTTTCATCCATTTCTGTAGGGACAAAATGAATGAAAAAATATTACATTTTTCGAAAAGTAACTAACCTATTCATGTCTTGGAGGCATATGTGGAACACGTTCAAACATATCCCGTTCCCCTAACAACCTCTGTCTGAGAGTGTCAGGATTCTCACGTCTATGACATGGAATACATTTATCGTACATGATGAAACCGTGAAACAGACGTTTACATCTTCTGCATTTGAATCTGGATGGACCGTTTATAACAGGTTGTTGGTCCCTAGTATCTGAACTGCTGCTTATACTGTTCTCTTGAATGTTCATCGTTCTACAAAACCCCCAGGCGTGTGTGTAAAAATCAGTATCTGAGTTTATTTTTTGGAAAAAATGAAAAAAAAAAGAAAGAAAAGAAGTGTTCTATCAGATTAATAGCCCCATGGAAATGTATCAGTTTGGAGACTGCCCACCATTCGTTTATCATCATACGGGTTCAAAGCTACTTTTTTCACTTTGATAGTATACACCTCATGTTTCTGTGATTTTATCTGATACTGATGTGCTTCATGTATGCGTTTATTGAACAAGCAATCTTAGAAATCATCAAAGGTGATTGTGGCTAGGGTAGGTTTCCGAATACCCTTAGCTTTTTTTATAGGATTATCCTCTTTCCCCAAAATTTTGAAAGTATATAATTTAGATCTCAAACCAATGAATTCAGTCATAATTTTCCCACAGTTTTCATCTTTCATCAGCCCCAAGACTTTCTTATTGGCTTGAGGAATGCCATAAACATTATCAATCGGATAATCAGAAGTATCAAATCTGTTAATATCCATTTTGATGTGTTCATAAATATCTTCCACGAAGAATTGATATAAAAAACTGTCAGTGTCGCAATATAACATTTTTGCAGCACTACCAAATTTGGGTTTTATGTAGTTATAGTGAAAATCATAGAATAAAGTTTTTGAAACGTCGAGTACACGAAATCCGACATAAATAGGTTTATCAAATTTAACCTTTAATTTATTCATTTCAATAATCACCATATCATCATCGAATATAGTGCAGCTATGAAAATTAGGTTGGGAAATGTAATAATTTGCCCCAAATCTACATGCCCACCTGGTTACTAATTTAATATCTTTGTATTTCCTAACGTCTTCCATTAATTTACCGAAAACCGAATTATTCATTAGCCTAAAGAAATTTTTCTCAAAATCATTTTTACTTTTCTTTCGCATCTCATTATTGACGGATATATACTTTTGCAACCAAGACGATTGTTTGAATTTCAAAACTCTATGAATTTTGTCGAGCTTTATTCCCAATTTCAGAGCTTGTTTCAAATTTTTATAATGAATAACATAGTTCTTTTTATCGAAAAAAGTTGTGAGTAATTTTTTTTGCTTGGATTTAGCTGTAGGGGGTATAACATGTTCAGGACAGAGTGGAAGATCTTTATGAGACTCGAATAATTCTCTAGGGTAACTCAGATCAACCTCATAGATATATCCGTAATCATCATCATCTTTGATGTTCAATATATCGCCTAATGAATAAATATCCTCAACCCATTGGAATTCACCTGTAGGAAGAGGCATACTCATTGCAGCTCCATATAAATTATTCACATCTAAATACATCAAATACGAAGATGGTAATTGTGGGTCATAAAAATCCCCCATATATTTATTATTCGCTTTAGCATATCGATTTGAGCATTGTGAAATGCCACCCCTCATTCCCTTCTCAATAAACATGATCAAATCAATGTCAGTCAAAAGTTCCAATTCAATCCCGGTTATTTTCAACATACTATCGAAAGCCAATCCTGGGGCTGTGAAATAGTGTAGACTGTCGAGACCGTATGTTTCTAAACAAGTAGCTCGGAAATTTTCAAAAATATCTGCAAGTAATATTATATCTGTTTTCAAATATGATTCCAAGTATTCTTGCAAAGTTTGGATGCCGAAAGAGTCCCAAACTTTTTTTGCATGCTCATAATCATCTAAAGATACACCCTTCCCTGTGAGCTCATTGAAAAAATGTTCATGTGCAGGTAGAGCAGTCTCTTTAAGTTTCAGCCAAGAATCTAGATAATCATACGGGCAAATACCCTTACGTGCTAGCAAATTGAATTGTTCATCATCCAAACACATTTTTTTCGTAATCTTCTTCTGATCATTAGGTAGGTATGATGCTAAAGTGTCCAAACTGCTAGCCATGAACCGGAATGAATCTAGGAATCTGAAGTTGACTTTTGTTCCCTCAACATATTTCGTAAAGGAAATATATTTCTCCTTATTCAATGGTAGTAGAGATACTTTACCCTTCATTTCAGTGCTCAATTTTTTTATAATGAAATGACTATCATACCCAGACATGTTATGGAAAAGTACAGGAATGGCGTGATTATCTTGATGTAAGAGATTACAGGTATTATGGGCTGGGCCACGGTACTCTGAGGTGAGATGGTTATGATCACGGACTTTGATTTCAGTATCGGAAAATGCCTTCATACATATGTGACAATGAGTGGAATTTTGAAATTCTCGTTGTTGAAGCAATGTGAGCGGTCGCATAGGCTTAGGGTTCTTGAAAATTGTATCAATTTCATGAGCAATGTCACCCAACTCCTTTACAAACCACGAAATACAATCTTCACCTGTGTAATATCTGAATCTAGAAAGAGAATCATCATATGAGCAAACAAGCATATATCCTATAGAGAAAGGAGTGTGTTTTTGAAATTTCTGAGTTTTTTTCATAGAATCGGATTCATCATGATGTTTTTCCAATAAACATTCAAGATCAGCATAAATCGTAAAGGGCACTTTCTCTTTATTTTTCCAATTTTTGAATTTCACCCTCTCATTTTCTTTACACATCTCAATTTTTGTTTCATTTATTTGTTTACAAAGTACTGAGTGTTTTTCCAAATTTTCCTTAGTCTTGAAATGATTGAGACATCGATCACATAACCATTTTTTATGCTTTATATTACCCATTTGTGTATTGAGTAATTTCGATAAATTTGTGATGCAGGCAAAATGAAAGACTCTTTTTTCCTGTGAATCTTCATCATCATCAAAATCATCATTCAGATCAGGTTTTTCATACGATGGTAACATTAATAAATTTACTTTTCGATTAAAATCAGTTTTACTCAAACTAATAGGTAGAATTTCAATCTTCTTTTTCTCATCAATCGGTGAGAAAACATTTATCGAAATTTCATTCATTTTCTCAAATTTTTTGATGTCTTTCAATTCCATGGGGAATTTGATGCCATCATATTTCAAAACTTGACTGAAATGTGGATACGATGATGTACGACTGACATTTGTTCCTGGTCGAGCGGTATGTAGAGCACAAACTACTGACCACAGAAAACAATAAGGATCATCATTTTTAATATTCACAACTCCCTTGGAATTTTTGATAGATGCAGGTAAATCAACATATGTGGATTGACCGACATTAATGGGGGAATAATGATTGATATTCACTTTCAATTGTAAAATCTGATAAAGGGCCCATCCTGATTCTCTTTCTTGAAACTCACTAAGTTTTTGTAGAATCTTGCCTACAACATGTTCATCATACCATTCCTTCAAATTTGTCGAATTATCGATTATTTGACTTCGCGTATTGAAATGTTTCACATCTACTCCAATGAATTGGGTTTGACAAAATTTCCTAGAAACACCGTATTCACTTTCAATGCACTTTTCTTCAATTCAGCTTTAATTTTCAGTAAAAAACTCTTGAAACTCTTTTCCAAAAAAATTTTAGGATCCTTGATTTTTTTATTAATCATCACCCCTGTACGAATCCTTCTATTGAAACATGAGTCAATGTCCCTCCAAACCAAATATGAATTTTTATGTTTTCGTGAATCTTTTTTCATTTCTAATTTCTCCTTGTGAAGTTTCAGTAAACCAAGGAGAGCTTCCATTTTTGAAAAATTTTTTACACAACTAGATTTTTGTCTGATACATTTGCGAACTATACATAGTTTTATTAACTAATTTAATCCAATAGCAACACTCTTTTCTAGTTTTGATCAGAGAATGAGCACTTTCAAGTTTTTTAACAAAACGACCAACAACTTGATCCATTACTTACTCAGACACTAAAAACACCACGTTAAACACTGCAGAATAAATTGAGGGTTTGATGATGAATGTACTATGAATAAAAATCAGCGTTTTTATATACACCACAAATGATATCACGTTGGAGAGAAAATAAGCGATCACGAAAATTACACATGCAATTAATAGATAATGAATGTCATTAAGATAATGAGCCATCATTGAGATAATGAGCAATCATTTAAATAAATTGAATTGGTATCGAAATTAGACTAATGGATTGCAACTAATTGAGATAATGTGCACGTTTTTTGATGACATTGCTGTAATTGGAATGCAATTTCGGTAATGAGGCTCGCGCGTGCATAATTGGTGCTGTGTGCAAATAACCTATGACCATTGAGTTGACTGAGTATAAATTCGACCGAAATCGATTGCTAGTGTATTCACAAAGTCAACATGGCAAATCTAGCTTCAACCATCATCGTTAATATAACAGATAAAAAACTTTTTCCATCCGATATGGCTCTAGTGGTATTGAAACAATTGTTTAGGTGAGTAATTTTTGTTTTGTTCATTACTTGTACCAAATTGATTTTTTTTTTCACATATGAACTGATCTTCATCTAGTTATTCAAAATTTTTCCTCAGCTGTGTTCCTTAATTTTTCATTGTTTTTTAAATTCAGTGTATGTGTGTTGCATTGAACCATTTGAACTGATCTTTAGTTATCCAAAAAATCTTTTTTTCTGAGCTTTGAGTGTAACCTTCAAATTTTTCGTTGTTTCAGATTCGGCTTGAAGAATATAGTAAAGAAATCTGAGGACTGTATGGTTGTTTATCTGTCCTACACCCCGAAGATGATCACCCTAACGAAAAAAATTGGTAATCTTCCTGTACGATTCGTCAAGACTGCTGTGGAAAACGAGAAAGAACTGGCCCTCCTGCAGAAGGCATTGAAACGGTTCAATTTCAACCCCATTGAGGAAGATGCTACAACCACACCAGCATCTGAGGAAGGACCACCACCAAAGAAACAACTGAAAATGACTGCAGAGTCAAGCGGCAGCGGCGGCGGCGCTGAAGGAGTGATAAAGTACAATGAGCCGATTTTGATACCTGATGAAAATGAGGTTCAGTTATCACCATTTGAAGAGTCGCAAGTCTTTAATTTCGATTAATCGTAGGGGTGTCTACAGCAGCAGCAGCAGCAGCAGCAATGGAAGATGTCAATCGTATCTACCTATGTCACACTTTATTTGAATTATGAAAAAGAAAATGAATCTAAAAGTTTTCCAATCAGAAAAATGGGTTCAGTTGGTTGTTTTGAATGCAAGTCAATGTTTTGTTTTTGTAAACTTTCAATTGAAACTTGTAATTTGGTTGAAAAGTATTATGTGAAAACTAGTGACATTTTGAGATCGTGTTATCCATTGGGAAACTCACTGGAAATAGCTAATCACCCATTAGTGGATGTTGAACATATAGATCAACTTTTTTGTGATGAAACACTATTGTATTCACCATAATTTGTTTCTATGTTTGAAAAAAAACTACTTGTAATGTTGCTGCGTATTTATTGAATAAAAAAATACATAACATTTTATTGCTTTTTCATTTTCTACAATGCATATACCAATACCATAAGAAGAAAACGTTTTCTAAAGCACAATTCAAATTCTTGTTTGAATGCCGTTTACAATGATTCGATTTCAAAAATAATTTCAAATTTTCCAAAGCAGGACAACCTTCATCAAACAAATCAGTAATTTGATTTTGAATAAGTGTTTCGAGCCATTTTTTCTTTTCTGATCCTTTGACAAAAATAACTGCATCAGGCTCTATGGCATTCTTGATGAATTCTGATATTTCCTCATACTTGATGGTAAAATCACGATCAGTCCATTCGGCCCATTCCATTCCATGTATATTTTTCGTACACCAACCCATATGTTTCTGCATTGTTGTGTTGAATTGACTAATATCATAAGGCAGGCTAATGAATCTGTGTTGCCAGAAACCCGTTTCAAAATTCATAACTGCAATCTCTTTGCATAGAAAATTATCTATGCCACCATACTGAAAACCTTGTATATCTATAAAGTACATGATGCTCGTTTGAATAATTCTTTATGACTGATCAGATTGAAAAAACTTGAGTATTTATAGTTTCAAGCAATGTTGTCGTCATTAATCCAACTATTGTGACTTTTATCCATCCCTAGCCATTTAACAAATACCTTTCCCTTTTTTCGTTTCAAAACTTTCTCAACTAGATAGACATCAGGAAATTTGGCTTTCTGCAACTGCTCCTTATAAAATCCTCCTGAGATATCTTCACCCTTTGCATCTCGCAATAAATACGTTATGGGGTTGGTCAACTTAACTTTCCTTATGATGAAGACTTCATTACTCCAGCTGCTAACATATTTCTTATCGAAAATTCCTCGAGTCTTAGATATTCGAACATGATCACCCACTTTAAGTTTACCATCATTCCTCCCTACTAGTTTTATATTATTATAAACGGTTTGAAGTAGAGTCTTTTCGTTCTTTTTTCCAACATCTTTGGGTTTCATTTTGATTGTTCTATGCTTGGTATTATTGTATTTTTCAACAATTTTTTTCAGAACATCAAGCCATTTATAGCTTCCTTGCAAATTAAATTCTTTCCACATCCAATTTTTCAAAGTTCTATTCACACGTTCTACAATACTAGCTTTCTTTTCACTGAACGAACTGTAATGATTAACACCATATTTCTTCATAAGCTTTTTAAATTCAGCATTGAAAAATTCCCTGCCCATATCCGTTTGCAGATTCTTGGGTGATTGTTCACGTAAAACCTTTTCCATAGCTCCAACAATCTCAGATGAAGTCTTATTTTTCAGAGGAAAAGCCCATACATATTTTGAAAAACAGTTAATTACCACCATAATGTATTTATATCCATTATTCTCTCTAGCATACGGCAACATTTCAACTAAATCAGCTTGAAAAAGGTCTTTGAGACCCTTTACAATTACTCTACGTCTCCTGAAATTAATTCTAGCCTGATGGTGAAGTTCATTCACCACATGCCGTTTGACATCTGTTACATGGATCATAATGCATGTGTGGTATTGAAACAATATCAACTAATGAAAAAAACTTTATTGCATCCTTTCCTTATAAATACGATCTCTATGAACATTATTCAAAACAGGGTTGATAACAAATGAAGTGTCTCTGATGCGCCGTTTGAAACGCTCTCGATCCACAACGAAAAATTCCCAATAAGTTTTTCTAGCATTTCGGTATGCATAGCTCCATACAACCATATGATGAATTTCATTGTCTTTTTCATTGAATTCAACCTTCTTCATGTTCTCTCTCTTGCTCTGCTTCAGTAAACTTTCACAACGTTTGTCAAAGGATTATACTTGACTAGACGATCATGTAATATAAGGCAATATGCTGTTGTCCCAGCAGGTATATTCTCACTGGACTCAAAATTGAGGGTAATATCAACGCTACCTGACTTGAGGGTATCGTTTTGATAACTACAATCGATCATAAAGAGCGGGGCAGTATTGAAGAACTGAACTATGTTGTAACATGGTTCACCAGAGTTTTTGTAGTAATAGGCTTCCTGAAACTTTGCATACATATCATAGAGTACGGCAATTTGTGTTTTACTGAAATTCAGATTCAAATTATCATAGGGATACACATCTGAATTGAGGTGGAGCTTCATGTTAGTTATATTACAATGATCGAAATTTGTCATATCTCTTTTTGTTTGGTTTTTTCTCATAGTCTGAAAACCAACTATTACGAATCGAGGTTTTTCCAATTGATTGGAAGCTTTAACATTCCAAGTGTGTGTCATGGTTTCTTGTAAGAGTGGATATTCATGCAGTTCCCAACTTCTGAATGCCACTTCTAAATCTCTACCCCTCTCAATATAATCCAGGAGCCGTAATTTTTCAGTATCTGCAACCTGAATATGTGGAACTCTCCATAAAACTTTGGTTAATTCAATTATCGGTTTCTCATCATCCTTATTGGTGATTACACTATTAATGTCACTCGTGCTGCGAATGAGCACTAGCTCCTGTCGAATATTCACAATGATTTTTTTGAAATCTTCACAGAATCCCAATAGATGTTTCAGAGGAATGTAAACGTTGAAATTGCCCATCGGGTCTATTATTTTGGGATTATCTAAATGATTCCACCCTGCATTGATTAATTTAGAACTTTCATTTATGGTATACGAAAGATAACCTTTCATGGTTGATGTAATTCCAGGATTTCTCACCCTATCCACCACGGAACCGCCAAGTTCATAGCGGATCTCATCGAACAGAAAAGCTACCCCATTATTTATCAATTTCAATGTTGCACTAGGCGTGTGCTCGGCATCAGTTATTTTTCCTTCTATATATAAATAACTCTTCGAAGGGAGGGTGTAAATGTTCTGATTTTGAATTGGAATTCGAATCTCATCAGATTTATTCAATGTCGTATTCGCATACGGATGATGGCTATGTACTTCACAATTTACGATAGAATTATCCATCGTGATATTTTCTCCAATATTCAACATAGTGAAACTCATTTCTTTCTTTTTCTAGATTTCTCAGCGCCAACGGTTTTTTTACTACCACACGTACACTTCAGATATATGAATAATCTTCGGAATCCTGAATTGATGCTGACCTTGAAGTTGTACCAGAACTCTTGCACTGTAGCCGTTTTCTCACAATACTTTGAAACCTAGGGAAGATAGGAAGCGGCGGTTTTCAGCTGTTAACACCTTAGCAGCTTCCTGTGGACTGCAATTCTTTCTGGATCTTCTGTTATTTTCATCTAATGTTGTTGAGGAAGGGTGCACACTAGTGTTGTATAAAAAAACCATATTATAAATGAAGCTCTTTCAAATGAAGTCTTACTGTTACGGTTTCCCCCTGGAAATTGATCAACTTTCCATTTTGATCAACTATTTTAACCACCACCTCATCTATAAATCTGGTGTTGATAGGTAAATAAATGACGTTTGTGACTTTTTCAATCATTCGATATCCACTAGGTACTGTTGGGAAAAACATATGAAGCATATGGACCTGAGTATTGTTTGCGAAAGAGTTTTTCACTAAATTACATTCGATACAAATTGCGTTTAGTGTAGATATATTGATAGGATTATCAGATGTATGCTTTTTATTCGGGGACAGTTTCCTCTTTTCGAATCCAAGCAAAGACGCTACCGAGTTAGACCTTTCAAAATGTATTGTTTTATTACTCCGTATTTCATATCTCAAAGTATTCGGGTTACCACGCATACTAAGAAATATTTTTTCATTTCCATCTTCTTCTTTAGGTTTGCTATCCACCTCAGACTGACCCCCATCATTACTGCTGCCACCGCTTGTTTTTTTCTCTTTGGATTTGTTATTGATCTCAGAAATCTGACCCATTATTTCTCTCTCGATATCTTCCAACTCATAAGCTCCAGGAGGTATGCGAATCTTAACCGAACCGATATGGAATATATTATTCGTTTCATCAATATTCGGGATCGTATTGAAAGTGACAAAATCAATTAGACCCAATACATAGTTTTTGGTATCATCCAAAATAATCGGTGGACTAATCTGAGCCACTAAAACGCTATTTTTCGAAGAAATATTAAATGTATATGAACTCATTGTGAGTCATTAGAAGAATGAGTGAAATTACTAATTACTCAACATTATATCGAAAAAATTGTGTGTTTTTGAATAGCGAATATGCTACTTATTTGATGAGTTTCTTCAATCGAAAAAAGTCATAATTAACTAGATGTGTGGTTTGGAAAACATATTTTCAACACACGCGCGCTCTGACGTAAATGAACTTAGGATAGTGGAGGTCATCAGACGAGCTGATAAGAGAATAATTCTTGAGAAATCTCATGCAGAGTTGTTCACAATGTTGAATCGTGGATGCATCAAACATATTTTCATGAACTTGTAGAAAGGTCATCAGACGAATAGATAGAAACCCAATTAGTTCATATTTTATTGAGAAATTTCAAACAGAGTTGCCCACAATGTAATGAATTATATTTTTGAAATGCATCATGATTGTAGAATATGTGACAAGGCCCATTGGAGTTGAAATATTCCAAAGCTTCTAAAGGCGGTCGCAGATTTCCATAGCTATCAAAATAAATTATGTGTGATCCATATTTTTTGTATGCTGTCCAATGAGTCCCAGGACCGTTCTTATCATCCAAATTTATTACGCCCTTCTCATTTTTCCTGATTTACCTAGGTAGAGCATTCCTCATGAATACTCCTCGAAAATTGGTTATTTTCAGTCTCTTAACATACTTCAAAATATCAATATTCGATAATGGTTTACCAAGAGGAATTCTCAACGTTTTCCTTTTGCGTTGTCGTCGTCGTCGTCGTGGGTTCATCTCAAATAGAGTCCTAAACCTGTTTTATACGGCCTTAAATACATTCCTCTTCCAATAGCTATGGCTTCCATTGTTTTATTGTGACGCTGTGATTCTTGCAATTGTTGTCTTGCTGATTTCGCATCGCCTACGGCCTTTGCAATTCCTGAGGCACCCCCCGCAAGGGCTCCTAGAGCACTAAGCCCTGCAAATATAGGAATTAAAGGTAATACTCCACCTACTTTGGGAATTTTTATGATACGTGTTGGTTTGATTTTCAAGTTCTTTGTAGATTTCAAAGCCACTTTCACAGCTTCACCGAGAGTTTGTGGTTTATGCTTGACAATTTGATTTAATATCAATTTGATAGCTTTAGAAAAACACATTCCTTTGACACGTTTGGAGGTTTTGTTTTTTCGTCTACGCATAGTTTTTCTCTTTATTTTCCTAGATTTTACTGCTGCAACCATCTCGCTCGAAATTACTCTAATCAATGATAGTTATTCAGGAAATCGAGGGGTATTTATACCTTCAATTTTTTATTTCTGAATTCTTCATCATCGTCTTCCTCTAAACTCCTTTTTTTATTGTCTTGCTGTGGATCATATATAGGCTCATATGGTTGTTGTGCATCTAACTCAATATGCGGACGCTTCCTTTTTGCAGATATCTTTGGTTTCGAATCATTCACATTGTAAGTTTTTGAAGTTTTTTTTTTTTTTTTTGAAGTAGTACATTTATTATCCCAAGAAACATTACATGTTTATGTACAGGGATCTCATAAAAGTATTACATTATTATAGTATTATCTGGAACTATAGGAATATTCATAAAGTCATCTGCAGCTTTTCTTTTCCTATCGTTCGGTATTTTCATAGGAAATTCCTCAACTTCCATCAATTGTTCAATTTGCCGTTCTTGTGGTTTTTTAGATTTCACCTGCTGCCGCCGCTTGAAGGGCTTCTTGGGTTCACCACTTACCGGTTTTTTATCGAGAAGTGTGATGCAATCTTTTATATCTTTTATATGAGTTTCCATTCTCGACATCATTTTTTTCAATAATCTACCACATTTTCTTCTATTAACATCAAGATTTTTTTTCAATCCCATACCTAAGCTTACTTTAGCTTTCATTGTACCAGCAACTCCTAGGGCAGCTAGTTTTTCACCGATCGAACTGTCTCTGGATCTATATCGAGCTAAAGCTTTTTCAGCTAAAATCCTATCCGCTTTATGTCGCTGATTCAAATCTTTGTCATGAGCATATGCCAAATCATGGGCCAAACAGGCACTATCTAACCCGTTAATTGGTACGTCTTTACGAGCAAGCCTTTTTGACAATTTAGTGCCGGGACCGCAAAATTTATAACCTCCTGGAATATGCAGCTCGAAAGGTAAGTTATTAATGGCACTATTCATGACACCGGCACCTGTATAATAACGCATACTGATGCTCCCTCTCGCTAGATTATCAAACAACTAACCATAAATTTATAACACTTTGATATTTTATAACATTCCGTGTACAGTGTTCAACAAAAATTGATATAAAAATCGTTAGACAAAATACGAGCTTACCCATTGAAAATAATATATTCGAAACAGAGACGAAATTCAGGAAACATGGTGTTTTATTTCCATCTACTATGAGATGTATTATTGTGGGGCCTTCAAACTGTGGAAAAACTAATCTCATGATAAATTTACTAGAACATGAAAATGGTTTGAAATTCAAAAATATTTATATTTATTCGAAGTCTCTATATCAGCCAAAGTATGAATACTTAGAACAATTACTTAAACCTATCAAAGGTATGGGATATTCCGCTTTCAGTGCAAGTGAAAATATTATGCATCCATCTGAGGCGAAACCGAATTCAATTTTCATTTTCGATGATGTTGCTTGCGACAATCAGGAAGTTATTCGGGAATATTTCAGCATGTCAAGGCACGCCTCCATAGATCCCTTCTACCTGAACCAAAGTTATGCTAAAATACCGAAACACCTCATTCGTGACAATGCTAATTGTTTGATTGCTTTCAAACAAGACGATCTCAATTTGCGACACATCTACAATGATCATGTGGGCACCGATATGACTTTTGAGATATTCAAAACAATATGCAGTTTATGTTGGAAGGAGCCCTATGGATTCATAGCCATTTTCAAAGATTGTGACATTGATAATGGACGATATCGTAAAGGTTTCGATCAATTCATCAGATTGGATCAGAGCCGAAAAAACAGGACCTGATCAGAAGCCGTTTCAAACCTGTTCCCGACCTGTTCTGATCTGTTTAAAAGCTGTTTCAGACCTGTTCTGAGCTGTTCTAGACCTGTTCCCGAGCTGTTCTGGACCTGTTCCCAACCTGTTTGAAAGCTGTTTGGGAGCAGATCTGAAACAGTTGAAAAGCAGATTCACTCGTAGGACCTATTCACTATCTGCTGTCTAGTGAAGCACACAACTTCACACACACACACACACCCACACACACACCCACACACACACACACACACACACAATGAAGATGGAAGCGAAAGAATTGAAACGAAGGCTCATCTAGAAACGAAAAGTTGTTAAAAATAAATTGGATACATTGAAACATGGTGAAATGATGCATGAAAGAATGTTCAACCCTATAACGAAACATTTGAAGAGTATCGAAAATAAATTACAAACCAAATCACCTGCAGTTGAAGAGCAGCTCGATGATGTAGTTCATGCTTATGCCTCTGAAAATGATGAACAGTTTGAGGATGATGAACCGAGCGAATTGAAACAATCTATTTTGAAAAATATCATTCTGAAGGATGAAGATGAAAGTTCCGAATCGAATCGTTTCAAAGATATTGAAAAACAGTCGTTTATCGATTATTTAGAGCAATATGACTCTTTACCAAGAAAATATATTAGTGATATGTATCAAGATGAGGAAAATAAAATATTTGACCACAAATATGGGGTAAGGCTCGATAAAAAAACCGAAAAACTCCTTATTGGCGATTCTAAAATGGATTTGGATGGTCCTGATATAATCATCAGAAATAAAAAATATAAGGGGACACGAGGTCTATATGAATTATTGTTCAAAAAAGACCCTCAAAACTATAGCGATCAAGATTTACGGAATTATGAGCAAATTGTTGTGAAAACTCATGCAAATAGACGTCATTATCATCCAAATAAACAAGTTGATGGAAGCCGATCACGAAAATATAAAAAAATCATTGCTCCCTTTTCAACCCCATCCTCAGGTGGGGGAATGTTAATGGAAGTGAATAACAATAAAATGGACTACATTCGATGGAATGATCCAAACGAGCTTTGTGACAGGTTGAGATTGTTATTATCATCACAATCTGCCGGCCATACCAGTCATCACAACGAAATAAATTCCATCATCGAAGAATTGGAAGAAGCACGCATAATAGCTTAAAAAAAAAGACAACAATGGAGTTGTCTGAAGAACAAATGAAGCATATCATCAAGATATTCATGAAGAATATCACGAATGCAGCTTGGAGAGAGCTTCCTCGAGAATATCGAAGGAAATTAGAACAATTTTTACCATGCAAGAAATATAGTGATGCTCATTACTTTTCTGATGTGTGCGGTCTCCATCAAGATTCATATTGTATATTTTGCGGTATTAAATTTGATCCATCTTTTTGTGAATAACATTCGAAAATAAAAGACATGATAACAGAATTTTTTCGTTCAATTTCATGACGCCGTGTGCGACCAATCACAACCAGTGTGCTCTAGTCTCACCAACCGGGTCGCACCAGTGTAGTCTAGTCTTACAAGACCAATCACCCAACAGAATTTCTGACGCCATCTTGGTTATGGGTGTGGTCTAGTCTTACCACACCAATCACAATGCACCAATGTGGCACACCAATCATAATGAACCAGTGTGGTTAGACCAATCACGAACGGACTCCACAAGGGGTGTCACCACAGCTTCTGGGCTTTGACTTCAACCCTCCCCCCACTTGGTTCACAAAGAAGCCTTATATGGACATTACTACACATAAGGGTGCAAACAAACACCAGAAAACAATACTTCTTGAACATTTTTTCACATCCCTAACTCCACCCACAAGAAAACATGCCTTATTTGGGCATTCACTTGGATAGGGGATGAAAATCAGGTCTACCAACTTAACTACTTGCAGAATATTTCATCCCTACCCCCATCACTTTTCTGAAGAAACGACAATGACCAAACGCTTTGGTACGCCCACCGACAAGAAAACATGCCTTATTTGGGCATTCACTTGGATAGGGGATGAAAATCAGGTCTACCAACTTAACTTCTTGCAGAATATTTCATCCCTACCCCCATCACTTTTCTGAAGAAACGACAATGACCAAAGGCTTTGGTAAGCCCACCGCCATCCGGAGTGGAGACCCTGATGGACAGGTTACCAAACTGTCCCAGGACCGCCCCTACTACACTACTTATATTAGGTATCTGTATCACGAATGTTCAATATCAGGTATGATCATGAATGTATTTCTTATGGTTGGATGGAAGAGCAAGCTCTGCCATGAATTTTTCATGTGCAGATATTGAATCCTGCCTTTTGTTAGGTTGTCTGTACTGAGTTTGTAACCTCACAATAAAAGCATTTATTATTATTATTATTATAAATTATGATTTTAACAAATTTATATTATTAATAAACCGAGTAAATTTTCATTTTCTTTTTTTTTCTCCAACCTCACCAGGGTACACTTCGCACACATACTAAAAACACCTCTCGTAGCCAAGTCAAAGTTTCATGTCTGTCAAAGTTTGATTGTCCCCATTTGGAAGTGTGATTTCATCCAAAAACCCCCTTCACGTCCAATGGTCCAACAATCATTCATTCATTTTATTCTCACCGTGACATTAGGAGAGACTTTTTTCCCAACGAGATGATAATCTCGTCGGAGTTGATAATGGATACTCTTTTCTGTTCAATTGATACTATCACTAAATAAGAGAGTCTCTTCTGTCCCATTTTACTTCTCATGTAGTTTTTAATGATTTTGAGTTCACTGAAACTTCATTCTCCAGATGACACTGTTAGTACAAAAAATGAAGCATTTTGGCTCGCAATTTTTTCGTCCACCATAGATTTACTTGAAATTTTCACAGAAGGTAGGGAATAGCTAAAGGATTATTTTCTATATCATGCCGCTGTACGCTAAAGCCTTAGGGGTGGTTGCCACCCTATCTCGAGGGTGGAAATTTTTGATTACATTATAACTGTATGAATCGACGGAAAAACTAATTCTAAAAAAAATGTTCCATACATTTTTTTCGTAAAAGTAATATTTTTTGAGTCATTCGAAGTTGAAAGTAACAGTTTTTTGACGAAAACATCGACTTTTTTAAATGGTTTTTGCGAATAACTCTAAATCTTCTTCTTTTATCAAAAGAAATGCGGATAGCCAAATTGTAGATTTTGAAAAAACAAAAACAATGCTTCTCTTATTAGTTTTTTACGACAAATACGAACTGAGCTACAGCAAATCAATGCCTAGCTTTTTTCGTCAAATGTATAAATTGGGAGATTTAAAGCGGAATAACAGGAAAAATTTGAATTTTTCGAAGAAAGCTCATGATATCTTTTTGGAAGTATTCGATTAGAGCTTTCAAAAAAACAGAAAAAAATGTCTCTAGCATGAAAATTGACCGACTTATGATCAAAATAAGATCGGTACCCGCTTTTTTCTGCGAAAAAAATCTGTGAAAGCAACCCCCAAAGTACCCCCTAATTGAAATTTATCGCCACCCTCCTGTGATTCTCTGCATATATGTACTATTGATACACCTACAAAGTTTGACCAATTTGAAATGCCCAATTTTAGGAAAATTGGAGTTCAAAGAGAAAACGATTTTTTTCAATTTCGTGTTTTTAACCCTATTCCTGAAAATATCTCCCAAAATACTAAAGATACGGGAAAAACGATGCTGTACTGAATTGCAGCTTTTTTGATGACAAGAATTTTTCCTGTGTGCAGATTTTTTACAGTGAATATTCGGCGAGATATAGCCATTTACGATCGAACATCACCTTATTCGAGCGCTCCAAACTCTCCCCATTTAAGAATCAAACTTCTATCACCTAAAATGAAGGAGCTATGCTTGAAAAACCTATCAATTTTTTTTTTGAAAAATTCGAATAACCCGCTTCGGAGCGTAGTAATCTACATAACCGGTATATTCGGCTGTTATACGTTATATGTTCCACTTTTTTCATTAATAATGAAGAAAAATGCGTATGTGAGTGAATATTTCGTTGATTTCTTCACGGCTTTTCCATCCCCCTCGAAGGAGGAGTTAGCCTTTGGGGCCCCACTACCACTGCTTTTCGCGATGGCTTTCCCCTTTCCATCGGTCCTCAGCGGCTTTGGGGAAGTTCTCCTTGATTCGGACTCGAGAACCCAGGGTAACGTTCATGACTACATATCACACCCTGCGGCCATTTAGCCTTCGGCAAGATACCTTCCACCTTGGTCTGCCACCGTCGACATGGCTCTCAAATTCATGGAAGCACGCAAGCCCCACCACCACGACAAGGTGAAGAAACCGTCGATGGGGGTGTTCTATCTAAACTTCTGGGTTATTTACCGACACTATTATTGGCGCCTCTAGTATGAGATCATAATAATAATAATAATAATAATAATAATAATAATAATAATAATAATAATAATAATACTTTTATTTTCTACAGGTATACACCCAATTGTTGAAAAAAAAAAATAAAGGTTGATAAATACTTGATTATATATATATATAAAAAAAACGAAGTAGTTACATAGTATAGAGCACATAAGTAGTCTGAGATAGAGTTCATAAGCTTTGATTCTGGTTATAAATGGTCAAAATTGTGTTGATATTATCATAGTTAATATCACAAGAGGAACAATTCTCATTGAAAATCTTGCAAGCTGAATTAATAGGAGATCTTATTAATACATTGGTTCGAGGCGTTATATTGTGAAAAGTGAATCCTTGCCGAGAGCTCAACCTTGCTACATGAAAATTTATTTTACCTAGTAAATAAGGGCAATCTATTCTCTGATTCATTAAATTATACAATACAGTAAGAGCTGAACAATCACGTCTTTGCTTTAAGGTTTGGTATTCGAAATTAGCCAAAAGATCATTGTAATCGCATCCCCTACTAGGGTAGTAACCATTACATTTATAAAACATTTATATATATATATATATATATATATATATATATATATATATATATACGGGGTGTCGCTGGACTTCCTCTTTTCCTCTCGGGAATGTATAGATGGGGTCAAAATATCACCAGTACTTCATATAACTTTTTTTCCTAAAAGTGTTCGTAACCAAGTTACGGGCCCTCGAAGTCACAAAATGAAAAATGTTTTTCTTTGATAACTTTTCAAGTGAATATTCAAAATCATCCAAATTTTGGTAATTGACTGAACAAATGAATTCCTTCGATGAGCTTGTGATGTGATGAGTAGCTTGTTAGTTCAAAAACACCACGAATTTACAGAACTTGATATTTCTTTTGAAAAAATATCTGCTTTCACAATAATTGGTACTGTACTTTTTGTTTACGACTTCATTTTAGCATACTTTGTATTATTAGTATTGTATTAATGTTGTTGAATTAACGTTATCATTATTATTTCTGATTTGATAATTATTCATTTCAAATAATGGTGGACGAGCGGGTTTGATGTCGTCGAGTAAAACTACATTTTTATCAAGACTCGTTGCTCCGATCGACTTTCCACACGAGTACTTTTATTCATAAAATTGTCCAAGTAACC
This sequence comes from Zygogramma bicolorata, assembly GCA_032362365.1. Lineage (NCBI taxonomy): Eukaryota > Metazoa > Arthropoda > Insecta > Coleoptera > Chrysomelidae > Zygogramma > Zygogramma bicolorata. The sequence goes on along the minus strand of JAVJAQ010000458.1, from coordinate 2,821,027 downwards.
TTATTTTGTTGAAAAATATTGAAAAATATCTGTCATTTCAAAGTTTTGGGGTGTGGACCATGGGAGGGGGGAGGCCGTTCCTGACTTTGTAGCAAAACAACTGACTCCTGCATGAAAGCTCATCGAAGGAATTCATTTGTTTAGTCAATTACCAAAATTTGGATGATTTTGAATATTCACTTGAAAAGTTATCAAAGAAAAACATTTTTCATTTTGTAACTTCGAGGGCCCGTAACTTGGTAACGAAGGATTTTAGGAAAAAAAGTTATATGAAGTACTGGTGATATTTTCACCCCATCTATACATTCCCGAAAGGAAAAGAGGAAGTCCAGGGACACCCTGTATATATATATATATGTATATATAACATTTATATATTTATTTATGATCGGTTCAAGGCCCAGGTAATGTACTTGAGAGGTCAAACATTTTTATATTATACCTATGTGCTTTGAATTCTATGTAGGAATGAATTTTCCAAAAGTAAAGTGAATTCGAGATCTTATCAAAACCCATTGGATTAGGGTGGGGGGTCGAAAACGCCGCTTCTACAGGAGAGCTAAAGAATGAAAATATTAATTCGTTGTGATAATTCAATCAGTGCCAACGAGGTAGGAAATTGTATTATTGTATCATTGACAAATATGTTACGAGCAAGTTATAGTATTTATGTATGTAAACATAACTAACATACATAAACTAACATAAATAACTATATTTGAATAAAATAGATTTCTCATTTGAAAATAAATTTCTGGAAATGCAAGTTGGGACTTATATCTCATGTTACCGCATAGATGGAGCAATATCAATGTGGCCATGTGAAAGTAAACAACTTTTTCGTCTGTGGACGTAGGTAAGTCATTTTGACCCCAGTTGGAGTTATATAGTTCGAACGTCATATGTATATAATATTTACCTATATAGTGCCCTTTGATGCTACCCCCTTTCTATTTTCTGAACGGGTCAACACAAAAAATGGAAACCAGGGATAATGGAACTGATGCATAAACAATATATTTGAAATTGACAAATAAAAATTTCAAGATGGCGACTAGGAGCCTTTTGAAAAAAAATTAAATGGGAAGGGGTCTTGTGATATATAATTTTGAAGCTCCTGGCTAATACTTTACAACCCTAGAATATGAAGTCAGTTTCTTCACCTACTACAAAATGGCGGAACATTCAATAAATGCCTGAATTCAACATTTATATCGATATTTCTAGGAATATTCGTTTTTCTCTGACATATGGCAATACCAACAACTCGATAAGGTTTGATAGGTTACTTTTGGTTCATAAAAAAAAACAAAAATATCAGTACGACAACGAATATCATTGTCCAGTTCAAATATTCTCATTTACTTTTCGATTCTACAGGTAGATAGGTACGTCGTAAACAATCTCCCTAATTCTCAATTGAAGAAAATTCCACAGGGGAACTTCATTTGAATATGCTGGAAACCACAGATGTTCCCCTCATTATCGATATCGTCGAAGTGAATCCTAATGAATTCGATATGGATAATATGAATCCAACATGATGGAGCACCTCGACATTACTTCAAACAAGTGAGACACTTGGATAAGACTTTCCATGGTCGGTGGATTGGCCATCGAGGCCCAACGGAATGACCAGATTTGACACCTTTAGACTTTTTAATTTGAAGCGAAAAATGTGTACGAAACTGAACCTATTTCAATATTGAATATACGGCAGAGAATAATACATATTTGTAAAAATATCGACGCTGCTGTCTTCGAAAATGTTCGACGTGAAATATCGGAGTAAGTCGCTCAACTCATCCTCGAAAGAACTCACAACCGTTTTCACAAGAGTATAAAGAGTTCGTAACACGGTTTTCAGTTCCGATCAAATGATAAAATCGAAATAAATCCAACTGTAGATTCCTGTTCAAAAAGAATTAAATCAGTTTTTGAATTACTACAATGACTGTTTGTGATGTGGAGTATGGTGGCCATTCTCTAAACGGAGTGAAGCAGAGTGAGTTAATTACCAATAATTCTCACACGAACGGACTCAGAAGATGTGTTTCTGAGTGTTGAATTTAAGGAGATTTGCATTTTATCCAAGGTAATCGTCCGCCAACCGGATGCAAAACTGCTCACTTACAGAATAAAGTTTCTCGGTGACACCAGAGTGATCACTCGTGATTATTGGGTAGTAAAGATAAGATATATTGCCCTCGGCAACTTTCAAGTTCAGATTCAGAGCAGATCACAACCATGGGGACTGGGTACCGAAACGAACATGATTCTATCTATTGCATATACACCCTCACAGGAATAGCGAAAATAAATTTTGGAAGATATCTCCAGAGAGCATCCGCTGTGTGAATCCCTCTCAAGCAAATAATAGGAAGAAAATACCGTCTACTCTGATCCAACCAAAATAATGGCGAATGTTTTGTAAGAGATTTCAGTTTGCAAACTGCTGTCATTATTTACAGCATATGATTATATGTTATGCTAACATATTATGTTTTAGGTAGAGAAACTCCTACACGTATATGTTCAAAACTCCAGAACGAATATACGGGGTGTTGAGTGTCAGTGAAAAGAAGAAAAAGTACTATAAATAAAATGTTCCTTTCTTGGTGCAATGTCATGGTATCTTATCCCTTGATTCACGCGGTATTTTTTGAACATTACAGGGCTTCCCTTTCGTGTTAATCTGCATATGAAAAGGAAAACGTTTATTATGCATTTCTTGCCAGTGGATTATACAATATGATACAGTTGATATCGGAGAGATGTTTTCAATATGAGGTCAGGGTGCTGTGGAAATAGAGTTTGGTTAGGTTAGGTTCTGATTGAGTATGTACGACTCTCCGCTGGCTCAAACCAGATACATATTCCACCACATAAATCCAGCTCCATGGTGGATTATATCAGTCTATTTGGGCAACAATAAAGCTTTACCAAAAATCGCAAACCTGCACAAAGTGTGTGCTTGGTTTGTTTTCACCTTTCAAAAAAGCAATTGAGAGAACATGGAATTTAAAAAATTCCATGGAACAACTTTCTTTCCTCATGATATTCGCAAATATTCAGAGAGATTATTCGTCATCGAGAAACATCCACTCATCAATTATCATTTATACTAGAAATTTCGAAAATCTATTGAAAATGGAATGGAAGGATATAAAAATAATCATTATGTTCATATTTAATACAATATTCCACTTCGATTTTCCATAACTCGCATTTTCGAAACTGAGGAGTTCTGAACATATATGTTCACGGAACCTTTTTTATTGAATATCACAAAAAATGGCCACTAGAAAATAATGAACTTACTCGAGAAATACCCGTTCATACAGCATCGAAGCGAAAGTTGTTTTGAAAAAATGGAAATAACCCATGATGTTTCACTCAATCCGATACCATATGCTATAACCACCATTTCGGTGAATATTACGTATCCGCTAACTCCAGTGATACCATTTCGTAATATATCGGTATATTTTGAATTTTATTTCAGGAATTACAATAAAAAAAATAATAAAATAAAAAATTAAATTAATTCTTGACTGAAAATCAAATCGAGTCCAAATGAGTTTTGACTCAATGGGAGGAGTACATAAACTAAAGTTGGAGTCCAAAGTATAAATCCGTCCTCATATTCAATCAATTAGAATAAGGTTGTCTCAAAAAATTGTAGTTCTAACATTGGTATGAACCCCATTCACCCCACCTATTATAACGATTCGTAAAGAATAGTATATTACATTACTAGTGCGGAAAGTGACATTTTTCTCTTTCGCACAAGTCATGTACACTATTTTTCCTAAGACCACCTATTTTATTAAACAATACGTACATATACAGATCGTGTATATGTAATATATGCTACAATGTGAATTCAACTCAAAAGCAACCTGACAGTCCCTAGAGGGGTACTTGCGATTGACTACCAATTAATGAATATAGATTTAATGACGTCGGCCAGAATCGTTGCTTCAATGTTATGATTTTTGTGATAAATAATTATAATTTATAATATAACTGTTGAAGGACATTATTGTTGTGTAAACTGTGAATACACTTAGTATATTTAGTTGCCAGAAAAATCTCGTTTTTTTGTGTTAATCTATGTTTGAATATTGTTTCTATGAAAAGTGCACATGAATTTGTGATAACTTTCATATTGAATTGAAAAAATAACGATAATTCACGTTCATTTGAAAATGTGACAATAAGTAAGTGCTTATTATAATACAACATTTCTTTTTCTCTTCTTTATTATTTATGAATAATTATTTTTCTATCAGTCCAGTTTATATATAAATGATAGCAGTAGAGAGGAGTATTTAAGATTGTATCTGTGAATCTCAGAGGATTCAGGGGTTTGACGGCTTATTGACAGCCGTGCGGAAAATACTTTCCACACGAGTGAGAATGACGGTCAATTTCCATGGAAGAAGAGAGTGCGATATGTGTCACTTTTTTCTTATGTGGTCGTAGGAAAATAGTTATTTCAACTGAACTGATATGAAATAATTGATTAGTATGGATTCCATTTTCCGTAAAGTGAACAGTATTTTGAAGTAGACAAAAATAATGTCTGAAAATCGCATGAGACATCACATTTGAATACCAAGATATTGAATCGAAAAAAAACTGTTTACCGATTCATCTGGTTGAAAAATGAGAATCGAACATATTTTCGAATGATTGAGGAATAAAATTTTTCCTATCCACCAGTAAAATATCTGCTTCTAAGTTCACCTGACCAGAATGTGAAGATGACGCAATATTGAGATATTATATTCAACTCCATCACGCAGATTGAATGAACATGCCAGTGATAAAGCAGACATCTTTCTTCCGCTTATGAAAGTATCAACATTAGCCAGAGAAAATCTATTGATCGCACATTTCACTTGGAGCAGTTTGTTTACTGGTAAGAAACTCAGCAGTCAGCTATGTCCTTAACAGCTAATCAAATGTCTCGGTCAACTACAATATCTTCTAGCTAACGCTAAGCTGGTGATTGAAAAACCGTCCCTTAATTACTAAAAAAGAAGCGAATATGCGAGTAATTCACGATGGAACAGTTGAGCATAATTCGGAACGAAGAAGACAAGTTCAAAGTATACGAACATTTCCAATGAAAAACGTTTTCTAATGGCTTGCGGCGACTTGGGCCGTATATTTTCACAAAAAAATAGGAGGCAGATGAAAGAACCATTTTTGCGGGAATTGGAGCATGAAGTTGGCATCAAAAGAGAAATGCTGTGGTACAACAAAAATTAAAGGAGAATAAAGTTGGACTATTTATCGTTGTATCTTCTTTATTTTTTCGTTATATGTTTTCTGAATAATATCCATCGATCCATTTCAGGATACACCTCCTTTCAACTCTGGAAGACCGATGTGAAGTTATCATGAATGAAAGCATACTCGAATTTGTTCTCGCGCAAATTTATATCCTGGACTATGCAGGATACATTGGAAAAACAGATGAGTGATTATAACTCGATTATGATCTTTGATTAGAGAAATTATAAAAACATTTCAAATTTATACAGTGATATGGGAAAAGAACTGGGGTAATGGTGGATATTCCAGAATCGTCCAGTCGATCTCGAGGAAACTATTAACCAATTTTTTTTGTATTGAGAATTTATATATGTAATGGATTGACTTGATATGGAGGTTGTCAGATAGAACTGTCTTATAAAGACATAGATTGCACCTTCACAGTACGGACATGACAAGCCCCACCTTCTGTTTTTGGAACGGAATCGAGGTTAGAGAGGGTATCATCAACTTTTTTCAAAATGGAAAGAGGGATCTTGCAATATATCTCTTCACCATTAGTTTATTTCTGAGAATTAGACTAACCATTTTCAAGTCATCACTAGTCCCATTCTGTTTTCAAACATTTTCCAACGGATGAAAGTATAATAATAATTGTTGTTAGAACACAATTGAGTATTGAATAATATGAAACATATATAGAATCAGCCAAAATGCAGAGTTCAAGTCTGGTCCGAAGACAGTCTTGTATTTCCACTCAACCGTAAAACGCACATCATACAGGATGCACGTTCAAACATTATTAATCTGCAATAATCATACTTCGGTCGGTCTCATCCGAATAGATCACCTCATAGTATCTCTATGACTGATATGCGCAAGTTGAAAGGATTAATCACTATTTCCCTATCCTACAATACCTCACTCAAATATTCGCCAATATATTTCCTGCGTTGAATGTGATAAGTTCGAAAGTGTAAACTGATTTCTAATGGGTGAATTCGAGAAATTTGCTCAGTGAAAACAAAGTAGAAAATTGGCGGAAACTCAAGGAGAAACTTCGTTCCTACTCGTTCGGTAAGTTTGTCTTTGTTTTGAATGTTTTTTGTCATGTTTTGAAAGCAAATAAATAAGTGAAAATATAATTTGAAATAAGTGAGACTGTTAATGATTTCTGATCATTGATCATCGTCAGATGCAATTCACTTTGTAGATCAACATACGGCTGATATTTAATCACCTTCCTATGCAGATTTGTCATCAGGATTTTCCGCCACCAACAGTGAATCTTTCCATGGTAATAAAGCTGTTAATAATATACTGAGAGATGATCCGACTGAAGCAAAGTCTTATGGTAGTGGTATCAAGGATGATCTTGGACTGCGGTGGTATACCTATCTGATACAAGGACTAGAGAACAACAACGAAGAACATAAGGAAATTCTAGAAACAACTCCGTTCCTACTTATTCAGTAAGTAACTTGTTGTTTTTAATGTTTTCGTCATGTTTTAGAATGGATTCAAAGATATGTGGACATTTAATTGGAGATAGATGAGACTGACAATGATTTCTGATCATTGATCATCGGTAGGGCCAATCTACTTTATAGATCAACACACGGCTGAATTTTAATAACTATCCTACGTCATTGTTTTGCTCCGCACACTTCCTGAGTTGTGCACGCCGAGTAGTATCTCGCGCTCAAAACAACTCCTTTTTTGTTCTTCCAGGTTCCAGGCCATTTCGCTACATCAAATTCGCCTGAAATTAATTCAGAGTCCAGAACTTATTCTCGGCATCAGAGTTGATAACAGAAGGGTTTGTAATGGAGCTTCATATCACATTGGTGCAAGGTTTTCGGTCCTCAGTACAGCTGTTACCAATCTGGAGTGATCGATATGGTAAAGCATTCAAGATGACTTTGTCTAATTTGGCCGGCGCTGTTATGTATTATGCAACGTTCATCTCTCGATTTGAAACCACAGGAGATTTTTGATTGCAATAGATTTGAAGGTTCAACCTTACCTTTCGAAAGTATCAAGGACCCTGGCCTACGGAGTCGATGGAAATCTTTGAGAAATCAAGAGAAGGGGGAATAACTCAAGCAGACAAAACAGAAGGGTGAGAGAGGTTCAAGACATACAAAAACGAAAAGAGGAGGTAACATATTTGAAGCTTTATGCTACTCGCATTTAACATTTTACAGCACATGCCAAACCGTAACCAACAACGCCTACATTTTGGAATGGAATCAGGGATATCAAATCCCTTTTGATTCCCCACCTTACCAAAAACAGGCACCTGAGCCGCCAACAATTCCTTCTAGTTAGCTAAACCTCTATTATGAGAAATCAGCCATATCACTGGAATTTGGCGAAATTAAACCAACACGTCAGCTACTTTCTCAGGTTGAAATCTACTGGTAGCTATAGATTCATTTCCAATCTGAGGTATTTGCATAAATTTATCGCAGGCCCTCTCTGAAAAATAAATGATCTGCGAACTGTGAAAAATCTGATGTCTAACAATTCTTTTTTTTTGCGTCAATAAATTTGACAGTCGCTGATGAACACAAGAAATATTTGCGATTTCGATCTAGACACCAAATATTTGAATTTCAATGCTTATGTTTTAGCGTCTCTGATGCAACTAATTTCTTTTCAAAAATCTTGCAAACGGTTACCTATACATTTTCTAAGATCGAGAATTTTTGTATCTGTAGCGTATTTGGACATCTTTTAAATAAGCAATTCCAAGGTGGAGTGTTTAGAAAATATCTAACAAACATGTGATATTCTGAAAAACAATTAGAATTCCTTAATAATAACAACGAATGTTGTCTCTCACCAACACAAATAGTAACTGACACTTGATTTGCCTGTGGTTGAATATGGGTGGCTTTCTAGAAAATTGTTTGAGGGACACCGATATTTAGCTTTACAGGCAGATCGAGGAGATTTTGGGAATGGAAATTTCCAGTTGCCCAATGAGTTTATATGATGGGCAACTAGAAGGCAAACAGTACCTGAATGTTCCAAAATATGAAACGAAACAATGAAGAGGCCAAAGGTTTTTGAGAAGCAGGCGAAGCCAAACTTCATATCAATGTTCTGGAATGGAAAGCAGCCTTTCATCGCCTCCAAACCTTCGGAAACTACTCTTCAAACTGTCCCATTTGGTTGCGTATAGACAACAAAACCGTCCATCGTGGAAGTTGTGTGAAGAAAGAAACATAACGATAGTCAGGAATTTGGGTATTTTGGTGGAGAGTATATTCAAAAATTATTTTGATTTTGCCTCTTTCATAGAAATTTTAATTTCTGTATTTCAATTCCTCAACCAGTAATGATCGTCTCATATATGAATTAGGAGATCAAAATTCAGGATGTGTTTGAACGAAATATTGTTTGGGAAACTCCGCAAAATTTGGGCAGCCTGAAGTTGATCTATTCACTCACAACACAAAGAGAAAAAATATTTTCATCTTGTAACCCAGACCTCATTGGATTTGCAACTGAGATGCATTTACATTTATTTGGTCTGACACGTTTATGTATCCTCAGCGTTTCCACTCAACCCTAGAATATTGAAAATGATTGAAGGGGGCAAAGCAAGATGTTTGGTGATTCCGTTATGGCAGTCCCAACCCTGTTTTCTGAAAATTAATGTCAATGCTGACTTCCAATATATCGAATTTTGAACCCCTGAATATTTTTTTCATCTTCAATATCAACCTATGTTAGTTAAATGGTAGTTTTTTCACTTATGATATATCTATATTTGATCAATCTGAATCAATCAGGAATCACCCAATATGATGTAGCTACATGGGTAAAGGTATTATTGCCTGAAATTTTAGGATGTGGAATTCTAATATAAATATTTCTTTCCTCTTTTATTCGTAATTTTCTGGGGGTCTAACCTACCAAAAGAAGAAAAAATAAGTTTTTATATTGGACCCTTCTACACAAGTGTAGACTTCTATTTACCCCGACAAGTTGCTGCGTAAATATAAAATCTTTTTGGATAGAACAAGTTCACTCAGTCAGCAACTTCTTGTATATATATATATATATATATATATATATATTCCCTGGCATCCTCAAGATTGACTGCAACCTCACCAACAGGAATCACCTAGTGGTTTCGAAGTTCTTTTTTCAACTGGTCAGTCACGACCAACCCAAGGTTTATATATATATATATATATATATATATATTCCTTGATTTCCAGTGATGAAACCCAGGTAGTAAAACGACTCAGACTTAGATTCAATGTCACTCAGTCTTGAAAATGGCTTCGAAATGGGAGCAGAAACGTCGACAAGGAAACTGTTCCAGACGCGGATCAACCGGAAGTTCCAGCTATTATATATATATATATATATATATATATATATATATAGAGAGAGAGAGAGAGAGAGAGAGAGATAGAGAGAGAGTGAGAGAGAAGTGAGAATGCAGTCAATACATAAACTTTGGGCAAAGGTTTAAAGAAAACTCTTTGTCATTTGGTCGAGCTTTCGGAAATGTTTATTCACATATGAAGAGCAATTCTTCATTGAACGTCAATTATAATAAAATTGGAAACACTTTAATCACTGAACCGATAATTTAAATTGATCAAGAAGCACACATGATGTGATAAAAATAAAACAATTGAAGGAAACTTTGTTGAGAGGTTCAAAATACTTCCGATATCAACAGGAGTAATACTGTCAAGGATGTTTAGAAATTGCAAAAAACTCTCCCTGATTCAAATATCGTGATATCGACTAAATCAGGTTGGTCCAATATTCATTCACTCTTTCCATATTGTATGCCACGAATATCAGCTGTAATAAATAGAGAATATATTTCGAACAAAATTGCCTGTATCAGATATCATGTATGGATGATACATGTTACAGTGTTGCAGATCGTCGTTCTCTCTTTGCTGTGTTCCGAGTTATTGAGTTTTGAGAAAAACAACTTTATATCTCCGCACCACAAGCGATGAAAACTAATTAAGTGATGATGCCTGATAGTTTGCGAGGTGGAAATCTATGAATATTGATTCAGTTTCTTTGGTCATAAATTACATACATTGTTAATTCAAATTTTGATTGTATCGGAAACTACAAAGCTTCATTAGTGTCAGTGCTGTATTATATTCAGATTAGCTAGCTGCGTTTCCACGGTTTCCAACTCCAGGCGAAAACAAATATCAAACTTCAAGAGAATGGTTTCTATGGAAAAACTAAATAATATGGATATAATCTCTAGTCAACTCTTAGAAGGGAAAATTTAATATGTTTCTAGTGAAAAAGTACAACTCTTCAAATAAAACTTTTTGTAAAGATCAATTAGCCTAACACAGATTTCATTTGCAATCGACGCGCGATTCGCTGAAAAGATCAGCATGTTCAGGAGAACATAAATGGTATCAATGAAGATATATGATCAAACTGTAGTTTGATCAACAGTAAACTACCATGAATATGATTTCAAATTCGAATATCGATTTCAATTCTAAACAAGTCCTCTGAATTAACTTTTTGAATATGTCAAAAATGAGATATGGTTTAAACCTGATCAAAATTCCTATTTTTCGTTCTCCCCTGTACACTGTTCGGAAATTTGAAATTTTGACAACTCATATGCATACACAATACACCATTTTTTTATGAAGAATAAAATTTTACGACATATCAATAAAAACAAAGTTCTCCATATGGTGGGAATTTCTGAATCTCACTGGTTATAGTCTGGACCACATTACGATAGGCAAGCCATTATAGGCGTATTTGTCTATTTATGAAACCCTATAAAAAGCATGTTTCATCCGGTAAACAGAGGGGTGAAGGTCGCCCTCTATTCCGCCTCTTGGATTATTACTCTAGAACACTTTTAGAAACTTTTACTTGATTTTATTTATCAAGCGACTTTTAATTCAATGTTAGTTGAAAAAGATTCATGTGAATCATTAGTAACCTTTTCTATCAACCACGAAAGAGTTGAATCCAGTAAATATTTGTTACACAGTGTATTACTCCTTTCGGGATTGAAGAAATTCAACCAGTTTCGACCTAGTAAAGACATGAATTTGCGCTAGATTTTTATCACTACCAATTGTGAAAAATAATATTCATTCATGAATAAACATTTCACTTGTACTTGGCCTAAAACTTCAATGTTTTGTCCTGTAACAACCTTGAAATTGAATGTTACTATATCAATTTTCAGATGAAGAAAAAAAGACCTGTAATCTCCTACATGAATGGCAGATTCAGATGCGTCAGAATACACAGCAATTTTCCCTCTAGTTCTAGATTTATCTCTAGTGGCTTTCCTTTCTCATTTCTCAACACACCAATGAAAACCAAATCCAAGAAATCTTGTTACCACGTGATTATCAGGCAGGTGATGTATACCCTTCAACTCCACAACGAAAACACGTCTACATTTCTTCTGGGGGTAGGTAATACTTCGGTCGCTATAAGCACCTTTTTTTTTATTTCTTTGTGGAACTTACGTAATTCGGTCTTCTCTACAAAAAATACTATCTCCATTTCGTTGTGATGTCAGAGTGCGATGACAGTCAAAACTGATGTATTTGCAGTGTTGCCGCTCTCATTGTTATTGTTGAGAACTGAGTGTATTAATGTTGACTTTTGGAAAAAGTTGGATTTTTTTGAAAATATAATGGTGAGTTCTGATTGAAAATGTTGGAAACGAGTAAATGAGAGCGTGTGTGGTGTGGACCTGTATCTCCGAAAAAATATGAGACCGTCGAATATTTGATAAGGATCTTCTGTAGAGGAGACCAAATTACGTAAGTTCAAAAAAAAAATTAAGAAAAAGTACTCATAGCGACCGAAGTGTTACCCTTCTGGGCAGGCCTGTGGATCATGTCGATTCATGCATCGGGGAAAAAGGGTTTGTAATGTGTATTTCTCTGTGCGGCCTTCTGAGATTTTTCGATTTGAATATCATTGACTCTCGGAACAGATTCACTCATGAACTGTATTCTTATCCACTTTCAAATCATTAGCTTCCTGCACCAACTCACTTTGCGATTTAGCTGCCTCTAGACTGAAAGCAGATTTATAAGCATCTGCAAAAGTTATCGACTCGTTTTTTCCCAACAACTTTTGTTGTATTGACATTCCCTGTACTCCACAAACTAATTTGTTATGAAGATCTTGATCCAAAAAGTTGTCAAACTCGCAACAACTAGACAGATCTTTAATAATCATAAACGCAGCATGTGATTCAGAAACAGCTTGCCTTCTGTTATTAAACTTGTAACATTCCACGATGACACTTTTTGCTAGCGGATGTTTCCTCGGCAAAACTCCAACCAATTCTTCATAAGTCTCCTCTTCCGTAAACAATGGATATAAATCAACTTCGAGAAGTTCGTAAGTTTTCGCAGATAGAAGTGTTATCAAATTTGTAACTTCAAAATTATCCTCGATCTCAACGACAAGGAAATACTATTGTAGTCTTTCCTCCCGTAACTCGAATGATTCAATGTTTCCATCAAATTCTCTGAACTTTGCCATCTTTTCGTTCCACAATAAACGAAAAAACTGTGATCTTTAAACTATTCGTCGCCAATTTGTTAGGTTAACGAAATATCGGATGAAATAATTTTTCATCGAAAAATTCATTTTTACATAACAGTGACAGTTATATCAGCAACAATAGTAAATTATACCACGAGTCAATAATAATAGTCATTATTGCGAGTAGTATACTCTACCTTATTTTCGACTAATTTATTTATCATAAATAAATGATTCTTCAGTTTCATTTATTTCGATACAAATACACAAACACCACCTACGCGTCTTGACAATGACATTTTTGAGTTTGGTTATATCGTTTCTATGGTAATATTCAATTCAAGAAACTTTGTGATACGTCTACGAGAGGGAATAAAAACTATTACTATCAATCCCTCCTCATTATTTTCTGAGGAAATAATACATGGCATTATACTACAGAAACCATATGTATAGTACTTACATTATGTATCAGTCGTAAATAAAACATACTGAAATGTTACAAGAGACAGAGTGTTAACAATATTCAATCCCCTTCATTTACCTCCAATACTTTCATCATTGCTTCAGGGCTTATTTTGCAAATTTCGTTACGGCGCACATTTTTCGTAGGAAACATTTTTCGATATATCTCATTCCAAAGATAAAAACATCGAAATGTTGACATCTGTTTATTTGAATATTTTTTTTGGCCAAAGGTCGTCATTTCGCTATCCCAAAATTCCAGACTATATTCTTTGAGGTCCAAACTACCTACAGTAAAATTTGCGATTTGGCTCGGCTGTTGATTAAAAGTCGTCCAAATGTATGTACATTCCGACTGGACCAATGGTGGTAGATAGATAGATAGATGTATTTTTTCAACTGTTTACACAAGGTTTACAGCATGTCAATTTCAATCAATATATTACCATTCGTATAGGAACAGACGTAATATGTACATATAAATATAAAAACGTCTCTTCAATATTATTTCACTAGAGTTAATGATAAAATATAATGAACGACCATATCATATGTAATATAGTTTTACAAAATACTTATAACACAAAAATTTATAACCATAACTAGCTCTGGTGTGGGTGAGGAACACTCGCTTATGGCAGGTGCAAATTAATTTCTACCAAAAGCAAGCGTGACTTCTAGAGAAATTTACACTATGAATTTTATTTCAAAACAACCTAGGACGCCAAACTCCTCGAAAGACAAGTATGTACTGCTGAAGGGAAAATCGATTCAACTTAAACAAACTTCCAATTTATTGAAGTGAACTTTAACAGAATTAATATGATTATGAACAAATTGAATCAATACTAGTGTCAACTAATGAATGAAAAATTATACAATGGTCTATCCTTCTAACCGTTCTGTTGACCTTGGTTCTGTTAACCTTGAAGGGGATGGCCTCTTACGCTACTCTTCGAGTAGTGAAGTGGACTGGAACTCAAACAAACTACCTTTTGGGTGGTTTGTTGATTAACCTGGTGTAGTCTTTGGCAGCGGATACGAACCGGCTACCCTTGGCCACTAGTTATTGGTTAACCTGGTTTTTGGCTAGAGGTATTCTGGGTTCTCTCAACCGCCTGCTTCGAGAATAGTCCAGGAGTCCACTCACTTCAATGATAGGCTGCTTAAAAATTCCCAGTCACTACGAGATATGTCATATTCTACACTTTGTTCGTACGAGTTCGGTAGACGGCGATAGATGCTCTCAAAAAAGCAGCGATTTTTCTTCTTTCGGAAGCTATCGTCATGGAGTATATTCCACCTGATTGCTTGCACCAGAAAACGATCATACCGATCGTTTTCACATGTTTTTGGTTGCCATCGCTTTTGAATACACTATACCGCCTCCTCCGCCACTTTTTCCTCAAATTTTACCATTTCAGGTGTAAAAAACTGGATTTGATATTTCGTGAGATTGGAACCTAAACTGTTATATCGAAGATCACGGATTTTCAGATCCATTTTTTTTCTCATCAGAAATCGAAATAAAAGAATTGAAGAAGGCAATGTGTGCGTGCAAGCAACTACCTTTGTAGGGCCATTGATTCTGAAGGAAAGCGCTTCTTATGAACATCAGGTTCGTGTTCAACTATTCAGAGTACGTGAGTATAATGGTTTCGAAGCTAGATGCCGTAGTTCAAACGAACTTCATCAATGATTCTAAAACAAAAAAAATATTTAGAAAGCTAGTTTGCAATTTTTTTCTTGGCACCTAGATAGTTATTCATTTCCATACTCTTGATCAACACGTATAACAGGCTCTACCGAAATGAAACAAATACCTTCAGAAATTAAGGATCGGAGAAATGAAAGTTGTCCTCTGTATTATTCCAAATGCGAATGAACGAAATGAACCAACTCATTGCTACCAAACATACAACACCATTATTATAATTTAACGTTGAAGTTTCATTTAAACGTGTGACCTACTCTCTAGCTTTCGATTTTTTTCAAGGCATTGTACGTATTCCCACTCTAACTTTCCTCTGGGAGTTTCCTTTTGTTTACGAATTCAATTAGATTTGGAAAGTCGACTCTCAACAATTATACGAATTGTACCGTTTATTCCATTCTCGTTCCATCTTCAGGATGTACTTCAACCAATTTTTTATAATTCATTGCTTTCTTCCTACTGGAATTTTAATCCCTTGGAATCTTTTCAATAGTAGATACAATAAAAAATATTTCCTTTCATTAAATTGCATTCATAGATCAGGAGAATCAAGCTCAAAACAATTCATAATAGATGTGAACTGACGTGTAAAAATAATCAGTAAGAGTGACTTGGTGATATAACGTATTCAATGAAGAATGTTGACTTCTGCAAGTGAAAATAGTATGTTGCTTTGATTATGTATTATGATATTTTTGGTTATTTGTAATTGAGGTGAAAATTGTTACTGGGTTGAGTAGGGTTTTATCACGTATTCGAGTTCAAGCAATATTCATCGTGGCTATGAACTGAATGGATGACCGGTTACTTGAAGAGGCTCCTCCTCCTTGCTCGTGTCAGGAATAAAATGGAGTAAGCACAAATTCCGAACTGTGAGGATTGAGGTTTGTTGGGAGATATCAAATGGTTAATTAACGTCTGAAAAAAACAATTTGAATACATTTTGATCCCATTACTATTAGTATTCCGAGAATATGGGATTAATTTGTTGACCTGTTGAACAATTTTATTGATATTTGGAAATTTGACACTACTTTTGAAATAGTTCATTTCCTTGGGAGATTCATTAGTACATTGGGAAAAAATTAAGTAACATTCATAAAAGGGGTTAATTTGCTAATTCTTTTTTTTTCTGAAGAGAAGTTATTCTCCGCGTAGTATCGGGTATAGTTCAGAAGGCACCACATCGCCAGAAAATGGTCTCCCAGAAGTGCTGTCAGAGAATTTGCAATCGTCCAAATTTCACCTAACGAATAGTCGGTTTTTACATGAGTCACTATCTTTGATGGGAATTCAACTGCTGAAATTTTTATAACCTGGTTTTCTGATTGGGTCAGTATTTCATCAAAATTATTGTTCAAAAATGCTTGAGAGTGAGGTGAGGGAATATATTCGAAAAAAAATAACGATTGGAATCGACATGAAGGTTTATAGAGAGCATAAATGATGCATATGATTTGCCGCTGATTTCTTTTTTCTACTTGAATGTAGTTGACAATGTTCCTTGCTTTGTGGCATTGGTTCGGACTTCCATTGTCTATATAATTCTCTCCATCGAATTCTGTTGCGAAAAACTTATTAGATGGAAAAGAATCAGAAACACCCACAATAATGATGAAATTACAGGTTATGGAATTGATTCGCACAATGGAATAATCAAATAAATAACTCTCAAACTTTGAAAATGAATGAGCAGAGAAGCAATACTTAATAAATATAAAAAGTTCTCGTCAAACAAATAGGTGAAACAAAATAAAATATGGAACAGAAATCCGAACAAAACAATTTAAATGGATTACGTTTGAAGAATGGAAATTAAAAACAAATATAAAATAGTACAATCAATCAAAATTCAGTAGGGAAATGATGAATCAATATGAATGATTGTTAACAGAAGGAAGAAAGAGTGGTAGTTTTTTTGAACTGTTTAACTTCGCTTTACTGCTCATATTTTGGGGTATTTTTCAAATCGTTATATCAAAGTGACATCAAGACAATTTAATTGATCATCCAATAATGAATGCCCCTTTGTTAAACTCAGTTTATTAGGCTTGCGCCTTATTCGAACAGCAACAAGAGTAAGATTACATTGTTACACATGTGGAGTGAACAATATGTACCAGGCACCAGGTATGAATATTATGACCGTAAATTGAATTGAACTGACCGATACTTGATGAAAATCCATATTAACAAAAATATATTACAGTTTCCTGTATGATTTCCACTTACAATGGGTTTACAAAACCGCGACACGTGTTTCGCTATTACAATAGCTTGAAGAAACTGTCTATTCTAAAATGTATGATACTTAGTGAACAGTGAGCGGATGAATTCCATGTTCTGAAAAAATTACGTCATCGGTTTTGAGGTGGTGACGTAATCAATGATTTTTCAAATGGAATATAGATCTTGCAATACTTCATTTTGAAGGTTGCGCAAATAATAAATTATTGTTTTTGATAAATAATAGCAGAGGGCTTTGGTTCTGGGTTATTTGAAATGCGAACTATAAAAAGAGTTAGAGTAGCTGCATGAAAAATCAAGAAAAAGATACTGTAAAGATTCATAGGTGGAATTCATAACTCTAGGTCTAGGAGAGCATGACATCAGTCTTCAGTTCAGTCTGGATATTAAAGCTGTGACGAACGCTCAAAGAGGTCAAATTTCGAGTATTTTCGTTCAGTGGTACTCCCAAAGTAATACCACAATTTGAAAATTGTATTGAAGAATACCTTTTTCTAACTGCATTTGTTTTTCACATTTTTCAATGAAATGAAGGAGGGGTTTATAGGCATACTGAATATGAATATGAGAAGAGGTTTCCATTCACATTGGTTAATGATACAATGATAAACATTTTCAAATGGAAAGTATGCGTAATTCTACTTCTGTAAGCGACCGCCACATCTCAAATTCTTCTTAGCTCAGCTTAGCTTCTTCAAGCTATTGTAATAGCGAAACACGTGTCGCGGTTTTGTGAACCCACTGTAAGTGGAAATCATACAGGAAACTGTAAAATATTTTTGTTATTATGACCGTAGTCAGAAAAAAATCAAGGGGTTTCGAACCCTTCTTCCCGAAAAAATTTTAAATTTTTTTCCCTTCTAATTTTTGTAGTTGTGTACATTGGAAAAGACTGAGCTCATATTCCCGCCTTTCTAGAAGTCTCAATCGTTAACTGAATATATATTTTTTCAATATTCGTCCTCAAATACTTTTATGGGTGCTCCCAGGAGCTATCTTCAATTTTTCAACTTTCTAAAACACGTTCTGGAATGTACTGAAAATGTCTCTGAGCTAGCAACGCTATTTTAGTATTTGAGAGACTATTCGCTGAGAAATAGTCTCATTTCATTATCAAGCATATCATTATCATTAGTTTTGTTGGTCTTTACGAATGCGCTCTTGTAATGAAGCGTTATCAGTTCCATTTCCCATAGCATTGTCCGAAAAGGCTTTTTGATATTTTCAAATTCTGTTCGAGGGTATGAATCAGTTGCAATTGGTTTCAGGACAAAAAGTCGATGAAAATCCATGAACATATTGAGAAATTGAGGATTGGTCGTTACAGTGCAAGCAAATAAGAGATTAAATTTACCCAAGAAGTATATTACAAAATATGAAACACAAATGATTCAATCGCTCTTATAGCCATCCATATTCTGCATCATCCTCTCCGCGTTCGTAAATATCAATTGATGGATTACTATTTGAAGTCATTGTAATGATATTGTGATGTAAATATTGATATTAAAATTTTTGAAATGATTTTAATTTGTATTCCGAAAGTGAAAATATTCAGAATGATAACATCAAATTTTTACCACTTCGAAAATACCATAATTGAACTCTTTCCTTCAACTTATACTAATATTTCTACTCCAGATTATCATTTCCTTCCACGTATTTCAAAAACACCTCTACCCAACAAGGTTCCTAATAGTTATCCCAGTCAGAGAAAAAACTTATCTTTCATTAAAATCCAACAGTTTCACATTACTTTGTAATCATTATCATTCAAAGTGTAGTATTCAATTGTATAACAATAATATTCGTTCAAATCAGCGGTGCCTTAACAGTCTATGTGATATATTCAAATAAATGTTTGTCTCACGTTGATACCAGTGAGTTCAGATGAATTATCAAGATCAATAATGAATATTGAACCACTGTGAAATATTCTACAGATGAAATGAACGTATTGCTGAAGCTTTTTTCATAGAGTGCCGTTCCAATATTCAAACATGTGTCAAAATTTATTCATGTTATATTTTTGTTCTTCAAAAAACAAAATGAATGGGTTTCGATAACGAGTACTAAATATCCCCTTCGATTAGGTAAATTAGCTGACAGTCTTATCAAACACAAGCTTCCGAGTGACATCCTTTTCTCAAACCTGAATAACTCAGCGGATTATTGCATTACATTACCAACGAAAATGGCATGTAACAACCATTTTCAAGAAACTCATTTGAAAGAGCATTACTATAGTAGAATGCCAAATCAACATTCTGCCATGTCAGACTGGGGAATTTAAGATGTGGCGGTCGCTCACAGAAGTAGAATTACGCATACTGAAAATGTTCATCATTATATCAGTAACCAATGTGAATGGAAACCTTTTCTCATATTCAGTATGCCTATAAACCCCTCTTTCATTTCATTGAAAAATATGAAAAACAAATCCAGTTAGAAAAAGGTATTCTTCAATACAATATTCATATTGTGTTATTATTTTGGAAGTACCACTGAAGGAAAATAATCGAAATTTGACCTCTTTGAGCGTTCGTCACAGCTTCAATTTCCAGTCTGAACTGAAATACTGATGTCATGCTCTCCTACAGTTATGAATTCCACCTATGAATCTTTAGAGTATCTTTTTCTTGATTTTTCATGCAGCTACTCTAACTCTTTTTGTAGTTTGCATTTGAAATAACCCAGTACCAAAGCCCTCTGCTATTATTTATCAAAAACAATAATTTATTATTTGCTCAACCTTTAAAATGAAGTATCGCAAGATCTATATTCCATTTCTTCAGAACATGGAAATTCATTCGCTCACTGTTCACTAAGAATCATACATTTTAGAATAGACAGTTTTAATGAATAGCTCCGTATATTGTATATCACTGGAAGTTATTTCTCCTTGTTCTTCTCTAGCCAATGCTTTGTAATAATTCTCTGAAATACAGTTCGAAGTTGGTAGAGAATGTTCGAGTTGGTATATCTGAAGTTTCGTCGCTCCTCATTGTTGCAGATGTGAACAACCAAAATGTTCGTAGATGAATCATTGTCAACACCGAATTATTTGCAAAAGATGCTGCGCGACATATCTTCCTGACAAATTTATGAATGTTAATGGAAGTTTTCGAACATTTCAGGATATTTTATTGAATCCACATATAATCTTTTCCAGATATATTTCCATGCAAATTAAGGGCTCGTGAGTAATTTAATTTCATAAATGACTCCACTTCTTCATGTACCTCTTCCTAGAAACTTGTAATCATATTTATCGTCGATATGTTTTCTTGATATTTGACATTTGGACTTCGAATGATATGATCTTATTGATAGTCTTGCTCATAACCATCTGTTATTTCAGTACTATACAACAAAACTCTTTTCTTCCGCTGACGAAAAGTGTGTAAGCCTTTCGAAAAAATAAAAAAATTGCGTCTTTATTCATATCTGAATGAACTGTATTTATGTCTACAGGTGTATTGGAGTTCCTTGTGAGAACTTGGTAGGAACTTACTGATATTTCTGATATGAGTCAGGAGAGTAGCTGATTTCTGTTATGTGTTAGTCCAATAATTGTTCCTGATTTTTTAGTGAGGATTTTATTGCACGATATCAGGAGAAATATTTCACGTTTTCCTGACGGTTTGAGTTCATGAATACTGATGACACATGACATGAGGTAAATTTGAAAAAGTGTTGCCACGATGGCAACACAGTCAGAGGTTGTGGGTGAGATGGTTTTCTACCTCGCAGGGGTAAACTTTGCAATTCCATTTATATCAGCATGTAGAACAAGAACTAAGCGTCGGGCGATGAATCGAATGGTCTCGTTGGATGGTTCTCCCATCCCCCATCTATGTGCGTCACGAGCGTAAATTGGTAATGCGGGGTGGGTCTTCAGGGCATTTTCATGTCCAACGTGTCCCTGAGCTTTGATCGAGATTTCAATGTGTTAATCTTGGCCTAACAAACCGACATAGCCATATTCCAACGGAAAATATACAAAAACGGAGCGTATTGAATTGCGAGTGCACCTCTGGTATTCATAACAATATCGTATGATGAAGCTGAACTTCCAATAAAAACATAGATATGTGCACAAGAACGTGATAAACTATTATCAATTGAATTAAAAAGGAGATCTGACAAATATAACTGATTACCTACTATTCAACCGAGATCGAAACACAGATACGAAAGCACAGACCTACAATGCAACCACATTTTCTTTGCGGTACTTGCAATTGCAAAGACAAGCCACTTCGCAACCAATGACTGACACATTGTTCACTTCGATGGGAACTATTGTGGTCCATCTTTGAATCTTCTTGAAATTTCCAGCCTCATTCAGCAGGAGACGGAATAAGTACTTGTGTCGGCTGGAGTAACTATCCCCAAACTTGAGCCATGTAGGACACATGCCTTGTGTGTGTCTTGTGTTGTGAGCTGGTTCAGAGCTTTCCGTGTAGGGGGTATAAACTCGTGCAGTGCCTGAGCTGGACTACATATTGGGTAAGTAACATACGCAAGCATTGTTGTATTCACTATTTTCACTAACATCGTTTTTTTTGGCCTTTCGAAGGCCTGGCAAGAGTGTTGCTTTGTATTGTTTCCACGCTTTCACCTTGTGTGATTAAAACATTGGTTCCTGGAGCATGGCAATCACTGCTTGAGCTTGAGTATGGGAACGTTGATGGCACTAGAAGAGTACTCGAAAAATTTGTCACTGCAATATATTCTCCGTAAAAATTCCGTTATTTCAAATGAAACCCGAGAGTGGATATGAATATTATTGAAAGGGCTCTCATTTTTCAATTCATTCGAGGAAAAAGACATACATATCGGTCAAGAATTGTCGCCGACGTTTGCTGCCGTCGAGAAAAAAAACCGATACCCCTTACAAGGATGCTCTGAACTAGCGTATAATACGTGTATCATACATGACTCGGCTGGGGGCAGTTACTTCAGATGACACAAATACTCCCATCTCCTGTTGAATGGGACTGGAAATTTCAAGGAGATAGTTGGGTGCAAGTATGCACTACAGCTTCCATCAGAGTTGACAATGTGTCAATGATTGGTTGTGGATGCAAAGTGGCTTGTGTAGCCATTTGCGAGTGTGGCAAACAGGATGTGGATTGCGTTGTAGGTTTGCGCTCTTGTATATGCGTTACGACCTCGTCTGAATAGTTGAGGGTATAATAATGTAATTATAATTGTTTTATCTCCTTCAATTCAATTGAAATATCCTTTATCATTTTGTTGTGAAAATATAGAATCATTTTGAAAGAAATTCGAAAAAAATACATTTCATGAGTTCAACTTTATCATACGGGATAATTATTAATATCTAGTAGATCATTTTATCAAAGGTGATACCACGAGTCCTTCAAATTTAATCGATAAATTTTCATTTTCCACAAAAACTTTTTTATTTGGCAAAATAAATGAAAATGAAAATTTATCTTATTAAATTTGAAGAACGAGTTGTATTTGGAGAGATTATTTCTTGAACAAATAGAAGGAAGAACAATTTAATCGATCAGTATTTCATTCACATTAGAAGGAAGGGAGAATAGGTGAAAATTTTACAAATTTGAAATGTCAAACAACGACGTATGCCCTCTATGATCCAGAAAAGATATGATGCTTACGCATTGAATATGATGATGCTTGCCGACGATACCAAGAGATGGCGTCACACCTCTCATTGTACAAGGTTGATAATTGAAAATTTCTTATGAAATGAAAATCGCGCCAGAAGGAACATAAAATCATTCGTTATGTCGTTGTATCAAAATCTTCATACAACGGTTTCTTCTCATACAACAGAAAATGAATCGTATTTAATAAGAACTGATTGAACACCATCTTCATTTGAGTTAAGGAAACCTTAAATATTTGAATCGGTCGTTCGCTATAAAGTTAACATAAAGTTGGGGTTATGAGCTATTTACGTGTTTGAGTGTTCATTGAAATGTGTTAGGTTATTATTATGCTGAAAAAGTGAAAAGTGAATGATAATTTATATAAATATGAACCAGTTCAATAGAACCGACGCGGTAAACCTTATAGTTTTGACAGTTCAAAGGTAAACAACGTTTTATCGAAACAATCGAAAGGACCAGGCAGTTTTATCAAAGGTAATACCACGAGTCCTTCAAATTTAATCGATAAATTTTCATTTTCCACAAAAACTTTTTTATTTGGCAAAAGTATGAAAACAAACCGATTGATAAAATCACGAGTCCGTAGGACGAGTGATTTTATCTAATTCGGTTTGTTTGAATGCTTTTGCCTCAAAATAAAAAAGTTTGAGTGTTTCGAAAATGAAAATTTATCTTATTAAATTTGAAGAACGAGTTGTATTTGGAGAGATTATTTTTTGAACAAATAGAAGGAAGAACAATTTAATTGATCAGTATTTCATTTACATAAGAAGGAAAGGAGAAAAGGTGAAAATTTTACAAATTTGAAATGTCAAACAACGATGTATGCCCTCTATGATCCAGAAGAGATATGATGCTTACGCATTGAATATGATGATGCTTGCCGACGATACCAAGAGATGGCGTCACACCTCTCATTGTACAAGGTTGATAATTGAAAATTTCTTATGACATGAAAATCGCGCCAGAAGGAACATAAAATCATTCGTTATGTCGTTGTATCAAAATCTTCATACAATGGTTTCTTCTCATACAACAAAAAATGAATTGTATTTAATAAAAACTAATTGTACGCCAACTCCATTTGAGTTAGGAAACCTTAAATATTTGAATCGGCGCGCTATATCGTGCATAAAGTTGGGGTTATGAGCTATTTACGTGTTTGAGTGTTCATTGAAATGTGTTATGTTATTATTATGCTGAAAAAGTGAAAAGTGAATGATTTTTGATAATTTATATAAATATGAACCAGTTCAATAGAACCGACGCGGTAAACCTTATAGTTTTGACAGTTCAAAGGTAAACAACGTTTTATCGAAACAATCGAAAGGACCAGGCAGTTTTATCAGTATAATATCCAATAATTGGCTAGAATAACCATAGAATAACCCGCTACTATTGGTTGTGCAAAGTACTTTTGGTGAAAAATAATCGGAATAATACCCAATGAGTGAATAGAATAACCGTAGAATAACCCGCTACTATCGGTTGAAATGCCAAAAACGTCACATTCTGACAAGTGAAAACAATTATCAAAGATCAAACTACAATAGTATAAAAATAACGTGAAAGAGAATAATAAACAAATCAATTCAGTCGATGTGATTTGTATTCCTTTTCATATAATAAAATATAAGTCCCTGTCTTCGTGAGAGAACTGGATGTTTTAGGTGACACGCAAGAGTCATTGAACCTGTGCCATCTATAACTGAGAGGATGTCGACAATATGCCAAGTAATGGTCATTTTAAGCGGTCCCGCTGTGGTCGACGAGTGCGTAAAGCTGATAACGGTAAGTGGCTACTTTGAGTTTTGCGTGCTGAGCCATTTCTAGACCTTCTAGAGGAAAATCTATGGTGATATCTAATTTATCTCCGAGTTTTTCTGTCGGTGAGAAACGATTCAGATGTAAAACTGAATAGATTGACAATTATGTTGGAATTTAACGTTTTTTATTTTTTCCTGGGTTCACGAAACTACCTTGATCACAAAAAATACCAGAGGCGCACTCGCAATTCATCACGCTTGATTTTTGCATATTTTGTTGTAAAATCGAGAGTCAGAAGGGGGAGAGCGGGATAGTAGAAAGGAGAAGTGTCAGGAGGTACCAAAGCCGAGATCAACACATTGATATCTGAATCAAAGCTCAGGGACACGTTGAACATGAGAATCCGCACCCCGCATTACCTATTCCCACAACTAGTACACATAGGGGGTGGTGGGGCGTAAACCAATTGTGTGTTCTTATATTTTGAAGTGTGCTGAATTCAATGAGACCATCCTATTTTTTGCCCGACGCTTAGTTCTCGTTCTACAGGCTGATATAGGTGCAATTGTAGAATTCACCCCTGCGAGGTAGATAACCAGGCACCTCATTCCCGTCTTACAGTATTGCCATCGTAGCAATACTTTTTAAAAGTCACCTTGGGTATAATGTACTATCAGTGTGCAAAAACTCAATTCGTCAGGAAAAATTAAAAGGTTGGTTCAACTAAGGTCACCAGTATCTACAGTGCGGTTATAAAAAGTGATTTCTCCCTGACTTTTCAATGGACGAAAGATTGAACGAAATTCATATGACTACGTATTATTTTCAGTAGTTTTATAACAACATATTTGATGGCATAGTTTATATTTTCGGAATAGAAGAGGATATTTCATGTTACCAGTGTTCGATGGAAAACTTGAACATCTCGCAAACATGCTTTCACGAAATATCCTTCTCCGTTTGAAAACACTTAAAAATGCCTTGACGACGAATAACGTCAAAGAATAGTTTCTTCCAAAAAAAGGTTTTTACGTCAACTTTGTTCGACATTGTTATCCTGTTCGTTCGAAAATTGCTAAAAATAATATCTACATATAATAATAATTATCCTTCAAGTCGGAGTGGTACCATTAACGATTTTTTGAAAAATTCTGGGCAAGGAGTATGGAATCAGATATTTCCAATTCATTGAGATACTCCGCAGTTTTCAGAAATAACACAGTATGGGAAACTACGATCATAAACAACCTGTTGAATTTTCTTCATGCGAATATCATTCATATGTTAGTACGTTAGTCCTTTTTTAGATACGAAAGATCGTCGATCACCGCTTGGAGCACCACGCTGCTAGTGCTCTTCCATTCCAGTTATAATGTTTCTTCGTTTCCTGGTAATCATATATATTTTCATTTCACGAATCGTTTCATGCTAAAAGTCGTGCACTTCCTTTTCCAATAAATACTACGAAGATTGATCTTCCATCCCCTTTGAACTTCCAGTCAGCTCGGATGTGGATGCGAGAGGATGTATCTAACGTTTTCCAGGCGTGAAGATTGAAATGATAATCTACAAGGAATGGCTAAGCACTCCAATTGAACTAGCTTCAAGAAACTCGGTTGAATTGCTTGATCTAACAGCGAACTGACAGACACAATATCCCACTGGGAATAACAAAATTATCGAGTTGGTGTGAGCAGGAAGTTGTGCTTCGCGACAGACTAAGATATTAGTATTCCATTTATTTACGGAAACGGGTGAGGTAATATGACTAATTGGTATCGGATGGGGTGCTCTCACGGAACTTTGATATCACTGCCAGTGGAGATATCGAGGCATTCTAGCATTCGCGTGACGAACACAGTCTGCGAATTTAATTTCGTGGCCCTCACCTATAAAAACGATCACCAACCAAATATCAGTTCCAAATTTGTCACACCAATCTGACTCGCTGTGCTATTTTCCGTATTGTCCTTTGATTTTTCAGGTAATTTTTCAGTTGAAGAATGCAATGAATATTTCCCATCAGTAGCTAAAACATTCATTGTAAATCTCATGAACCCACCGCCAAATTGGTGTCGATCAGAACTTCTGCTACTTAATTTACTCTGACTCCTACAACTCTAATTTATGTCCGAAGAATCATTATGGAAAATGATTCAGATGCTACTGATGCATACCATCTGTGAGTGAAAATTATATGATTGAACACGTAACGGACACTCTATCTGAGCCACTCACGAATGTTATGTTAGTTTGAATGACGTAGATATATTCAGACCCATATCAATATATTGGAAATGATTATTTACTATGTAGGTTAGTAATATAGTGTGATTCGATTTCATGTTATTAACCTCCATTGCTTCACTAGATGTCATATTGCGTATTAAACTTCTCTCGACGCGCGTTTCGCTAACAAGGTAAAGATCTTCTCTAATAAGAACCCAGTCCTGAAGTTTTATTTCTCAACCGTCACAATGGCGACATATTGTTCACTGTAAATTTTTATAATTTTTCCACTTCATATCATTCTCAAGCACTCCATTACTTATGAGTTATGGTGCCATCAGTCGTAAAAGTTGAAAATCTGGAAATCCAGGAAAAGTCAATGAATCGTCAATGAAACTGTTGGACTGCATTGTTGGAAGCTCTAATAAAACAGAAAAAGTCCGATCTTGATTACAATAATTCTTAACAACAATCATTGGAAAATAAGGAGGACGAGGAAAAAATAGCAAAGATTTATGCCCAATATAGAATATTTGCATAGTAAATTTAATGTAAATTAATTTTCATTTCGCAAAGAAAACGAGTAACAACAAAAAAATTATTATAAACTATGTTGTTATACAGTGCCTTTCTTTAATATCTGCGCCGCTTTTATTTTTTGAACAGGTCAACTCAAACAAATTAAAATTGGAGTGATTGAATTAATGCATAAAATATATATTTTGGAGTGAAATTGTAAAGGTTCAATCTCAGGGTTTCTTGAAAGGGGTTGCTGTTAGTTCAATGAGACACGGGAAGTGGTGCGACAATTTAATTCCAATTAATTAAAATCTAAAATGAAACAGATGTGTTCTGTCACAAAATTGACAGATGGAAGTTTGAAGATGAAGACTCTGCGTCATCTGCATAACAAAATTAAATGAAGGAGGGGTATAGTAACACATCATTTTTGAGATCATGACGATATTTTACGCCGAACATTTTCGAACACAGAGACGTCGATATTCCCAGAAATATTTTATATTATATACCGTGTATCCAATATTGAAGCAGGTTCAGTTTCGTACACCTTTCGCTTCAAATACCTTCATTAAAAAAATCTAAAGGTGTCAAATCTGGCGAACAGGATGGTCATTCCGTAGGACTTCCACTCATCTGGAGTAATAAGGTGATTCTCCATCTTATTGAAATACAATACGATTCCGGTGATTAGAGGGGGAAAACAGTTTCTAGCATATTCAAATACAGTTTACCGTTTGAATTTTTTTCAATGAATGGAGGTCCCACAATATGGTTTCCCAATATCCCCGCCCAAACGTAAATATTTTCTGGATATTGAGTTTTCCAGAAAATGTGAAGATTTGTGTCAGTCTAATAACTGCATTTATGTTGAGATAGGCAAGTAAGATGCCTTGTAATGGTTTCCGTCATAATTTTGCATTATGTTTCTTTCGAAAAGGGTCATCTTCCGTTAACGGGTGTACCATTTTCTTTTTTATAGATGTTACTCATTTCTCTTCCAAAGTCCCCACATAGTGTGAGGTCACACTTCACAAACATTCGCGACGGAATGGTTATTTCTATATTGGCTTCCTTTTCCATGTCTTGTTCCTGACTTGGACCTGTTTTCTCTCGTTTGCTTTCATTTCTAGTCTCCATTTTTCTGAATGCCAGACACCTTGGTCGCCAATTATTATAATATTTTGCTCATTATAATTAATTCCAAACTGTAATTTTTTTATTATTCATGAATCAATTTTTTTTATATCTTGCCACGCTCTCAGGGCCGGTTGTGTAATGAAAACTAGGCAAAGGCATAAAAGATGGTGACCGGGCTAGCTCAATACCCAAAAAAAACCTTGTTTACCTGAAATAATTCAAAATTCAAGGACGGAGGAAAATCTGCCTAGGAGATCTTTTTCTTTACCAGATTTGAGGTATTGATTTAATAATATTTTTGTTGTTAGTATTCGACCGCCCTGGCTAGCCATTTTTCCTTCACAGGAATTTACAAATCACAAAACTAAATGACCTGCTACTCCTCGTTTAATTTCATTCGGTTGATATAAAAAATGGCAAAATTTGCTAAGAAATCTTTCTCAATGTGAATTACAACAATATAATATAAAAACAGACAAACTATGACTTATCTGGATTGATATCCTTTTAACAAAAATATTCTCCGCGGCGATATAGATATCTATATTTTCGTTACAAAAGGAATGTAGATAGGATGTTTCATGAAACAATATACACTCTTTTTTGTTGAAGCACTACCTAAGAATAACAGAAATTTTACTATCAAATACAATTTTCTGATGGCAAAATGAATTAACAATTTTTGCGGTAGACGGCGTTTGCAATTAATGGCAGGGCAAGTAACCCTACACACGGGGGCTTTCACACTGAAGCTATTCGAAGGAAAAAAAATGGATGACGATACAGGACACCACTCATCTGGTCTCAGTATCCTGAATAGTCGGCTGTTTCTCGTAGGCTCTGAAGCCGGACAGGTTCGAGTTGCTGGATGAAGACGAACCAAAAGTATCAAATGGTAAGGAATACCCGACAAAGACTGGGAAGCGGGTTTCAAAGCTTCACCAGAAGCTTAAAAATTCAACCTGGTAGTAGAACCCTAAAAAATTATCAAACTTTGGGTACATTCAAACACAAAAAAAGATGATATACTACCTCACTCTGTGGAGGGTTCCTGATTCAGAGTATTTCCGATGGGGCAGAAGAAGGTACTCGGAACCAACTAGTACACTACAAAGACGAACAAATGAATGTCATGAAAAATCAAAAGTGGGCTAAGAGGCAAACTGATAAGTACTTACAGAAGTGATGGATAAATCACTTGAAAAAGGTTAAGACTTCCTCGAAATTGTTTCAACTTGAAACCGGTATGGAAATCCAAAATATCAGTGGAAATCAGTTCAAATCCTTCTAGAAGGGTAGTTACAAAATCTACAAATAGCGAACTTCCACGTTCCACTCACTACTGAAGAAGATCAACAATCTCGAATTTTCTGGAGATCAAAAAAGAAATGAAAGATCAAACTCTCTACCAACACAAAGGATCTAAATTTCCATTCGCTGGACGTGAAGTAAATTTCGGAGGTGACAGTGTCGTTCCTTTCAGGGAGGTAAAAGGGCATTTGTGGTTGATTTCGCCACAAAGGTGATTCTCATGGATAACACACGGTGGGGAAATACCTTCGGAGTGATCTCAATCATTCAGGAGATGAAAATAATCCCAGACAAGCCTAGAATTACGGAATACAAGGAATGATAATGGAAATACCTACCGTCGCGCCTATGTCTAGTCGTTCTTACGGTTTCAATAGTTCAATATTTAGGGACATCGATAAAAATAAAATATACTTACTGAATGTTGACAGATTGTCAGAAGTACCGATCAAAACAAAGCCGAGACCTTTTGAGCTTACTTTCAAGTTTTCACATTTATTGAAGATATTTTGTTTCCCAAGAACTCAGAGAAATCTTACCGGAGTGCATGAATACTAGATTATTAAGGTGGGTACCTTCTTGAAGTCATCATTTAGATCCGAACCATCAAATCGGAGCTACGAACACAAGGGTGATTCAGAAATGCTAGTTGGGTATTACTTGAATTATTGCATCACCTGAAAAGCGTGCGTCTACAAGGTCCAAAGTGTACTGTTATTACCACTTGACCGTGATAATGATTAGGAAGATATCAAAGAGAATAAATTGAACCGTTACAATCTCAGGGTTCTTTTAGTTTAGTGTCTGTGAATAATATTGCTTTGTGATGTTGAAAGACTCTTGTGCAGAGTGGACACTCTACCTATAATAGAGCATCTCAGGTGGATTCAGTAGTTAAAATACTAATCAAAAATATATGTCAACAATGTGATAATTTGATGAGTCGGGCAATTAAAACACTCAAATAAATGAGTTGTTCATGTATAATTCCTTAACTAATATTTAGTTGGGGGGAGGGGGCAAACGAAAATGGGTTCGAACGGGAAAACGGGGGATTAAAATTTTTTTTTCAGGGGGGGGGGGGGGGGGGGAACAGTACTTTTTTTTTTTTTTTTTTTGGGAAGGTTTCCTTTTGTTGGGGGGGAAAATTTTAATTTTTTTTTTTTAAAAAACAAAAAAAAAATTTACCCCAAAGAAGAAAAGGGGGAGGGGGGGGCGGGGGGGAAAAAGAGAGAGTGTTCTTCCGGGTTCGTTGAAGAAGAATACCTCTGTGGTGGGAAAAATAAAAAAGTGTATAGTTCCTTCTTCAGCAAGGATAAACGGGGGGGGGGAGAAAAAGAAAAAAGAATTTGAGAAGGGGCCTCTTACTTCAGTTAGAAGAATTGTTGAAAATTCATGGAATAAAAAAGGTTCGGGCACAAAAAGTCTAGACGACTGGGAAAGAGATTTGATAAGGCGAAAAATCTACACTATGTACGATGAGCAGCGTGTCCCTACAGTCAAAACGACGAAACTCACAACTGTGGCCTCACTACTCTTTGGCGAGCTCTGTCTGCAATGGGCTTTAAATATCGCAAAATTGAAAAGAGACAAGTAATAATGGAATCCACACGTTTAATAAACTGGCGTTCTGAATATATAACGTCAATAAGAAAATACCGGTCTGAAAATCGGCCAATACTCTACCTCGAAGAGACGTGGTTTGACACGAAAGGATGGTCTGATTCCTTTGATAAGTGTAAAACAAAAGCACCATCGAATAAAGGGAAGAGACTCACAATATTACACGCAGAATCAGAAAATGGTTGGATCCCAAACTCTATGTGGCTTTCTGCCAAAAATATTAAGGACTCTTGTGTTGATTATCACGAAGATACGACAGCAGAGCTTTTTGAAGATTGGTTTAAAAATTGTCTGTTACCCAACATTCCGCCAAACAGCGTTATAGTAATGGACAACGCAAGCTATCATAGTCGACAATTGCAAAAAATTCCTGGCTCAAAGAATACGAAATTGGAGATTCAAAACTTCATGGCTGCAAATGACATATATTTTGAGGAAAATTATACAAAAAAAGAACTTTTACAAGTGCTGCAGACATTTTCTTTAAAAAAAAACGTATGTTTGTGATACAATTGCAGAAGAATTGGGACATACAGTGTTACGACTACCTCCCTACTACTGCGTGTTCAATCCCATAGAGCTTATGTGGCACCAACTTAAATCGGGCGTGCGCGGAAAAAATACTTCTCCGACTTTAAGTGGTAGTGTGGTAGAATTAATTAGGAACTGTATGAATGACATTCCTACCGAGAGTTGGAAAAGTTCTGTTAGTCATGTTATAAATGTTGAAAACTCGTACCTTTCTGTAAAATCAGTTGCGCCAATTATAATTAATTCAGATGAGGATAGCGATAGCGACACTGAACTAAATATAGAATAGAATTGTAACATTTAAATAAATTACTTGTTTATTTCCTACATTATGCAAAATTCAAATTTCTCAAGTTCGACCCTGTAGCACATTTGCATCTTTTACCAGATGATTTTCTACACAATGGGATTGCATCGGGTAGTTTATTGCAGTTAATAAGCCAATACCATTTACTGTGAAAAATACTATAACTCTACCGTTCTGGAATTTGGAATGTTTCAAGTCATGAAATAGTCTATTCATACTAACGACAACAAATCCAACACGAAGCATGCTAGATATCACTGATATCACTCACGGAAATTGTTCAAATAGAAAAAGGAATGGAATTGTTCATGAGCTTAAGGGTAATCATATGCAAATGGTAACTATACGCTGCAACGATATGGAAGGTTTTTACCAGCTTTATTCCCTAGTGGCTTCGGCGTGTATACTTCGTTGATCTCATGGGACGGGAATTCAATTTGGCACTGGGTTTAGGAAACTGGTTCCTCACATTCTTATTATGCACTTTCTGTTGTGTGAGTGTGTGTGTGTATCTGTGGAGGCATAGGCGCCGGAACTTCAAAATTACTATGGGGGCTGGCTCGGTCTCCAAAAATAAACATATAAGAATAATATAAATATATATATATATATATATATAATATATATATATATATATATAATATATATATATATATATATATATATATATATATATATATATATATGCGAAATTGGTTTTTTCAACAACACCACCAGACGGGTCACAAAATAAATTTCGAGACAGCAAAGCAAATAGCGCAGGTGAACCATTTCAGAACACGCCAAATTAGGGAAGCCATCGAGATAGAAAAACATGGAGAAATTAACAAAAGAGACGACTCTCAAAATATACCAAATGTCTGAAGGGCCCTCATCAACAAAAAGAAAAACAGTTCAGGAAATGGTCCTTCAGTGGATGCAGATCACCACGAACATAACCTGAACAGTCATTAGCCAAAGGTCCGACAACCATAATCGACCGGAAGGCTGATGGAACGGATCATATCGGCTACAATTTTACGACCGAGAAACTATTCAAAAGCTGGCAGAAGTTTCTCAAACAACAGTTGCTAGCACCAAGTAGGAGCAGTAACATTCTTGAAAATGCCAACTGAGATGTTGGCGAAACGTCGAAAGTCAATACCGACAAACCAACGGATAAACTCCCAGAAAATCAATTTCGCATACTAAAGCACACGTGAAAAAGTTCACTGTAACATATATTCATATAAATATATATGAATAACGAGTGAATAATAACATCATATATTAAGGTGATGTTCAAATACATGAAAAAAAACACAAAGTGAATACTGATCCAAAACGACCTAAGTACAACATGTTCAAAATAACAAAAATAATTTCCAAACTCTTCGGTAAAGTATTCAAAAAACAAAAAAAACTAATAATCACAGCCAGGTTCAAACCGTGAATTCCAAATAGCGAGTCTGAGTACTACAAAAGAAACAAATAACCAATTTATACATGAACTATATAATATATATATATATATATATATATATATATATATATATATATATATATAGTAGATAGGAAGTCTTTGCTGACTTGTTAGGAAACAAAAAGGAAGTTCTTGGGTAAAGCAGCAAGCTGCTTTACCCACGAACTTCCTTTTTGTTATATATATACATACATATATATATATACACCAAAATTATAATTTTACCCATGTTAGAAGGTCTGCCGGTCTGCTGGTTATTTTTTGAATGAAACTATTTGCTATCTCTTGATTTCTAATTTCTTCAAATAGAATCTCTGTAGAAGCTCAAAATAGCACAATCGTTTAGTCTTTGCTGTATCATCGTGGACCGTTAATACGTTTTTGATTTGATATATCAGATATCACATCTTTTTATTTTTTATTACAAAATATAACGGTATACGTATCTTTGTTACTTACACTGTTGCCACCGTGATAATAAAAATCTTTATAACCCGACACCAAAAAGACCGATACATAATTTGTTCTAAACGAAACATGTTTGCTATGAGAGCATGGTAACAGATTCGAAAACCAGAACTTCTCTATGGGGGTTCCGCCCCCATAGCCAATTCTCTATGGGGGCCCGAGCCCCATAGCCCTTATGGTTCCGGCGCCCCTGTGTGGAGGAAATGTCTTGAAAACACAAGTGAAGTACTTATATTGTACCTACGATCACGTCACGAAATTATATTCAATGGTAATTCTTCGGTCGCTATGAGCACCTTTCTTTTGAATTTTTTTGTGGGCAACTTGCGTAATTCGGTCTCCTCTACAAAAAAATCCATATGAAATTTTCGACGGTCTCGTATATTTTCGGAAGTACAGGACCATTTTGTTGTACAAGTTCACAATTTTTAACGTAAAATTTCTGTTATTCGAGCACACAAAATTCATCCTTCTTTTGATCAAACATCACTCCTTATTCACTGGTTTTCAACATTTTTGAGCAGAAAAAACCTAAGTTTTTCAAAAAAACTCATTTATTTTCAAACAATAACCAATTTGTTATGATGTCATAGTGCAATGACAGTCGAAAGTGATGTATTTGCAGTGTTGCCGCTCTCATTGTTATTGTTGAGAACTGAATGTATTCATGTAGACTTTCAGAGGAAAAATGTGTTTTCTGCTTCAAAGTGTTGAAAACGAGTGAATAAGAGAGTGAGTGGTGTTTGATCAGAAGTAGGGCGAATTTTGTGCGTTCAAACAACAAAAATTTGATGTGAAAAATTGTGGAGTTTTACAACAAAATGGACCTGTAATTCCGAAAATATACTAGACCGCAAAAAAATTCATTGAGATTTTTTGTAGAGGAGACCGAATTACGTGAGTTCCACAAAAAAAATTCAAAAGAAAGGCGCTCATAGCGACCGAAGTATTACCTATTCATTTTCCACAAAACAGGTAAGGATTTCCTTATATAATTCTTAACATAAATTCTGAAACATGTCCCCCCTTTGGAAATTATTTACGGCTCTTCTTGTTGACAAAGAGAAAGTTGAAAATCGGATTTCCTAGCAACAATTCTTACATTCTACCTTTATTGAAAGTTTGAAAATGAAATTTTAAATCATGACCAATGCTAGAATATTCTTATTTGTCTCTGAATAGAGCTTGAACATTTTAGTTTTTTATTACATTTGACTTTTCACTATTCTAGGTGTCATTTTCATATATTTCATTCAAGCATCATTCGATGTCACATAATACTTGAATGAGAGTTTTCATTGCTGATGTATGTAATTTCAGTCATTTAGAAATTTAGGTCATATTTATTGTTGATTTTGTGCCTGAATCATTCTCTGATATTTTATCAATCCATTGAGTATCTTTTTATTCCTATACTTGTCAATTTGTTGCATTGATTGAATAAAATTTGTTGAATTCTATATGAGTTTATATGTCAATTGGTGAGTGTCATTCTCTATGACTATATACAGGGTACAGGGAAAGATTCTTCCTAAGAAATTCCAACTGATTAGCAAATGCACAATGATTCGAAGTTGATGATTTCTCATTTGTTGAAAAAATAATGTTACTGTATCATTTCGTGAATATACAATTTCTTGTGAGCGATGGAAAAAGAGAAATTTGAAAAAAGACGTGATGGATATCGTTGTTCCTACGGAAACTGTGAAAGTGCCTACTCTAAAGAAACGGTCTGTTTAATTCTATAGGTTTCAAAAAGATGAAAAAATGTACAGCTTATACAATCCATCCCGGCACAAACTAAGCTACTTTTCCAGTTGCATACCACGACGAAAGAAAAAAAACTACTAGGAATACATTTCAACACAGTGATCACATACAAAAGGTGTTTTTTTATCTTACTATACTTCGCAGAGATTGCTGGGAATATAAGTCATGAGTTCTGAGCCAAGATGGATTGGATGAGCTGTGTGAATGAATGATTTATCATTCATATCTCTATCATAGTGATATGGGGCATCTTAGTGGAACCTTCGAATAGTGCTAGTGTTTCTTCAAACTTAGAGAGTGTTGAATAGCTCTCGAAACACCCAACTGTTAGATTTTACTCACGAAGGGTTTAGCCAAAATCATCACTTACCTTAATAAAATATTTAGTTCTGTATGAAAAACATACCTGATAAGGTAGTATTGGGATCGTTAGCGGAACACTGTCCTATACATGTGACAAACATTTCAAGTTCCTGGGCTGCCTCAGAAGTTATTTGTCATCCATAATTTTTTTGAGGTAGTGTGATAATCTGAAACTATCTCGAAGTGACTGAATATTTCCATGTCATATTTGATCTTGAACCCTATTTCAGAATCATTTTTTCATTTCAGGTGTAATAATTCGACACAAACATGTGGTCGTGACTCTAGAAGATATCCCAATAAGTGATTTCAATAAAAAATTTCAGGTTTGTAACAAGCACTTCGAAAATACCATAGATAAAACCCTTATCAAAAGGTTCATTTGCTTCACACAGCAGAGCCAATGAAATTCATGGAACTTGAAGAACACCGATTTTTTCCAATCCATTCTTGAAGTCATAATCCTACTTTTTTGGGATTATTCGTAATTATTTGAACGAATTTGAATATATTGTGACTGAAGAAACATTTTCCTGTCATAAATGTTGTCATTTGAAAAGTTGACTCCTCATTTATTTTCAATTCAATGGTGATTCGATTTGTATTCACATTGCCCTTTTTCAGATGGCAGTAAGGAATACAGTAAGGCCAGCTAAGGAAGCTATAATATTGCAGGAATTCTTTGTGGTCCTAGTACAGCATCAGAAATATTTGCTGAAGACTTCGTTCCAATCAGTGGAAACACATACTCCACGAATAATTCCATATCATTTACCATGAGAGAAGAAACTGAGGGAAAATTGAATTGGAGGAATTAGGCCAACCCACTTCCCTATCGCACCGAGCCGGCCAGAAAAATTCTAACCAGACTGCTGAACCATCATTGAAAATGAGCCCTCGTTGCTACAAATATTTACAGAAAAATTTCATCCTACCTTCTACAAAATATCTTTCTTCATTTGTGGAGACAACTGAATCTTCTTCTGGTTATGATGAAATATAATCAAGCATATTGAAAATGAAACAAGAGAAAAAATACTGTACCATAATGGTTTATGAAATGTCCATCAAGACAAACTTGTTTTATAACTACGGTTATGATGGCAATATTGGTGTAGAAGATATTGGACATGAAAAATCATCCAGATCAGCTTCTGTAGACGTTTGCTCATGGTTTCTGGGCTCAGGGAAGAATGTGAACAACCTGTTGCAAATATTTCAACTGGAACCAGTTATGAAGCAGAAGACGTAAGATATTTACTTATTGGATGTTCTCATAAGAGAACTGACTGCGTCTTATCACTGACATGGGTTCCAATTTTTTAGAAATGGCAGATGATCTGGGTATGACCAAAACTAATACAGAACATATATTGGGAGGATAAAAAATGTATTCCTTTTTCGACTCTTGTCATCTCATGAAATTAGCAAGAATTGATCTGCTTAGTAATACGTTTAGATGGGACAAGAAAACCACGTTTCGGAATTACATAGAAGAATTTTATAATGAAAGTATAATGATGATTGACACATTAGCTACAAAGAGAACTGAAGCTTTTAAAAATAAAACTTAGGTAATATGCAATACTGTTGCAGTTCTTGAAACGTACATTCATTTGAAGGATTTACCACCGTTTGCCATATTTACAGTTTTGATATGTTCAGTTCATCTAAATTACATCCCAAAAAAGGATGAATATACCTTTCGAAGGAGAAAATTTTCAGTTGGGAATTCTGAATAAAATGAAAGCTTTTTTACAAAATCTTCGAGTGTATGAAGGGCATGAGGGTTGATGTTGAATTTAATGACTTTTGGATTGTCTCCATCCGATTGGTTTGTGGGATTCCTCACAGAATGATAACTGCAACTCAATTTTTACAATGTTTATCCGAAAATTAACTCAAGATACGGTGGATAATTTTTCTCGGAATTTGAAAATCAAAAACAATAGATTATGATGAAGATTTTGAAGAACTTTTGATCAAACTGCTGAATTTTAAATTTCATAGTGTCAGTGAAATGTTATTGATCGATCGATACTATGGTACTCATCAAAATCTTGAAGATGAGCAAACTTCCAAATCAGTTCCCGAAATGAATAGAGAATCGAATATTTCAATAAACTTGTGAAATATAATGTGGCAATAATAACAGCTATTTTCGTCCGAAACTCAAATACGAATAAAAGATTTGTAGTGGTAGCGATATAGGTTTTTGTATCTTCTATCATATATTTGTTTTTCTTTACTTATCTGTATACCAACATATCTCTCATTTTCATTATGTTTTATGCTTTGTCTGCAGAATCACTAATATTTTTTGGTAATAAAGTATATTTATTAATATAATATTCGTCTGAACCAAGCAAGTCGGGTCCGTACTCCCCACTGCTCAATCTGACCCAGTGGGCGAACCCGCTAGTATTAATGACCAATGACCACTCTCCGCTCCAAAAATCATGAGTCCTGAGCAGACGCAACGAATCGAGAATAACGGCCTTCTGCATGCGGATGATCTAGATTTCTGCCGCATTGCGGCAGGCCGGTATTGCCTTAGGTTCCGAGAGTAGCGTTGGTCTGGAACCACCGAGAACATCTATAACCAGAACCACCGATATGACAGA
Source organism: Zygogramma bicolorata (assembly GCA_032362365.1). Classification (NCBI taxonomy): domain Eukaryota; kingdom Metazoa; phylum Arthropoda; class Insecta; order Coleoptera; family Chrysomelidae; genus Zygogramma; species Zygogramma bicolorata. The sequence continues at coordinate 2,781,981 of JAVJAQ010000458.1, read as the reverse complement.
GTAGTTCGAGTGGAGCCTCTGAAATTCGTAAAGTAAATTCTAATTGTTCGTTTGTAATTTTTTTTTTTCGAAGATATTATTTTCGACTGGGGCCGAAAACTAAATAACGAATATAGTCTCACTTCGCTGATCAAAAAGGACTATATCAGGCTTATTGGCTTGTATTTGCCTGGGGTTGAAGAATGAAAAGTTACAAAATAAAACGTCACTTTTCATTCTCCTCAACGCAGTACCGGTGTCCTGTCTATGTTATACGAGTGCCGAAGAAAATAATATAGCACTCGTAAAGCCACGTTATGGCGATGGATATAGGCCAAGACCGCATAAACTGCACAAGATGACAGCAAATGCATCAATGTCTCGAGCGCTTGTCGGCAGTCACTGCATCTAGTATTAGGAACCTCTATAGCCATCACACGGCTCCGGCAGACAAGGGTGTTCAAGACATTCCCCCCGAATCGGAATGGCAAGCATGCTGATGGCAAAAACTTCATTCAAATGATGAAGAATGCTTCTACGAGCTGGGCATCCTCAGCGAAATCCTCGCATCGTCCACTTTTGAAATGAACCAATGCAATGCACATTTGTCAATCCCGAATTTAATACCGACAGCATGTTTGAACTCCTGCACCAACCTAAGGGATTGCTGTAAGTCTCTTTCTCCAGAGGTCTCTTCTCATGATGACCGGCTCTGTATGGACCCTGCTTTCAGAAGATGTTTTGGTAAAGCAACTCCTCCAGAGCGGCATCAGTTGTTCGATGCATCTCACTATTCGATCGAGTATCGCAGCGCACTTAAGTAAATACAACAACAATGGATGTGATGTTGTATCAAATGCTTTGCGATAGTCGATCCAGCCATAGAAAGATTCCCCTTATACTGCACGGAGTCCTGCTTGATGCATCTATCGATCAGCAAGTTCTCTTTACAGCCCGCGGAAACCTTCCTCGATCCATGCCATTTGGGAGCTGTGGATCTCGATTTCAGCTAGTAATCTATTCTCTCCAATTAATTTACTTCTTCGTGAATTTTGGAGCGCCCAAAACTTTAAAACCTCGGATTACAGTTAAAGTGAATAAATGTGTATTTTCAATATGGGATTCTTTTTCTCATACCATATATAAATTGCAATGTTTTCCAAAAATTTTGTTGTGCTCTGAATTAGTTTTTAAAAGGAATAAATAAATTTTGCATTGAAAAGATTTTTTTTATTCATATGTTCACCTATATAGATATTGAGAAATATGTGATTATGTACTGGAAATTTGTACTGACGTACTAAATTTTTTATATTATATTGGTAATAAGTTCATTTCAATGGTACGTAAACGGCAGCATTGTACCTATCAAAAACATTTCGTTGTACATTGCAGTTGCTGGCTACACGTTTTTTTTCTATTTATGGTCCCCACGACCCTTGATATGCATAAATATTTTTTATTTGTGTCTCTCTTTTTCTGTTCAGGTGAAACACACATAAATGAAAACTAATACTATTTAAAAAGAAAAGATCGAGAGCACAAAAAATATTTGGTAAACCTTACAATTTATACTATAAAAAATCCACATCAAAAATAAAAATTCATTTACTTCAACTATGTAGTCCGAGGTCGAAACCCCCGTGACACCCCACTATTGATGAATCGTTATCATCATCACTACATAGTTCGAAACAAATTCGCTTTGCAGTGTCTCTCTGTCTGTCCCTATGTATGCTTAGATCTTGGAAACTACGAAACGGACTATGATGTTTGTTTTTTCAAAAGATATAATGAATAAAGAGGAAAGTTTATATGTGTGATACTTGAATAATAAACTGAAGAACACTTATAATTTGAGATGTTTCTTATATAATGTCATAAATAAACACATGTTTTGACGCTTACAGTGTACACTTTAGGAAGGTCTACAGAAAACTTCGCGATGGTATTAGGCAATCTCTTTAGGCTACTTGCACACACACCGATCTTGGACGGCCGATTTTATACCGGTCGTCCAAATTCCAATAGTGAACCACATGTGGGAACGGGACCTGGCACACACGCCGACCGCTGATCGGTGCCGGTAAAATATCGGTTAGCAGCCGTCCACTGCCACTGCATGGCCGGCATTACCGGGAGGTAGTGGCGTACGTAACTAAATACACGCTTGCACACCCACCGATTGTTTATCGGCAATTATACATTATTTTTCAATAACCTCGTGTCACGACAACAAAGCAACTGATTGTTCGACCGGTAAAAATCCGGTGAGTCTGCAAGCACCCGCTACCGATAAAATATCGGCCGATTTTATACCGGCCGTCCAAAATCGGTGTGTGTGCAAGTAGCCGTAGGAATAACCCACAATAACCATTTTCTGAATAATTACTTTTTGTCTTCCTTCTTCTCCGAAGCACAAAGTAGAAATCACAATTTCCATGAGAGTAGTAAAATGAAGAAAACACACTCTCTTCTGAAAGGTTCGTGCATATTATTCGAAGAAGTTCGATTCACAGAAAGGAAGGAAGAGTACGTCTAAAACAGCTACACCCCTGCCTATATACCCCGCATTTGAAAATTGAATCAAAGGGATAGCAGACATAGGAATATCTACACAAAGCAAAATAGAGAGCTATTTGTGGAAAAAAATCTCATCCATCAGAATAATATTCCATTCCAAGCCATACAAGATCTCGAATCGCTCACAGATAATAATTATCTCTAGAGCTCTTCAGTAGGAAAATGGATGAATTAAATTACCATTTTTTATCCGTGTGAAGTGGGGGCGGGTCGCTAGAAGAATATATTATCGACCTACACTTTAGCAAAAATGACAAGCAGTTTTGTGTAGATTCGAAATTCTGTTAGATTTGTTCTTATAACTTGTAAATAATGAGAAATCAAATATATTTTACATGAAAGTAATATTTTTTTGGTGGAGCATTACATTTCAATCATTGCTGGGCTATCTATTTGGATCCAAATAGCTCCATCGATAATCAGTTTCAATAATATTATAATTTTTTTCTTCTTTTCGACAAGAGATGTCGAAGCATGATATATATATATATATATATATATATATATATATTTATATATATATATATATATGTGAATCATACAATCCGAATTCCTCGTAAATGTTTGTCCTATATAGAGAATTGAATAGGTGGCATTTATCAAAATTACCAAAAAAAAGGAAAAACAGTTTGTTTTCACTTGAACTCATCATTATACCATTTCTCAGAATGATTATTTTCCATATTGAAATATTTTCTAGAGTTCTGAAACTAGCCATTATCGTGCGACAGAATATCAGAACTTCCGCGTAATGAAATTCAGTGTAAAGCTTGTTTTCACGAAGTTGAAACACAAAGGTTGGCGAATAATGGGATAATGATATGCGAAGAATAATAATATAAGAAATGAAATCACTTAGATAATTTTTTTTCTCGACTATACACCAGAATGCGAATGACGCACTAGCTCATTATCTCATTTCAGTTGATTGTTGTTATTTCATTGCCAAATATATCAATATATATTATGTGTCCTAGGAGCGAAAAGATCAATTCATGAACCAAGCTGCTTTCATGAATTTGACAGGGATTTTCTAGAAAGGATAGTATCTGATGAAAATGTTACCTCCAAATACTACCACTTGACAGCTGAATCGTATTAATAGGATGGATACAAATGAAAGATTGAATTCAAAATTGTAATCTGGTATATCTTCACAATTGCATCGGATATTACATTCTGACGAATGAGCTTCGAAGCTTCAATGGCTCTTCTTCAGGAACACTACACACCCAATAACAATTCCTAGATATTTCAAATAGGTACTGTGAATTCACTTATTATGTGCATAAAAATAACAGATTTCGCTCATTTCGACGACTTCAATTTCCGATGTTTTACTTGTCTCATAATTTGTTCAGTCGCACACAATCCAATTTCCTACCTCCATCCAACGAAATAACTGAATGCTTTGCTGTTTCCCAATTTGAATTCAATTCGAAGTGTCAACAAACAGACAGCTGTTTCGGTCTTTGAATCACATCAGCGATGGGCAGACGGCGACAGATCGAAATATATTTCCCCTTTAGGCTTCCGCGGTCGGATATGTGCTGTCAGAAACTTCCGAATGAACCGCGCCTGGAATTGATCTTCTTTCGACGTTTCGACTCCCACTTTGGAGCCATTCCCAAGACTTCTTGACTTGGTGGCGAGGCCTAAGTCTCTTTAACCCCCAGCACGTCAAGATGAGTGCTGAATCATTTCGGCACTAAAGCATCGCATAATATCCTCAAAAAATCGTTTACTATTATGACATATGTGCCCATTCGTTCCTTTAATCATAACAATATCGGAGTGACATAATTTCCTAATTAAACAAAGTAGATGTGAAAGCATGTAACCACACAACCCAAAATTCCCTCGGAAACTCCGGCAATGTAGCAAGTGTTCTTGTGATTCGCGATAGAAAATAAGCAACACGCCCCCATCGACTTTTGCGGGGACACTAAACGGTGAGATCGCCGATCGCCCTACTCTAGTTTGCATGTGTTTATTTGGGTCTGCTGTGTTGACTCTTCGGTAATTTTAGATTTTTATGATATTTGTCTGTGTTTGAGTTTTGGAAGCGATTGGTGAGATTTCCAAGAATTCAAGTGATAGCTGAAGTGAACTGACACTCAAGGTTTCGATTTCTTTATTCTTCAAATACAGCCCAGAAATTCTTGTACCTGTGGTAATTTTCATCACCACATGTACAAGGTATTATTTATTATAAAACGAATCGGGTTCGATAGGTTCCAACCTAGCGCCCTGCTTTGGTTGACAGAGTTGAATTTCCATGCATCTCTGTTGGGAGGTGATTTGCTCGCTTATATGAATATAATCATGCGAAATTTTCATCAGCGGATGAAGCTCAATAACACATCGGAATTTTGGAAGAATGTGTGCTCCATTATATAATGAATGAACCATCAGAACAGTTCTTGAGAATGACTTCAAAATGGAAGTCGAAACGTCGAACAAATCAGAAGATACCAAACGGATAAAAAACCCAGAAAATTCATCTTGCATATCGAAGATCCGTAAAAACATCAATTTCTACGTAATACCTTGATGGGCAGAATACAACCTTAGAGAGCGGTTGATGATATAATCATCAATAATATCGGACCTAGTCGGATAATAACTGAGGAGAATCATTATAAATACCAGTTTCTATGGAAAACAGACAATTGAAGTCTTTGCTTAGTCTTGCTTGGTTACTTCGTAAGCGGATTGATTGACCAGGACGGTATGGACAGATATTCGTCTCACAGTTCTTGAGAATGACTTCAAAATGGAAGTCGAAACGTCGAACAAATCAGAAGATACCAAACGGATAAAAAACCCAGAAAATTCATCTTGCATATCGAAGATCCGTGAAAAAATCAATTTCTACATAATACCTAGATGGGCAGGCACAACCTTAGAGAGCGGTTGATGATATAATCATCAATAATATCGGACCTAGTCGGATAATAACTGAGGAGAATCATTATAAATACCAGATTCTATGGAGAACAGACAATTGAAGTCTTTGCTTAGTCTTGCTTGGTTACTTCGTAAGGGGAGTGATTGACCAGGACGGTATGGACAGATATTCGTCTCACAGTTCTTGAGAATGACTTCAAAATGGAAGTCGAAACGTCGAACAAATCAGAAGATACCAAACGGATAAAAAACCCAGAAAATTCATCTTGCATATCGAAGATCCGTGAAAACATCAATTTCTACATAATACCTGGATGGGCAGAATACAACCTTAGAGAGCGGTTGATGATATAATCATCAATAATATCGGACCTAGTCGGATAATAACTGAGGAGAATCATTATGAATAACAGTTTCTATGGAGAACAGACAATTGAAGTCTTTGCTTAGTCTTGCTTGGTTACTTCGTAAGGGGATTGATTGACCAGGACGGTATGGACAGATATTCGTCTCACAGTTCTTGAGAATGGCTTCAAAATGGAAGTCGAAACGTCGAACAAATCAGAAGATACCAAACGGATAAAAAAAAACAGAAAATTCATCTTGCATATCGAAGATCCGTTAAAACATCAATTTCTACATAATACCTGGATGGGCAGGATACAACCTTAGAGAGCGGTTGATGATATAAGCATCAATAATATCGGACCTAGTCGGATAATAACTGAGGAGAATCATTATAAATACCAGTTTCTATGGAGAACAGACAATTGAAGTCTTTGCTTAGTCTTGCTTGGTTACTTCGTAAGGGGATTGATTGACCAGGACGGTATGGACAGATATTCGTCTCACAGTTCTTGAGAATGACTTCAAAATGGAAGTCGAAACGTCGAACAAATCAGAAGATACCAAACGGATAAAAAACCCAGAAAATTCTTCTTGCATATATATATATATATATATATATATATATATATATATATATATATATATATATATATATATATATATATATATATATATATATATATATATATATCTATAAATATATATATATTACCTTATTCATTCATCAGGTAATTTTTTTTATAGCTGAATTAGCAAATATATAATGTTGTTGTGGCCGTGAGATAATAAACTTGAAACCCGGTGGACCGAAACTGTTTTGCTTTATAACGTGTTCAGTTTGACTGTGTTTCCCTAGCAAAGATATCTGAGCTGTTAATATTACTCATATCGAAATGAATTCTCGGATCTTTTCGAATATTCATTTTGTAGCTCCATTGAAGAATTATTAAAAGATGCTTATGGCCTCGGGCGACCTACAGACTCCCATTGCTCTCAGGTCATGGAAATCAACTCAATAACGTTTTGGAAAATGAATAATAATTATGTTAAGAAGATGTTTACATTGGAGATAATTGAAAATCGAGTTGAGGTTCAAACGGTCACTAATAAATTCTCATTATGAATCTTGCTGGGCATCTCATCTGAAAATTTGCTCTATCTATTTCGTGTCGTTTTGATGGCAAACATCTGTAACCAGTATAAACCGTGAAACGCATAGAGTATTGGTTAGAAAATTTTTCAAACTGCAATATTCCGAAGGATGTAAAAATCTAAATACTTACTAAAAATACTTAAAAACTAGAAAAAGTTCTGTCCAAACTGTCGGTGTGCTGGAGGATTTCATCAAGGATGGCGTTATTGCCTTGAGCATATTCTTGAAATAACGTGGTGCAGTTATTTTTCTCAGGTGATTTCGATAATGTTATCTCCTGTACTTTGAGTCACGCGGTGTTCTTTGAACATTACAGGGCTTGCCTTTCGTGTGAATCTGCATATGGAAAAAATCATTCTGTTTTGATGTCTTTTGCACTAGGTCTGAAATATACAACATTTCACACGATCATATCCATTTAAGCGAGCAATTCACCCCCAAAAAAGATGCATGGAAATACAACTCTCTCTACCAAAACAGGGTGCTAGTTTGGAACCCATTGAACCCGATTCGTTTCATCATTTCTAATGAAAAATCTAAATAAGTGATTGATGTTCAAAATGACTGAAAATTACTACAGGTACAAGAATTTGTAAGCTGTATTAAAAAAATGGAGGAATAAAAATTTTGAGTGTCAGTTCAACTCAGCTACCACTTGACTTCTTGAAAATCTCACCAATCGCTATTGAATAAAACTCAAAAAACACAAATATCATCAAAATCTAAAATTACCATAGACCTATATAAACACATGCAAACTAGAGTAGGGCTATCTAATTGTTGAGTGTCCCCGCAAAAGTCGATAGGGGGCGCGCCGGGCGTATCGCTATCGCAAATCACAAGACTGCGATACATAGCCGGAGTTTCCAGTTTCCGAAGGAAATTTGGGATAAGTGGTTACATTCTTTCACATCTACATCGTTTAATTCAGAATCTATGTTACTCCGATTGTTAATATCGATTAAAGGCGGGTTAAGTGAACGAATGGGCACACATGTCACAATGGTAAACGATTTTTTGTAGATATTATGCAGTATTCCAGTGCCGAAATGAAAGAAAGCGAATTGAAACAGTAGGTACCCAAATCAACAATTTTTGTAGATTTTGCTGTATCAGTGAATGTCTTTTAATCATGTTTTTGTCTCCCAACCTATTCGGTAGATGGCAATTGAAGTGTGCTTATTTCTGTGTATGAACTAAATGTTGAAAACGAATGAGTTACATGGTTTCGGAGAGCAACAGAGCAAGAATAAGGTGACAATGTTGTGTATTATGTTCAGGTAGAAAAGGGAGGAGATGACTGTATCATGAAGTCTGGAATAACTTCTGAAAATAAAATTCATAAATCATTTTACCGTGTTACGATTGTTATTTTTCGGGCGAAGGATGAAGTTATGAGTGCGGAATGTCCCAGATGTGCTACATCTGCAGGAACACAATTTTGTGGTTATTACAAGGGCTGAGATGTGCTCAAAGGGTGAATCGTCAACTCGACGTTTTGTTAATGATTCATTCCCCTATTTCGCAAGAAGATGTGGGCATGCTATTGGCGAGCAGAGAAGAAGGCGATGAACTTTCTAGAGGAAGAGATGAATTATTCGTGAAAAAAAATTACAGTTCCCAAGATTATCGTCCAACATCGAATCAACAATAATGATGCTACTGCCATCCGACAGCCACCAAGTTTACTGCCCTTCAGTAAACAGGTGGAGGCCATGACCATCACGATGAAATGTTACGAGAAGGAGTAATAATCCAGTAATGATTCTGTGTGGAAACAGAAATATAAACAATGTCAGAAAAAAACAGCAACCCTTTACGATACCCCGAACGTACCTACTTGTCAACTGTTCATGGTCCACCCCGACAAAGCGGAGAAAACAGCATCCTTTTTTTGTTCAATGGGGTGTCAAGAAGTTTTCAGTACCATTGAAGGTTACCCGAACACCACTCCAGTCCTGGCAACACCCAAGGAAGATAGTCTTCTCGTCCTGCACACGAATGTTTTCCAGTGTGGCTTAGGGGCCGTTTCATTCCAGGTACAATGAAGATGAATGTTTGTCCAACGTCACAATAGGCGCAAAGATCATTCCGCCAACAGAAAGTTTGCAACAAGTCACGACGGCTACCAACAACGACAAAAATGGCCTGGCGGAGGATAACGATTCAGAAACAATGTCCAGACCTGAAGACAATCCGTAAGAGAATCCATGAAGGTGCAAACCGCAGTGGCAGGAGATCACAACATGGTCAACCAGTTGAAGTCCATTGGCTTCAATGCGACTCGCTGAGTCTCCGAGATGACTGATTCAGTCGGAAATGATCCATTATCAAACGTTTCTCCCTAGAGCATGCGTACCAGGCGTATTTGAAGAACTCCACGCTAGTCATTCCGAAGAATACTTTCAGGTGAACACAACACTGTCTAGAGTACGCGAGAGTTTCTACTGAGTAAACTGTTGCCAAGATTTGAAAGAATGGTGCAAACGATGGGACATGTGGTGCTCTAAGAAGGGAAATGACGACTCACTAGTGTTCGTTATGGTTTATTTTTCAGAATGACCTGAAGTTGTGGCTGTACCCAACCAGAAGGCAAAAAAGGTTACTGTAACTCTTCTACAGAATATAATCTCCACACATGTAATACCCCTAGAAATCCACTCTGATCAGGGCCGTAATTTCGAGTCGAACCTTTGAAGGGAGATGATGAGTCGAGAAACACAGCCGAACGATCAACAATCACTCGTTAAATCCACACAAGATCTCATTTCGCCCAGAGAAAATTATCTCTTGAGCTCTTCAGTAAATCAATTGATAAATTACGGAACACTTTTACTAGAATCTTCAAACGTCTTTGAACGATATACGCGTACCTAGCAACAGAGAGTATTTGTAATTTTTTTATTGCACTTTTTTCATAGAGTTGTAATTCCTAATTTTTGATTTGGAAAAGAGGAAAGCCAAAAATAATTCATCAAACTTCATTCTTTCCACAAAAATACCCAAGTGCGATATTTATTTGAGTGATTCATTGAGTTGTATTTTTGCTGTTTTGCTGATTTTTTGAGTCTGTTGGAATATAGTTGTTTGATTTTGCCGTATCAATTGTCACTTATATAATAGTTACTCTTCGAACGTATAATTGAATTCCATCCATATTTGATAGTGCGCAACAAGTCCATTGAAATATTCTAACCTATACTTCACCAGCAAATGAACCATCAGAATTAAAACATTTTTTCAGAAAATTGAAGCTCATACCACTGAAGAGACCACGAACAATTGGCCTTTGGAAGCTAGTTTCAGTATATCCTAGTATTTTGCAGTTAATCTGGGAATGTCTATTTTTTTGACAAACGTGTACCCCAAGGAGTTCAGATTAGTAATTATGGTATCATGGGGCGAATTATTCAACTGATTAGTCATGAAGTTTGATAGATTGTTTTACGGAACAATCTTATGTTAATCATTCACCCTATTTTGGGAATCGATTATGCAAATATGTCAATTGCTGGCTCACCAGCTAAGTCCTAATGAGGTGTCACTCTGCTTGGCACAAATATGAGGTGTCTAGTAAGATTCAAAAATCATTCTTTATCAAATAGGCTGCACCCCGAAATTCGTTGAATAATTTTACATATAGGAGAAATTATTATTTGCCCAAGGCCTTATATTTATTCTGTGAACGATATATAATAATCATCAAAAACTGAAACCGGAAACACTTTCATGATCATCCAAACCATGCCTGTTGTAAGGAGAAATTGTAATTTATAATTTTGGTATATTCATTTGAAACCCTCTTTCGAGTGCGTTCAGAATGCTGGGACTTATGCGGACAAGGGTCGGCTAATCGTGTTGGGTGCCTTGTCGCTCTGAGTGGTCTTACTGATTTTTAGGGTAAATATTACTGTTTTAATAAGCGAACATAGACGAGGCCAATATAGTGAAGTTTTGTTGAAATGTAGAATGTGTGTCATAACTGAAACTAGAAACAGAGAAATGTCAGCACGAGGCTATAGACATAAATTCCAATATAGCAGTGGTAGCGATTTGAACAGGTACTGGATTTTCTCGAATTGGGGAATCAGCTACTATTGATATGCCAATGTTGTCGAGCAGAACATTCAACAAAGATCATGCTAAAGTATCAGAAACCATTTTGACATCAATGGTCGAGGCTGGTCAAGGAGGCGAAATTAGAGTCTCTGGAGATGTCGATAGCAAGGAAATACCACTCATAACTGTTTTTACTGATGGAGCCCGGTGTAAAAGATCATACTATGTGAATTATGATGCTTCATCTGGTGTGGTGAGTTATCTGCTTTTATCGAATTTAGCTCGAGTAATTAATTCATTTGATTTTATTTTTTAGTCTTGTTTCCTTGCAGGAAAAGTTTTGTACTAGGAAGTAAGGAACAAATATTCTTCAATCGAAATGTCGTGAGTGAACTCAACTTGAAATTTGGTTTCAAGATTTATTCATACTATTTCATTCATTTTTTTATTTGAATTATTTGACTTATATTCCACATTTCTTGTCACAATATTATTTCATTCATTTCTTTATTCAAATGTTTTTGACTTATATTTCATATTCGATATCTTGATTTTTCTGTAACAACATAATTTTTTTGATCAATCAAACCTTCATTTCATTATTGGCCAAAAAATGTATTTCAACCTTTTGTTTGGACTTCCTTACTCGATTTGTATTTTTATCCTTTCGTTTTTAGCAACAGGTTTCAATAGAGTTGATAATATAGAAAATGGAAGTGCAAACCATCACCATTCAGCAAGGAACATTGTCAACCACTTTCAAGCAAATATTGTGAAAGTGAAAGTGTTGAACCGCCTGCGCACAAATGTTTCAAGAATTAGTCAGGGACCACATTGCCATGGAATCAGATATAATAGTTGAAGATTTCAAATCTAGTTTCGAGATGCATGGAGTAAAATACATGAAATCGATTGACGATGGAGATTCAATTGTTCATAATAAGTTGATAGAGTCAAGGCCTCATGGGCATATGTTAGAGCTAGCAGCTATATGAAGATTTCATATATAATAATAATGGAATCTCCTCAGCTAGGAAAAAGAGCAATTCTAAGAATATGCCTGTATGCCATCATGCTTACAGAGCGTTGTTCAAAATGGCAGCAGCTTTAGTCCCAATATTGACAACAATATGGCAGAACATTTCAATAATATTGTCTGCAAATTTCTAGGTGGTGAAAAAATAAACTTCTCA
>JAVJAQ010000458.1:600000-844992 GCA_032362365.1 Zygogramma bicolorata | reverse complement strand
GTTACAAGAACCATCCAGCTCACTTCTATGAAATTGTATACTTTGCAGCATCATCATAAATGAAGTCCATTTGTTCATTAGATAACAATCTTCCGATTCAGTCTTTGCCTGCTTGTTCATCTTGATTGTGAGATAAATTTTTTCTCTGCTCTTGCTTTTTCCCTTTTTTTTTTTTCTGTTTCACGAAAGCTGTCTTGTAGTTGTTTCAGTCGGAAAAAACACTGAAAATTGTTCTTATTGTATGGTCAATAGTTTGCTTAAACGATTTGGCATTACACGCAACAAAGTTTGTCAGTGCAAAAAAGACTAGCTCTCTTCCAGGGCATATTTTTTTTTTTTTTTTTTTTTTCAGTGTAGAAGGAGAACGACTAATCAACACAGAAAACAGCAAGTCCTGGGAGAAGAAAATCGCTTTCCAAACCTATAGGCACCTAAGAATAAGAACACGTAGAATAAGAAGCAAGAAAACGAAGAATGAAAATATTCATACTACTGTAAGTGCTATTCAAATTCCATTTACTTCTCCAAGTTGGAACCCCAAACGATAGTTCATAATCATATCTGTTTTTATTCATATGACTGATTCTGACATAGAATCACTAACTAATCTATTAGAAAATATTCAATTAGATTCTGAGTCAAATTCCGAATCAACCCAAATGTCTACAAAACAACCCCAACAAGAACCAATCAATTACCAACTATTGAGATTGTATTTGGACTCGATTCCATCATATGAAAGTAATCCTCACACTCTCAACATTTTTATTGGGAACTGTCCCCCCCCCCCCCCCGTTTTTTTTTTTTTTTTTTATCCATTCAATAACTTCCTTTTGAGATCTATTTTGGGCAAACTCACCGGTAGAGCTTTAACTTTAATAGGCTCTCGAACAGAACTTCAATCTTGGATAGAAATCAAAGAATCTTTGTTATTGAGTTTTGGTGATCAACGCAATATTGATTGTTTATTGCAAGACCTTATTTCTTTGAGACCATCACGAAATGAGAATCCTTATAATTTCGGTATGCGTTGCCAAGACGCTAGAAGTTTGATCATTTCCAAATTAAATACTTTGACTCTAATAGCAGAGGAAAAACTATTTGGATTAAAAACTATAACGAGATGGCAATGAAAACATTCATTCGTGGACTACCTAGTCCCTTGCAAAATAATGTGCGGTTAAGAAATCCTGACAGTCTTGAAAAAGCTATGAGTCTCGTGATCGAAGAAGAAAATTTCTTTTACTCGACTCAACGATCAAACACTTTGAATTCGCAAACGACATTCAGACCTGCACGAAGAATGACTCCATCACGACCTACCCAACAAAACCATAATTCGTACCCATTCAGACCTCAAATGATTTTTTCTAATAATCAACCACAACAACAATTTCCCCCGTTCTTGGTTTTTTTTTTTTTTTTTTTATCTAACACCACTTTCAACCCTCAGTATCAACCACAATTGTATCGACCACCCAATCAACCTTATACACCTTTAATACCACAACAACAATATCAGCCAAGACCACAATTCAATAATTTTCAGAGACAACCATTTTTCGGACAACGTCAAAATCCGTCCCAACAAACAACACAACCCATACGACCTAATCAAAACTTAATTTTCAAACCTGAACCCACGGAGAGAAAAAAAAAAAAAAAAAAAAAAAAAAAAAAAAAAAAACCCCCCCCTAATCACAAAAGTGTGGAAAATATTGATGATTAATTTGATAATCCAGTTTAAATTTTTTTTTATAATTCATGTGAATATTATCAAAACTATCCGCTTTCAATATGTTATCTATTATATTTGACCTAGCTATCATTATTGCGATTCTCAAAACCGAAGAATATAATTTATATGGCACCGTCCGTGGAAATTAAAACCTTTTAATAACACAATGGTCATGGACATTCTTTGAATACCAAAATTTTCACACTTCAAAGATCAATCTCACCATCACCAAATCCCCCTCAACACTCTCAAAACAAACCTTCCTTAATATTCTTATACCGCAATAAAAATGCGCACCTCTCACCCCATACAGGTAGTTCTAAAAGTCTTATAAATCTAATAATTGTCTTATAAATTTCTCATCAAATTTTCATAATCCATTTTGTGATCTTTTGAAAATAAACATATAGATTGCATGTCATTGTTATGTCAAAACAGAAATTTGATGAATATACACGTCTTCCTTTATTTCCTCTTCCCTTCTTCTTCTTCTTCTTCTTCTTCTTCTTAAACCAGCGATCACAAAAAATGGCGTTGAGAGAATTTTAGAGTTCACGTTCACATTCGCATTCAATTGTTTGAGAAGGTCTACGCCTATTATTCCATCAAATTTGTCGCTAAATTTGAAAAGGTAAAATTTATGTGTTCCGTCTACTCTGAATATTTGGAAAATCGGAATTTCGGCAACTTCATCATGATATGAAATGTCATGAGCTGTTTCAATATTGAATGGTTCTTTGTAAATGAAATTTTGATAAAATTTATAAGCCAATTCTGGATCTATAAGACTTTTAGAACTCCCTGTATCTATCAAGAGGTTCGCGTTTATTTGCGGTATAAAAATATAAGGAAGGTTTGCTTTGAGAGTGTTAACGTGTATTAAGTTACCTTGGTAGTGGTCGTTGCTTCGTGAAAATTTTCATTCGGAGAATTTCCATGAGCGTTATCTGCTTCTACGGTTTTAATTTCCGCGGAGGCGTCATAATTATTATATTCTTCGTTTGGAGAATCGCAATAATGATAGCTAGGTGAATTGTAATAGATAACGTCTGAAAGCGGATAATTTTGATAATCTTCGCATGAATTATAGTCAATTTGTTCGAAAGGGTTTTCAAATTGTTCATCAATATTTTGCACACATAAATGATTAGATATAAATTTTGAAGGTGCTCTGATACGTGAATTACTGGATGATGTATCCATGGGTTCAGGTTTGAAATTTGAGTTTTGATTAGGTCGAATAGGTTGTCTTGTTTGTTGGGACGGATTTTGACGTTGTCCGAAAAATGGTTGTCTCTGAAAATTATTAAATTGTGGTCTTGGCTGATATTGTTGTTGTGGTATTAATGGTGTATAAGGTTGATTAGGTGGTCGATACAATGGTTGATACTGAGGGTTGAAAGTGGTGTTAGATTGAATTGGTGATCGATTCATTTGGAACGGGGGAAATTGTTGTTGTGGTTGATTATTAGAAAAAATCATTTGAGGTCTGAATGGGTACGAATTATGGTTTTGTTGGGTAGGTCGTGATGGAGTCATTCTTCGTGCAGGTCTGAATGTCGTTTGCGAATTCAAAGTGTTTGATCGTTGAGTCGAGTAAAAGAAATTTTCTTCTTCGATCACGAGACTCATAGCTTTTTCAAGACTGTCAGGATTTCTTAACCGCACATTATTTTGCAAGGGACTAGGTAGTCCACGAATGAATGTTTTCATTGCCATCTCGTTATAGTTTTTAATCCAAATAGTTTTTTCCTCTACTGTTAAAGTCAAAGTATTTAATTTGGAAATGATCAAACTTCTAGCGTCTTGGCAACGCATACCGAAATTATAAGGATTCTCATTTCGTGATGGTCTCAAAGAAATAAGGTCCTGCAATAAACAATCAATATTGCGTTGATCACCAAAACTCAATAACAAAGATTCTTTGATTTCTATCCAAGATTGAAGTTCTGTTCGAGAGCCTATTAAAGTTAAAGCTCTACCGGTGAGTTTGCCCAAAATAGATCTCAAAAGGAAGTTATTGAATGGATTATCGTTTGTTCTAGCAAATACGGTTATTAAATTTTCACAGTTCCCAATAAAAATGTTGAGAGTGTGAGGATTACCTTCATATGATGGAATTGAGTCTAAATACAATCTCAATAGTTGGTAATTGATTGGTTCTTGTTGGGGTTGTTCTGTAGACATTTTGGTTGATTCGGAATTCAACTCAGAATCTAATTGAATATTTTCTAATAGATTAGTTAGTGATTCTATGTCAGAATCAGTCATATAAATAAAAACAGATATGATTATAAACTATCGTTTGGGGTTCCAACTTGGAAAAGTAAATGGAATTTGAATAGCACTTACAGTAGTATGAATATTTTCATTCTTCGTTTTCTTGCTTCTTATTCTAGGTGTTCTTATTCTAGGTGCCTATAGGTTTGGAAAGCGATTTTCTTCTCCCAGGACTTGCTGTTTTCTGTGTTGATTAGTCGTTCTCCTTCTACACTGTTCACTTGTTGTAGTCCAGTGGTAAAACGTCCCAGCTGTCTTTGATCCGATATGCCCTCGAATCGAGCTAGTCTTTTTTGCACTACCGAACTTTGTTTCGTATCCCGATAAATCGTTGAGACGAAAAACTGTCCGTGCGATACGAACAATTTTCGGGATCCTACCGACTGCGCCAGTTACAAGTTGGTTTTCGTGAAGAAGCTTTTTAAAAAACGAAAAATCTTTTACAGGGTCTTTATTTATCTCACGATCGAGATGAACAACAGGCAAAGACTGAATCAGAAAGTGTATCTAACAAACAAGTAGACTCATTTATGATGATGCTGCAAAGTATACAATTTCATAGAAGTAAGCTGGATGGTTCTTGTAACTCGCCAATTTATAATGATCAGGGAAGCCTTTTTTATGATTTCAAGTTATCAAACTATGGAGTAATGATTGTGGATTTTTATCAATTGATAGTAAATATGGATGAGTTTCACCTAAATTATTGAGATCAGTTATTTTATTCAAGCAGATATGTGACTGCGCGGTATAAGCCATCTTCATAATACATTATCGATCGAACCAGAGCATTGCATTCAGAGTGAAACTGTACCAATGTTCAATTCATCATCAACTTCGTACAATACATTTAAAAATAATTTTCTATATATTTGAGTAATATCCCCTATGAATTTTTGCGGACTCAGGAAATATATATCAAGTTTTCTATACGACGCTGAAATTTAACACAACATTTTCCTTTTCTACGAAATTATTTTCTGCGAGCAAATAATTTATCGATATGAACGGTTTGCACTCGACACTTTTCCGGGCACACTAGTTGAAAGTACCAATTATTTTGAAATGGTTGTTCGAGGATAGAGATGAAGCATAATAAAGATGATTTGTTCGGGGGAAAAATCGACACGTGTCACCGTCACATGTTAAATGTCCTCATCAACCTGTTTTATGCAAGGTATGTATATTCGATAATAGACCTGCGTTATTCGATTTTTTGAACGAATACATATGAAGGGTGGTTTTTCCGTGGTCCTTTTGATGACAAAAAAAAAGAAACAAAGGTTGGAAATGGGCCAGGAGTTTTTCTTGGACAATTTTTGAGAATATTGTCATAATAACCCTCGAGTAATATTTCCTTTCAATTTTTTTGCATGACACCCTTTATTGTTTTCGCTCGGTGAGTGTGAGTGTGTAATCATGCGTTGCCTGTTGGTCTGTCTGTGAAATATGGTAAAAACTACTAGCGCCCCTCGTGAGAGAACTGAGTACTTGGCGTAGCGACAAACCCTGATCAGATGTCTCGCTGTATGGCAGTATTACCATAGAAATTCAATTATGATACGACTTGAAGATATTTTGTGTGTGATAATGTTAAAAATGTTGAGACTATGTTCTCTAGACTGTTACATAGAGCCCTAAATGTTTGATGGTAAGACATGCTTAACTAATATGGTTTTGGAGGTTATATACACCAGCCTAACGTATAGTATGAACAATATCAATATCAAAGGAAGTCGTGTCTCCTAACTTTAATCCCCCACAGTTTTGTTTGATGAAGTTACCTTTCATCGAATGCTTAAACAACAATGATGTTGTCATGTGATCTGCTATCACATGTCTATATGAATTATTTTATGCATCAAAGATTCTCACAAAATTCCATACGAGGCGAAGCCTAACATCAAAAATTCAAAAAAGGTCAGAAATACACCAGGTATCCACAAGATTCTCTGGAAAATACTGCATTCCCTCACACAAAACTGCCCTCTTTCAGAAATCTTTCTCGTATTCATCCGTTAAACAATACAATTCATTACCGGACTCGATTAAAACCACTCCCTCTCTAATTACATTCCGAAGGCATGTCAGGGCTCATGTCAACATGATGAGTAAATAAAACTCAATATTGTTCTTTCTGAAATTATGTATTGCTTGCTATTGCTTTATATTACTTGATTCTGTGTATGTACATATATAAACCTACTCGAATTTTGTTAATCTGTTCGTCATATCTCTCAATATGTTGGTAACTGGGGGGGTTGCATGGAAGAGCAACCATGTTGAATGCCGCCTCCCAGATAATACTTGTTTGTATAAATACTTCTTCATTGAAAATAAAGACACATTATTATTATTATTATTATTATAAGCCTAAAGCGAGAAAGAGACGGCTGATGTTTACACTCCATAGCGCTCCGATAAACAGTTCAAAAACACTCCCAACACTCAAATCTCGACTCATCTTCAAGTTAAAGAATATTCAATCGATCCTTTCTGAAACAATCAGTGACGAATGTGTCATTTATCATTTCACTGCAATAAAGTATTTGCCGATAAGTTTGATATTTATCAATGAAAAAATAATTAAATATCTTGTCACTTGTCTTCGAAAGTGTCCAAAAACTAGCCTTCACATTCCTTTAGTGATAACCAAAACTGAAACATATCAAGTGTGCCACTATGGAGAATGCACATTATGCTAATTTTCGTTTAGATGATTTTCCAGTATTGATTATCTCGAAATTTATCATTGTACACGTTTAGTATTCCGCATGCATAGACATTATTTCTTCACTTCAGTCGCATCACACCAGTAATTCACGATTCACATTCAGTTACTACTATTTGTATCGAATTACATTTAATAAAATGTGCGGAACTTGCTAGAATGCTCAACTTTGTCGTATTCGTAGATAGAACCACACTCTTCATGGTAATTTTTTTAAGGTTAAGGTGTTCATTGTTATGACATTAGATATTTAAAAATTTGAAATTGTCATTTGTTTATAAATTTCAGGGCCTCGGAGTTCTCCTCGAAGTTGCTCCATTTCAAAATGATACATTGAGATGTATACAAAATTTTATTTCAAACATTTTGATTAGTCTAATAGCAAGAATAAATCTTTCATTAAATTCTATGTCATAATTCAAAACACTCCACCTCAAAGTAGGCGTCCCAATGAACAAATTCACTGCATATTCACAGTCTTTTCTTGTCATATCGTTCCCAAATGTCGATTGGGTGAATGATTTGAAATCTGCTATATTTATTCATGCCACTGTAACCAAATGAAATGTTCATTATATATATATATATATATATATATATATATATATATATATATATATATATATATATCCCAATATATCGTTTTGAAATGGAACAAACTCAAGGAGAACTTCAGAACCCTGAGAATTATAAAGGAATGAAAATTCGAAATTTCAAAATATCAAACGGCATGAATAATTGAAATCAGAATGTACTTGAACTAAGACAATTACCTTAGAGCGTATTGTTTTATCTAGGAATATGGCAATGTTGATAAGCGTTTCAGCACGCCCGGTTCATTTTTGGCTGTTAGTTCAGTTATCAATCATAACTTCCATGTTAGAAATGATTGCATTCACAAATCCAATGCCAGACAGCTGTTTCGACCCACCAGGTCTCATCAGTGAGACTTTGTTGTACTGTGAACACAAACATTTCGAACTATCTTTTCCTCACGAAATAAATCTCTGAAATTGGTTCAGATGGTGAAAACCTCCAAGGGGCAACGTCATCTGCTGGGTGACGACCAAAGTCTCAAACTCCTACTGCACTATGCAGTGGAGAGCTCTTATAGCAGGCCATCGTACGGCAAAGTCGAAAAAAATAACCCACCGCGATCGAGGATAGACTTAGCTCAACTTGCCCCTTGGAGGTTTATACCATCTGCGCCAAGTTGAGCTGTCACCAACTAGATGAATTACACTGCTTGGGTAGTATAATGAATACAATTTGATAGTCGAATAGTCAGTAAACGATAGAAATCGTGAATTGGTGTGGGAGTAGTGTGATAGAACTCCCTCCTTAACGACTAATGAAATATTCTTCCCAATTCAACTAGAGAATTATATTATACATGCACGTGGGTATATGAGAAGCTTATCTTTATGTTACCGAATAATTTTATTACCTGCTCCCTAGCTCACTCCGAACTGGAAAATTAAAAGGGATACTTGGGACGATTAATGAAACTCCCATTAGCGAAAAATTCATCGTATTAGCCATGAGCAATCGCATCCTACTAAGTTAGCGATTTGAAAATTGAAACCAATAACCATCCTGACTATGATATGATTCATTGAATTCTATCGTTAATCCGATTGTGGGCTAGTCCATTAATAAGTTACATTGAGGGTTGCATTTCTCAGAGGTAGCAATTTTATTTTCTTTATGTATGAAGGAGGTTAGGGTTAGCTCAGATCCAAGTTTGTGGGATTGCAACCGTTGTTCTGCAGCCGCTATCTTGTTGAAAGGGTGCAAAAGGTTTTTACCCTTTTTCTAAGCGCTAAAACCAATTGCAGACATATGTATCATAAGGAGTATTTGAGAATATGGTCAACTTCGGAGCGCTGTAACACTCTGATAAATCAATGAAATTACAGAAATTCATAGTGGAAATTATTTGTTGGAACCCCCCGTATAAAAATGAAAATGTACTTTCATTATGAAATGACTAGAGAAAAAATTATGGCGCCGAAAAAAGAATTTGTTCCAAAATTTGTTATAATAACTTTGTCATTTTTCATTTTACGATGGACACTACTGAATCAAAAGTTTCAGAGAATTGAATTTTAAACAAAAGATGTTTCTATGAATTTTCTGTAGGATATATATATATATATATATATATATATATATATATATATATATATATATATATGCAAGATGAATTTTCTGGGTTTTTTATCCGTTAGGTATCTTTTAATTTGTTCGACGTTTCGAATTCCATTTTGAATTCATTTTCAAGAACTGTGAGACGAGTATCTGTCCATACCGTCCTGGTCAATCACTCCCCTTACGAAGTAACCAAGCAAGAGTAAGCAAAGACTTCAATTGTCTGTTCTCCATGGAAACTGGTATTTATAATGTTTGTCCTCAGTTCCGACTAGGTCCGATATTATTGATGATTATATCATTAACCGCTCTCTAAGATTGTATCCTGCCCATCCAGGTATTATGTATATATATATATATATATATATATATATATATATATATATATATATATATATATATACATATATATTATAATATATTAATTCAATTCTTGACACGAGAGAGGATGAAGGGTGAAAGTTTGTCCAATGCTCGGAGCATTGCTTCACGTCAGATATTATACGGAAGTCATCTAAATGCACCTACAAGGCATCTAGTTTAAATTTTTTTTCACAGTATTTCGAGATATCCTCTAGGATGTCCATTTTCGAGATTTTTCAAAATTTGGGTAGGGAAAAACTTGACAGAGGGGGTCATTCAAAATTTCTCCTGGTGTGGGAGTTTTATTGAATCGTAAATAAGGCCCATGGTAAACTTCGGCAATCCGATGTACAATATTCAGTAGAAATCTTGCAAATCACAGTTGAAATCTACATATCCCCACCTGAAATCCTCAAATGAATCCAACAAAATACTCATAGATACCTATCCCTTATTCGTCTATTTGGTGTACCTTCGATGACTGAAATATCCCTCGTTGCTGAATGAACGACATACAAAACTTGTCAAATGTTGAACACTTATATATGAATTCAATTCGCATACACACAACAAATTAATGAGATTATGTGATTACATCAGAGACAAATAAATAACGTTAACTGGCAGGTACATACCATTGGGAAATTAGTAATTCAATTGCTCACCTGAAGGGCTATCTAGCAATGAAATGGAAAATTAGAGGAAATAATTCATGTAATTAGGTCCTCCCTAGCGGGAAAAATTTATGATATACCCGCTAAACGAGCAGAACTTTGCCTGGCAATGGCCGGATTATCCGGTGAAATATTGAAATGAGGCCGTACGAATTTTGTAGTGAATCAAGAGCTCAATAAGTTTGAACCCGTAATGTTTCATTACTTTAATATCTGAGCGAATTTTCACTGGTGATTACTGTGCGAGTCGATAAGGAGATTTAGGTTTGATTTAATTGTTATTCCCAGAGCTCACATGAAATTGTTGATTGTTTTTTTGAGATAACCCTTAACTTTGTTAGAGAAAAAAAAAATCCGCAAGTGTTTTTTCAACAGGGCAACTCGCCGAACAAAAGGTTTCTCGAGCGCTCATATGTTTTTCCATGGCAATTGGCGATAGTTTTGGTTTTGGTTTCATTAATATCTTTTCTACTTCGTCTAGTTTCATTATTATAATTTGTTCAAACATTTTTCATTGACTCATATGTGCATTATCAAAACGGCTCCCATTAAAGTGGACAAAGTGTGAATGCAAAGTGGCTTGTTTTGGCAATTGCGAGTGTCGCAAAAGAGATGTGGATTACGTTGTTTGTGCTTTTCTATCTGCGTTACAACTTCGTCCGAATAGTTAAGGGTATGATCAATTATAATTGTTAGATCGACTTTATATTCAATTGATTCAGTTCATCATGTTCTTGTGAATATATCATTTGTTTCTGTTGGAAATTTGAAAAAAATACGAGTTATGAGTTCAACTTCATCACGCGGTATTATTGTTAATTCCTAGTTGATTAACAATTATGTTAGAAATTGAAGTCTTTGATTTGTTCTTAGATTAACGAAAGAAGCATACACATATAAAATACCAGAGGCACATTCGCAATTCAACACACTTCATTTTGAATGTTTTTCGTTGAAATATAGCTCTCATCAAAATTGAGTGAGCGATAGGGGAGAGCAGGGTAGTACTAAGGAGAAGAGGTGTCAGGTGCTACCAAAGTCACTCCTGCATCACCAATTTCCTCCTCTGGCGTATATTCGTGAGGAGGGGTAAACCAATGGTGTTTTCCTATGTTTTGAAGTGTGCTAAATCTAACGAGAATATCCGACGCTTAGTTCTCGTTCTACAAACAGAAATATGTGCAAGGTAGACAACCACCCCTTCCACGCCCTCTGACAGTGTTACCAGTGACAACACTTCTTGAAAATGAACTGAGGTCATATACCATCAGTGCGCAAGAACACAATCAGACAGCAAATGGTGAAAAGTTTGTCCTGATACCGTGCACTATAAAGGTAAATGTTGAATGCTGAATATTCAATGAGATAAATTGATCTTGTGTTGAAATAGAACTGAAAGACATTTCAAATAAGTATCACATAATAATCTGCTTCATTCAATGAAAAAGTAAAAACCACTCGAGAGAATAGGGATTCAGAAACGAAATATTTGGCTGCCTATATTCGAAGTGGATGGACATTTATTGGATTAATATCTACGGATGCTAGTATTAGTGAATAACTGATGTGGATTATCCTCGAGGACCGGTTGTACAAACAACAGTCAGATGAGGTTCGCTCTAACCGAAATCAGTTGGCAAAGAACAAAATATTCTTCAGAAAGTATAAGCTTTCACAACCGGTGTCTAATGAATTGATAGCGACTTTCGGGTTTGTTTGCAGTGTTCTGCAGATTTTTTGGGCCTGACGTTTCGTCTACAACTGCGGTAGACGATGGCGAAGCGGCGATGGACAAAGTGTTTGTCGCATCGATTGCCTTCGACTGAACGTGAGTTTCAGACCCTACCCGAGGCTATTATCAGCGACTTTACATGTAGACCATAGAAATCAAAGAACATGAAAACAAATGTCAACCGTAAAGAGCAGATTCGAGTCTGAACATAAACAAAACATGGATAGTATCACTACTTTTATTCGGGTTTGAAGGCCGTCGTTTTTTGGAATTTCTTCCTGACGTTTCGCTGGCTCGAGTGGCTAGCTTCTTCAGAAGATCATTCATCTTGGAATTCACTCCGATGACTGTGAGTCCCAGTCATCGGAGTGAATTCCAAGATGAATGATCCTCTCAAGAAGCTAGCCACTCGAGCCAGCGAAACGTCAGGAAGAAATTCCAAAAAACGACGGCCTTCAAACCCGAATAAAAGTAGTGATACTGAAAACCTCGGCCGCGAAAGCCTCAACTTTTTTGTCAAAACATGGATATCGGAATTTCCCAATACACGAACGGAAGGAATTTTTCCGAAAGATCAATTAGAGATAAATACACATGTTGGTCCGACATGGCTGTTGGCGTTTCTCTTGATGCTCGAGGAGAAAACAATAGCTTCCTGTATAACAAGGCAGGAAAGTGGTATTTTTCTCCCGAGTATGAAGTTTACTGCTCGACGCGGAGGCCAGTAATCATTGAAGGGAGGAGAAGGCACTTTCCCCCATGATATATGACTTTTCTGCCCCCCTCAAATAACAACTACTAACAAAGACTAAAACTTACTGGAATACTGGAATTCTGAAAATGAGGGGAACCTTCAGAACAAATGAAAAAAATAAAAAATGCTGCCAACGCCAGAATTCTAACCAACATCTACAAGCATAATATGAACAGTTAGCGGTGCACCAACTCGATGCGCTACCGGGACTCACAGGCAACTTCTGCGGAATCAATAATGTATTGCTGCAGCTCTATTATAATATTTGCCGTTTGACTTTCATTTCCTTCAAACATTCACTTCTTGGAAATATCTTACTTTGTTTACTGATTTCTACCATTTTGGGGTGTTCTATAATGAAATTTATAATATATTGTGGGTGCCCATCCACGTGAAAGTTGCAGACAAATATTCATCAAGCTTTCAATACTGACACTTCCATGTTTATACATATTTCTAATTATCCTTAACATTAAAAAAGAGCCACATACATATGAGAGGGAGTATGATACATGAGTACACCCCTCGCAATGCTGATCATCTTCGTTTTCCATATGCACGTCTGGGCATAGCTCAGAATTCTTATACTTACTAGGGCATTCTATGTTACAACCATACTTTGGAATTGTTTGGGGAAATCGAAAGTTTCAGTATGTTCAAAGCAAAACTATTTGATTTCCTGAGAAATCACGCATTTTATTCATTAGAAGAGTTTCTAAAATTTTAACAATGACTATTTGCACTTTTTATCCCGAATTTTATATATTTTGGGACTAAATCATAATACTATATTTAACCATATTCGATTTATGTGTATCATGTATATGTTTGTATTGTGCGATTTAAGCACTTTTCTGTATCTATTTTGCATCTCTACCTGACAAGTCTGATAAGTTTTATATTGTGCTGTTATATATTGTACTGTGTGAAACTTTAGTGATGAATAAATGTATCTGTATCTGTATAGTTCAGGTCGTGAATGCCGTATAAGTTATTTCATTGCGACCTACAATGACGTCACTTTTACTTTTACGACTTTGCTGCCTACAATAAGGCCAGAAAATGTATACTTTGGATGGAGGTAGGCGAAAAAATGTGTTTCCTTTAAAAAAAAATATATATCATTTGCAATCACGACAAAATTCAAACACTCTGTACATCAGAAACTAAACTCAAAATGTGACCTTTCTGGTATCATATAACTTTCATTCGAAAGGTTTTTTCTATCTTGTCCCATTATCGATAATCAAGAAAAAACGTACTATTTTTCCACGTATTTCAATGAAAATAAAGTTTTCCGTACATTTGACAAGGATTCTGTCTCCAAAAGAAAACTCATATATACTATTTCGACGTCGTCGATGACAAAGAAATATTTCACATGATCATTTCTATAAATGTTATTGAAAAATTTGCAGAGCGTAGAATTACCTTTAATATTTGGTGCAATATAAACGCAATATTCCATAAATAATGAACGCGGGCATTTGAAGTAATTGATGGGATGAACCTTTCCTGTTTTAATCTGGATGTTGAATTTCCAGCTCAATAAAATCATCATTGAAACTGAAATATACAACATTGTTCCCAATTAATGACAATATGTTTTCGAATGATCCATTTTTCATTTGATAGGCTGAATTATATATATATATATATATATATATATATATATATATATATATATATATATATATATTCGGATATGTGCTCTCTGGAACTTCGGAGCCATTCACAAGACTTCTTGACTTGGTGGCGAGGCCTAAGTCTCCTTAACCCCCAGCACTCATCTTGACAAAGCGAATATTGTGGATTTGTGTATGAATACCATTCCTCTATCCACAATCTTTGCTTTGTCAAGATGAGTGCTGGGAGTTAAGGAGACTTAGGCCTCGCCACCAAGTCAAGAAGTCTTGAGAATGGCTCCAAAGTGGGAGCCAAAACGTCGAAAGAAGAAAAATTCCAGACGCGGTTCAACCGGTGGCGAGGCCTAAGTCTCCTTAACCCCCAGCACTCATCTTGACAAAGCGAAGATTGTGGATTTGTGTATGGATACCATCCCTCATCTATCCACAATCTTTGCTTTGTCAAGATGAGTGCTGGGGGTTAATGAGACTCAGGTCTCGCCACGAAGTCAAGAAGTCTTGAGAAAGGCTCCAAAGTGGGAGCCGAAACGTCGAAAGAAGAAAAATTCCAGACGCGGTTCAACCGGAAGTTCCAGAGAGCATATATATATAATATATATATATATATATATATATATATATATATATATATATATATATATATATATATATATATATATATATATATATATATATCTATATATATATATATATATATATATATATATACAGGGTGAGTCAACAAGATTCCCGTGGTCGATTGCTCCGTTGTGAATCACTATTTCGATTTCTTATATTTTTTTTGCCAAACGGACCATTAAAGACTATCTTCCAAAATTATTCTTATTCATACAGGGTGCATCATTGAAGCGTGGCTGACCAAAGTTGGTCTTTTTCAAATGAAACACCCAGTATATTTTCATATATTCCGATCCGCTGTTTCATTGGCTGGTCAACGATTTTTTCTATTTTGGATTCCGTTGCGGCGTTGCCGAGTTATCTAAAAAATATCTATTTTGCAGACTTCTTTTTGAAAAATCAAATATTTCACGTTTCGAAATATTAAGTGGAGATAATTCGGGAATCGATAGTCGAAACATTGAAGTTAATTGTGAATATGGTGAATATTGTATAAATTATACAGGATGTTCGGTACAACAATACAAACTTGACCATTTTCAAACATCAATATTTTGATTTTTTCAAATGGAACACCTTGTATGTTATCATTCATATCAACTCCTCTTTAATGACTCTTCAATTTTCATTCTCAATGTCATGTGCCTAAAACAACCCGTTTCCGAGATATTGTGGTTTTTAAAGGAATTGTTCAATGGCAAATCAACAATCCTGCAAAATTTTCACCTATACGTTTCTTTACAGAAAATACTGACACTGAATGCCGCTTTAATTATTTTATCCTTCTTCGAGAGCATTCTTGAAAAATTATAAATAACTAGCATGGCAAAAGAAATTTTGACAAGTAACTATTTTTTCTAGTTTAGTTATCCATGACTACCGCTGAAAAAAATGACTATCGGCATTTGTAAATAGAGGTAACTGTCAAACTACAATCCAGTTGTGTCGACAAATGTGGCATTATGAATTATTGTTCAGAGGATATGGTTCAAATGGTTTATGCTTTGGGGGAAAGTGACGGTAACTGCTTACTGGCATCTAGATTATACCAACAAAAGTTTCCTGAGAAAAGACATCCAGACATGCGAGCATTTCAAGCCCTCAAAACAAGATTTGAGGAAACCGGAACAGTATTTTACAAAAAGTTTGAACGTGCCCGTCCTGTTACGAATGATGAAAATACTCTTGATATAGCATTACATATTACCGACAATCCCCATGTAAGTACACGTATTCTGAGTAGAGAGTTGGGAATATCACAAAGTAGTGTTTCTCGGATGGTGAGAAAATGCAATTTCCATCCATATCATATGCAGTTGATGCAGGAGCTAACTGAAACTTTTCCAAAGCGAATGCGGTTTTGCCAATGGGGTGTAAATAAAATCAGAGATGAACATGATTTTTTTGAGTATGTTCTATTTTCGGACGAAGCCACGTTTCACAACAATAGCCATGTGAATCGGCATAATCTGCACTATTATGCAACTGAAAATCCCCATTTCGTTAGATATGTCAATCACCAACAACGTTAGTCACTGAATGTTTGGGGAGGTGTCATTGGACGGCGAGTGATAGGGCCATTTTTTTTCAATGGTCATCTTAATGGAAGAGAATATCTTAGGTTTTTGCGACAGCTATACAATTTATTAGATGATCTGCCATTGGCAACAAGGCAGAGAATGTGGCTCCAACAAGATGGTGCGCCTGCACATTAATATACTAATGTACGGGAATACCTCAACAATACATTTCGTGGAAAATGGATAGGTAGAGGAGGGCCAGTTCAGTGGCCTCCCAGGTCACCGGACCTCACAAAAATGGATTTCTTTCTATGGGGATACATTAAATGGGTTGTTTATCAAACTCTGCCTACAACATCTGAAAATATGAAAGCAAGAATTCGGACTGCTTTCAGGGAAATTTCAGAAGACATGCTGGAACGTGTGGAGAATAGTTTCCAGAATAGATTGAGACTGTGTATTAGTGAAAATGGCAGGCACATTGAACATTTGCTGCATTAATTATTTTGTTTTCTTTCTTCTGATTTGAATGTATATAATAATTTGTTTTATTATTGGGTTAATATGATTTATAGAGTTTACTTTCAAATATGATACAAAATACGAATATTGTCAATATTTTCTGTGGAAAGGCCCCCATCTTTAGGATGTCAAATATCTCGGAAACGGGTTATTTTAGGCACATGACATTGAGAATAGAAATTGAAGAGTCATTAAAAAGGAGTTGATATGAATGATAACATACAGGGTGTTCCATTTGAAAAAATTAAAATATTGATGTTTGAAAATGACCAAGTTTGTATTGTTGTACCGAACATCCTGTATAATTTATACAATATTCACCATATTCACAATTAACTTACACAACTTACTCACAATTAATTAATATTTCGAAACGTGAAATATTTGATTTTTCAAAAAGAAGTCTGCAAAATAGATATTTTTTAGATAACTCGGCAACGCCGCAACGGAATCCAAAATAGAAAAAATCGTTGACCAGCCAATGAAACAGCGGATCGGAATATATGAAAATATACCGGGTGTTTCATTTGAAAAAGACCAACTTTGGTCAGCCACGCTTCAATGATGCACCCTGTATGAATAAGAATAATTTTGGAAGATAGTCTTTAATGGTCCGTTTGGCAAAAAAAATATAAGAAATCGAAATAGTGATTCACAACGTAGCAATCGACCACGGGAATCTTGTTGACTCACCCTGTATATATATATATATATATATAATATATATATATATATATATATATATATATATATATATATATATATATATATAATATATACGATAGATGTATTAGTGTCTGTAATTAACAAACGAATGGAATGATAACGGCATTCAGACAAATCATGAGAATTTGAGAAAAATATCACGAATGAATAAAATTATACAATTCAGAATAGTATAACAATAATTTGAGGTTGATGTAGAAGACTTTTCATTACAGTCTTCTAATCACTCTGTTGTTCTTTATCTTTCAACAAAATTCAGGGGACAAATAAAATTTTCACATTATACCATTGCCTATGAATAGAATACAGAGTGAATATGTTTTAGAATTTGAAAGCAAAATAATGAAAATAATATTATACTAGTGATCTGCCCTGGTTTCGCATAGATAAAAAATGGTTATTGTGGGTTATCTTTGAGAGATATACATATACCATCGTGGACTTTTTTGAAAACCTTTGAGGTGTACAATACTGTAGTACATGGATCTGTCTCGTAACGTTCAGCCAGCAATTTGCAATGTAAGCGCAAAAAATGTGTTTATTCACGACCTCACATTAGAAACCTCCAAAATTCTCAGTGTTCCTCTACTATATTATGCATGTATTATACTTATAAACCTTCCACTTGAATCACTTTATCTATTTAAAAAAAACGCATCAAAATCCGTTGCGTACTTTTGAAGATCTAATCATTCATAGGGCCAGACAGACAGACAATGGGAAGCGACATTGTTATACTATGTAGTGATGATGAACGCTGAAGTGTTCAAATTTGGTGATAGGATATTCAATCTGAATGCTGATAAAAAAATTTTTTTTCACTTCACCTTCCGTTCGAAAATTGAATTGAGCTTGCCGATACTTGATGAAAATTCACATTCGACAGAAAAAATCACAATTTACTGTACGATTCTTACAGGAAACAGGTTTGGGAAACCGCGACATATGTATCGTTATAGAATAGCTTCACCGAACAAGATAAAAAAAATCGTTTCGTTTATTATAATGAATTATTTCACCCCCATCCATATACGGTTGAAACGTGGAAAAAATCCAATTCCCGTACTCCATGCGATTTGAGGACTATGATGAGAAGGTTCAATTATACAATTCAAATAAATGTTTACTAGATTGGGTGGCGAAGGCACAATTTTTTGGATGAATTCTTTGAAGCCTGAAATAGGGCAATTTTTCAGTAACTCATGCGGGGCAGATAGAGATAGAGAGGGTGTCATCCAAATTATTGTTGAAGTTGATGAACACAAATTCTGGGTTAGACATAAAGCAGTAGATTCATTATTTATTATATAGATTCACCTGTATAAATTTCATACGGTATACAGTTGTATAAATTGCAACAAGAATGAATCAATAAATATGAATGAATAAATAATAAAAAAGGAATAAAATATAAAACAGTGTCAAATGGATAATTTCGTTTCACCCTGTTCATGGAATAGAACATACGCCTCGCTACTTATGGGAGATTTTGGGGAAATTGGTGACACGTGGGCATCGTTGTACTTGTGCCATCTTCCAGGATAAGGGTGTCGGCAGTAAGCTGTGTAGTGGCCACTATCTGCTGACCCGTTGTGGTTTAAAAGTGCGTAGAGATTATAGCTACAAGGAGCTACATTGGCTGACGCATAAATATTCATCTCCAGACCTTCTACAGGAAAATCCACGGTGACAAATAATTTCTCTCTGTGTTTTTCTTTTGTGGAAAATCGCTTAAGATGGATCACCAGTATCCGGGGAAATTTATGTATTGATAATAATTTCGAGCATTTTCGTCTTTCTTTACATTTGGAGCACGTTGGTAGCTCATCCCCATCTAACATTTCTTCATTTGTGAATGAATCCAAACAATGATATAATTGAAGAAAGTCAGTTCTTTCTGGGATAGGTAGGGAAATATCCCAAAATGGTTCGAAGACCACGGAACAATTACCACAATACGTGCATTTGATGGTCGACTTCAGTTGATCAACAAAGTTTTCAACCATCTTGGATTCATCAAAATTTGTGTACCTCGACTATGACTCTTGCGCTTTTTCGCTGTCACTCAATTCTTCAAAGATTTCGGTTACGATTGGTTTGGGTTTTTCTGTTATTTGGTAGATTTTGAAGATGAAACAATTATCCTCAATAACTTTACGTTTCAAAGACAAACTGCATAAAATTGGTCTGAAATATGTATCACTGCCGCCCTGTCTATAAGTACCTGAAAATATAAAGTTGAGAAGAAATTCATTGAAAACTTCAAAATATCAACAGAATTTAGTCTGATTCTCGTCATCCTGTTGAATAACTATCAATTTTTAAATTGAAGGATCTAGGGAGTACTATACTAATAATAAATAACTATTATTCACCACACAACTTTACATAATTATCTTTCAAGACTTCATATGTATGTGACAAAAAGGCAGAATTCGGCAATGAGCTCTCAAGAATTACAACCCCAACTTTCGAAAAATAATTGAACGTTTTCGGCTTCCGAATATATTCATAATTCGAGGAGATTCTGGCAAAGACGAATGATTTCTTTGCATACACGCAGAATTGCTTCTTCGGGTTGTAATCCTCCTATTTCTATTACGAATTCACGAGGAAAACTCAACCATCATGAAAGTTGTAAGAATTGCGACTTACATTCGCCATCTCCGAAATTGAAAGCATATTAGAGACGATTTGTCAAAATGTATGTCAGTAATTTCCCGTCTTTCCACCCAGAACAGTGAATGAGGGTGGAGTGATAGAGGGAGGCAGTTAGTTAGATATATGAAGAGGGCGGGTGTGTACCTTTGGGGCATCGTTAAGTTATCAGGAGCGTTACTCGAAGGATTTCCTTTTTATGGATTTTTCATCGATGGAAAGAACCGTAGGCTGTTCCCTATTGATTTCGATTATCGCGCTCTCAAATGAAGGTACTATTTTTTTTTTCGATAATTCATTGATAATGACGAAAACGTGTGTTATTGATAAAAGAATAAATTTGTATGCTATTTTGAGGAATCATGGGACGACTTGAAGTCAACATTGAGTTACCAGTTAGTCCAGTTCGTGTTTTCTCTCACCATCTAGAGAGCAAACCCGAAGATTTTCATGCGATGTCAAGGCGTTGGAGGTGATCATCAAAATCGGGTACTATCTTTTCGTTGCCAAGTTTCGAGTGAAAATTCTTATAGAGCGAGAAGATGGCCTAGCTTTTTCATGTTCAGATTGACTTATGGAATTTTCTCTGATTTTGTTCCAAAGGTAGGTATATTTATCTTCAATCATCAAAAATAACCGACTATCGAACCTGTTAATTTTTTTGCTTAGATATCGCCTGTACAAAATTCATAGCAATAAAACCCTTGAGGATCGTTCTACATATGGCAATTCTTTTATTTGCGTTTCTAGTATCGTGTAAACATCCGATTATTTGATAATTGAAACGCATATTATGTATACCAGTCAGTACGCTGTATGGAGAAATAATTGGTTGCGGTATTGTTTTAAATAATTTTACTATTCTCATGAAAGCAGTAACTTTTTGGAATAGATAAGTATTTCACTCTCCTATACTTGGATGTAATTCAACAAAAAATATTTATTTCTGCACATTGTGGTGGGTAATCACCCCAATATATACGAGGAAACAATGTAGAAGTGTATTTCATATCAACTGTACGATCAGGTACATGATTCATAAATCTATTACAGCATGCGACAGTTCAACGAATTATTACATATCCTTTTCTGCGAACAACAACAAATGAAGTTCAGCTTCACCGCACATAGGTCACAATTGTGGTTTCTCCTGTAACTAGTTCAACCAATATTTTCTCATAACTGGAAAAGTATCAACAAGAATGAGTGAAATAATTATTGTCTTGTAGAGGAGCTTTTCAATATAAAATATAAGCGAAAAAAATTACTATACAATTCAGTGGCGGATCCAGGATCAGGTCAAGGGTGGGTTTATAACTCAAAATTTATATATATATATATATATATATATATATATATATATATATATATATATATATATATATATATATATATATATATATATATATATATATATATATATATATATATATATATATAACAGAAAATTATGAGCTACCGTATAGCAACAACTAGTCAAGATCCAACTCATACATAGTATATTCAAATCGTTACCAGCATACACAATACTCATCACAAATGTAACAAGTCTAATTTTTCAAATACTGCGCTAAAAATGATCCAATGGCAGCACTGTCAGAAATTCCTCGAACTTTTCCTCGATAAGCCTGACAAGTGTCAATTTTCTTTAAAGTGTCATCGAGAAAAACTGCAATTTGATAGTTAAAAAAAAAGCATTTAATTTCAAACCTACAACATGATGAGGATTCTATTTTCATATTTTACTCGGCTCGATCCAGCGTCTGAACCGACTGAATCAGAAAAAAAAAGGAAAGAACAATCGGCGAGTCCAAAAATTTCAAGCGAAATTTGTTTGTTTGATCAATCCAGATCTTGTTTGTACTATTTTTAATTCTTGAGAATTATTTTTTTTTAGGAATTGGAGAATTATTGAATTGAAAAAATTGATGAAATTGGTTGTTAAAAAATGAAAATTTACTAATATTCAAATGTAGCCTGCCCTTTAGTTTTCAATGGAATGTAATAATAATTATTAAAGTTCTTCAATTTTAAAGCAAAAAAAATTATTCTATTTTATTTTTTTGTCTTGCTCATGTGACATTTTTTCGTTCCCTAACAAAATTTAGAAATTAGGAGCCGATAAAAATTGAAAAAAAAAATCTATTTTTTTCCTAATGGGGAGGGGTCCGGACCCGAAAACCCCCCTCGTGGATCCGCCACTGATACAATTGATATGAAAGAAACCGAATGAGTTCTTATAGTCCAGCCAGTAGTAGCCTGTAAGGATAAATTGATTCCCCTAGAAATTCTAAAAAATTATTTTTTCCTGTCAGTTCCAATACGCACTCATTTTCACCCATACCTACTATGAATTCACCTTCAATCCATTTTTTTATCGATTTTGAATAATGTAGGGACCTAACTACGGAATGAGCTACAAGATATATTCACAGAGGTAGGGGATTGTTATATGGCCGAATAGATGATTTATTTGCATAAACGAAAATAGTACATTGTTTAGAAGGTAGTAAAAGCATAACATTCCTGGACGACTGTGAAGATTGCTAAGTCGAAGAACAACAGAGTCCAAGAAAGTTTCGTATGTGTTTTGTTTTTCCGCAAATCGTTAGAAATTCGACAGATATAAATTAATTTCGAGAACATCGCGAATAATTTCATTTACAAATGAATAGTGTTTCGAAATTCGTAATCAAATTACTCGGGTTACTGTGGAAACGTTTTAAGGTTGAAATGCCAAACTTGACGTTTATGAATTCAATTGCTGGTGTTCTCGAGAGTGAAATGATAAGTGATGATGAAATTGCCATTTTTGCGACTCCTCGAGAGCTCTTTGAGGCAGTGAATACTTCATGAGAATTGTTGCCAGAAAAATCGAGAGAAAAGTACGTTTTATAGACTATCGCAAATAAACAATGTATTTTCAATCATTTATGTAGAACACTAAATATCATCGATTTTTGGAAGATTATTTAATGTAAACTCTGTTTCCCGTAAAATGATCATGTATTTGAATCCATTCAAATATTACTTCATTTAATTCGAACATTTCCCTCTCTAGGTTTATGCCTCGGTGGATGCTTTTGTCATAACCGAACAGAAGCAGTAAGTTTTATTGAAATATTGTCTGGTTTATAGCATTTTCGAATATCTGGTCCAGATTCACATCTTAAATAAAGATGGGAACTTATATGTATTTTATGTTTCTTCTTTCGATTCAAAGAATGCAATAACAGGAATATATTCTGATCTCGATATCAAATCAAATACGAACGTAACATCGAAGCATTCGGAAATTACCTTGTTTCATATCACGCGTTTCTTTATTGAATCCTCGGATATTTCTGTAACTTTTTCAGTTGAATAATAGTCTCATTGCTGGTTCGGGCCCGGAAGTTTGTTTTCTAGACTCCACAAGCTGACTAGGTAGTATTCTAGGTTTTCTTAATGTCCTCCAAATGGAAAAAAAATGAGCCAATAACAAATTAGGAAGTTGTTCCGGAGTGCTAAGGCATTTGAGAAGAGTACCATTCTTTTGTTTGATCTAGAAAATGGAAAAGTCTGATTCTCAAGAGGTAAACAACTGAAAACTGAATGTTTATTCACCTAATTTTCAATTGGGTTCAAGTATATGGACCACTTTCAAAAATATCGGTTGCCTCTTTTCCAGTTATAATGGATCACGAATTCGCTGTGTGCGTTACATGACGCGACATCTGGTGGTACAAATGTGGCAAAGTTCTGTGCTACGTGACACGGGGAGTGTATGGGGAACGAATAGAAATTCAAGAATAGTTTTCAATTGTAGTGTAAAATAATCAGTTCTGAAGACAAGACGTTTTCATATGAGGATATTTATCGAGTCTTCAGAAGAAAAAGTAAGTTCGACATTCAATTTTGTGTGTATTTAGCATAATACTAAAATTTTGTAGGTTATGAAAACGTAAACATGAGAATGTCATAATAACAACAATAGCATTATGAAATTGACAGATTCGATATTCGAATCATGTAGTTTGACTGAAATTACTTGGGCATGAATGAAGTGTAAGAATGATTTATTTTTTCAATTTGAAAATTGATAGATGTACTGAAATTAAGTCATTATATATATTTTTCAGTTTCATAAGTGCAATATGGACATGATTATTAGAACCGGCTTCGAAAGAATAACGCACTCGATCCTATTCCAACCAGCTACAGAACCGAAAGGCAAAGCTTTAGTTGAAGCTGGCCATGTGGTACCTACATGTCGAAGAGTTCAGAAAGAAAGGGCGATGCAATATGATTCAGGCAAAAGTGATTAGGCAGACTTCAGTTGGAGCTTCATATAGTAAGACTGAATGTACGTATCACTGTTTCAAAAAATCTTTTTCATCTTATTAACGGCAGATTTCAGTGATTGTGATTTCCCAAAACATTGTTCTCTTACTTATTGAGTAATTGAAAAAAGCTTGTAAGTACTCATTTCCTCTTCGCTCTTTTTATTTCCAAAAAATGAGCACTACAAATGAGAGTAGTGGGTTTGGGATTCCAATTTGACTCGAAACCACTGCAAGTAATTTATTATTTATACAAATATAATCTATTATACTATTTTTTCTGCATCATGTAATATTAGAAAAAGTTAGGTTAAGATACTTACTTGTGTTTTCTTGCGGCGTCAATCCACTTTCTCCTTTGAACTAATTTATGTTTAGCTGTTGGAAAACAGTAAAATTTATATTCACAATTTTTCGAATCATTCGCACAATTTTTAACACAGCATCTATGATAACCCATTATATTAAATGTATATAATATGCGATTTCGACGTATTCCACGTGTATATTTGTCCGTAGTAGCTCAGTGAAGTTCCACATTTCTCCACCCCGCGCGCACGATCGTTCGGCAGTTCTCCCACTATTCTATTGCACACAGCGAATAACAACCGTCGACCAACGAACAGTATCCATAATAAATGTATATCTGAACACATAAAACCTCATAAAATGGAAAACTGGATTCCCGTTCACTTTTGCTGATTACGTTCACGATTCGAACCTCGTACACATAATAATGGATGGTGTTTTCTCTGTGAACGACAATTTATCATAAAAAATAAATGTTTGTGACTCTGTCCTAGTCCGAAGATAAATGACTTCATTAAAGTAATGAACTGATATACCGCTTTGATTTATTGTCTCATTTAATCATAAAAATCTGCTTGTGACTTATGAAAAGTTATTGTTCTGTTCTCTTTTTCAACTTGAAAAGATATAGGAAGAATGGGAGCTCCTTTGATGAAACATTTTTAATGAGTTCCGTTATCGATCCCAGATTCAATAGCCTAGCGTAGCAATTGCGAGAAAGCGTTTAATGAGATGATTATATAATTTCAATCACCTTCTTGCGATGACAAATTGAATGGCGAAACCTGTGCCAAGGAAGAAGAATGATATCGATGAGAAGGTGATCTGACTTCTTGGAATTGACTGCGATACAAATAATGTCTACTTTTCTCGAAAACATTTTTGAATCAGGATTGTGAGAAATAATACCAACTCACATTAATGGAATACTCCATAGTCCAATCAAAACACATATATTCGACTTCTAGATTTTCAATACGAACAAACGTTTACTTCCTTCTGTTTTATAGATATATTCAATCAATGTCATCTATTAATGTCACCTGTTCTTGCACAAAAATTGAATGCTGATTCATGCAACAATCATTATAATTACATTAACATCACATCATCATTACATTTTCAGTAAGAAAATGTTACCGTTTATGCAACACATATATCCCTATTTTTTTTTTGGAAATTATATGCAACGATCATTATAATTACATTAACATTACACCATTATTACATTTTCACTAAGAAAATGTTGCCGTTCATGCAACACTCATTACATCAAGAAACTAGTGTTGAAGTCTTTGTTTTTCATTTCAAGGATGTTCATATTGACGAACTAATTCTATTAAAACACCTCGATCTGTTATATTGCTGAATACTAATACTATATACACAAAAATAAACATAACATAACCTAAAACCGTCAAATGACACGTCACTGCACATGCGAAATTTTTGTTTTCACTAAGATTCGTAATGTAATGAAAATAATAATAATACATTTATTTTCAACAGGTATACACCCAATAACAGAAAAAAATCAAGGTAGAATATAATACAAGCTAGGTAAACCTTAAAGATGAAGTCAAATAAAAGCAGCAATCCTAATCCTGGTTACGCTTATAGATTGATAAAATATGGTTAATATCATCGAAATTAATATCACAAGACGTACAATTATCATTGAAGATTTTACACATAGAAAAAATTGTCGACTTGAGGAGTACATTGGTACGAGGAGCTGAATTAAAAAGTAATTTCTTGGCGGGGAACTAATCTTGGTACATGAAAATTGATCTTGCTCAACAAATAAGGACAGTCTATTTTGTCGTTCAATAATTTATGGAGAGTGGTAAGTGCCAAGCAATCACGTCTTTCTTGCAGATATTGATATTGAAAAATATTCAGAAGGACTTGATGGGCATATCCTCTTTCGGGGTAATAGCCATAACATTTGAAGAACATATATTTGAGACATTTCCTTTGAACAGATTCTATACTGTCTATTGTGTTTTTATATAATGGTGACCAAATGACTGTGGCATACTCTAGTTTGCTTCTGATGAATGTGAGGTACAGTATTTTCAGACTGTCAATATTAGCAAAGTTAGACCAATTTCTAACACAGTAACCGAGTAATTTCATTGGATTCATTACAATTTTGCAAATATGTTCACTAAAAGTAAGTCTACTGTCAAATATTACACCCAGAACCTTGAAGCTGAAACATCTTTCAAGAACATTGTTATTTATTTTATAGCTGTAGGCTATTGGATATTGTTTTCTCGAGAACGTTAAGATTTTGCATTTGCTGATGTTGAGTTTGAGATTATTCCTGGAACACCAGTTCTCTAATGATGTAAAATTATTTTGTAGTAAGGAACAATCTTGATTACAGGAAACTGGACTATATATTTTTAAATCGTCAGCGAATAGAAGATGGGTGGCACTAAGTTCGAGTGATAAATCATTTATAAATATTAAGAATAGAAGTGGACCAAGATTGGACCCTAGTGGGACTCCTGAGTAAGCTACATAGCAATTAGATGTGTACCCTCCATATTCTACAAACTGAGTTCTCCTGAGTAAATAAGATTTCATTAGATCGACTAGTGATTCAGAGAAGCCAACAGCTCTTAATTTAGATAACAATAAGTAATGATCAATGGTATCAAAGGCCTTTTGGATATCAGTGTAGATGACGTATACTTGACTTTGTGAATCAAGTGCTTCAGAAATTAAGCCATGCTGAAATGGCGAGATTGTGTTCCTCACTGAGTAAAATAGAGATTACATCATATAAAATAATTTCGAATAAGTTACCAAAGTTACATAGTATGGCAATAGGTCTGTAGTTAGATATAACAGCTGAGTCTCCTGATTTCAACACTGGACAAATTTTGGTTGTTTTCCACAATGTTGGGTTTGGGTATACATTAGATTTAATAATAATGTTAAATAAAGTTAAAAGTTGCCAACTTCTCAGTGCGACGAATGTACTAATGGGTGCTTCCACTATAAAATGGGTGTCCAACTTTTCCTAATGATAATGTAATGTTAATGTAATTATAATGATTGTTGCATGAACCCGCCTCAAGAATCATGATGTAACGGAAATGAAGCTAAAAGTTGCTAACTCCTTAGTGCGGTTAATGTAATTGTAATGCACTAATGTGTTGCATGAACGCTTCAACTATAAAACGGGTGTTCAACTTTTCTTGATGAAAATGTAATGTTAATGTAATTATAATGATCGTTGTATGAACCGGCCTTGGAGAAAGACAAAGTCATTTCTATTCGAATCAACAATAGAGAAAGGAAAATAGTTGGTTGAATGGCTCAGTGATTGACCAATGTGACATATTGTTATTTAGACTGTACATATATCTCTTCGATTTCAGTTGTATGTATTTTCAGTGAAAAATGAGTGAAAAATGCGACCTCTATAAAAATATGATTTACGCGCGGCCTGCAATACGTGAGGAATAAAATGATTCTATTCAAATCTTAAAAAACTAGATACTAATTTACTTTCAGGTTGGGAAATTGTTCAATCAGAAGAAGACTGGGTAGGAAAAAATGAAGCGCTGCCACTTCATCAGCCATTTTCCAAAGTACAGCATCTGTCGCACTGTCATTCATCAGGGCCAGTCCATTTTAATTTTTTTAAATGTCGCCAATATTTACATGAGGAATCCAAACATTGGCATCACCACAATATTCTGTTCAGAAATAAGAGGATAAGCTATGACGAATCTATAACTTCGGCAAAACCACATTATACTTCGAAAATATTTTCAGTCCCTGAGGCGGCACTCAATCCCAGATGTCGAATTGGTTCTTGAGCGAGTTACAGCGCTGTTTTCCTAATACATGGAAAACCTTTTTGATATTCGGAAAACAAACGACAACTGCCATCTCATGTGCAACGTATGGAAAAAAAGGAGGCCGTGTAGAGAGCAAATGGAAGGGGACTGAAAAGGGAGCCAATATCTAGCGACAGCTTCGATAGTGGAAAGATATGGGCATAATATCAGAACGGGCATCCGAGTCACCAGCTTCGCGAACCTTCACAGCGTATCTATTGTCGGATTTTCGCAGACTTACACATTATACCACCCTTGTGCGATCGTTGCTCTCATATAATTCCCATCATGAACTTGAGGTTTCAACGCGAACCAAAAAGGGTATACAAGAAGCAAAAATTTTGATTTATTAAATATAAGTAATTGACAAATTTGAAATAACTGTGTTATGTATCGCATTCCATTTCTAAACGCTTATGTTCTGAAATTGACACACTTTAGTATAGAAGATTTGACGATAATCATTGCAATAGAAATTTTGACTGATATTGAATTTACGGAACTGCGTTATGAGTGATGAAAAAGCTGTTGACATTACCTCAAGGATTCATCAGATCTTTAAGTTAATCAACTGCCTCTCTCTGGTGGAAATAAGTTTTGTATGGGCGTCCGACAGAAAAATATGACGTCACACATCACCCCGTAACTGATTTTGTATTTCAAACATTCATATCTTTAAACGATAGAAGTATTAGTGTCTGTGTGATTAACAATGGAATGAAATAATAGCGGCATTCAGACAAATCATAAGAATTTGAGAAAAATTAACTTCTTCGAGCAGGATTCGAGCCCACGACCTTCCGTTCTCATTTTCGAAAAATACCACAAATAATTTCGGTCATATTCTTGAAATATGTTCAATTTAGAATTAAAAAGTGGTCAACATCTGAAATGAGGTTGAATAATTAATCAGAAAACTCTATTGATTGTATATTGAGCTCTTTGAGGAATTAATTGCTTCTTCAGGACTACTGTAAAATATTCATATATATTCCATATATTGATAACCAATGATTATATACTGAATTACAAACGCGTCCGTTTCAACCCTCATAACTGGATATCGGGTCATGATCATCAAATCATTATCACTTATAGGAGAATGTAATATAGTTGGACATAATATAACACCAGATATTTCTCTATCTATTGATGAAGGACTTTTATCAAAGTCAGTGGCATTTAATATGAAAAATACGATCATAATTAACATTTACTACTAGTACCACTATTTGTAATGATGAAATGAATTGCCTCCAAATGTACATTTACATCTTGAGCTTACATATACATGATTTATTCAAAGTTTACTTACCGCTTTCTCGAATGATCACGTCTAAGATGTTCAGCTTCACGAAAATTCTGCAAAAAAATGAGTTCGTGATATGAAAAAATCATAATGACAGGAACATATCACGCACTTGAAACATTATGATTATGAATTTTTTGATTCGTTCCTCTCCTCCACTTCACGAATGAAAAATTAAATAGATTCATCATTTTTTTTTTCACAAATATAATTCAAATTAAATTGCTATTATTTCAAAGTAAACATAAGATAGATCCCATTGGGCAGTCGGCAGAGACCTAAGGTCGTTAGATCAGAGTATGTTTTGGTTTCTTATATACAGACAATAGGCCCGTTCTGGCCGCGATACTCATAAATTCGCCAGTCACAATGAGCACTTCTTTCAAATGAATTGGCAATTGGCCAGTTCTCAACTATTTCCGCCACTCCCCTTCCCATTCTCCGTACCTGATCCTGTGACCATACGGAGAACCATTCAATCAATAATTCCATGAACTGTCGCCGTGAAATATTGATGGAATTATCCACAACTGAAGGAAATATGGGTTTTGCGTTAGTAGTTGATAAAATTCAGAATACCGATAAATTAGTATCAGACAAGAAAGGTCAACATAAAGGGTAGTGCTGAGTGCAGGTTTCAAAACTTCTTGAAACATCATTGTGCAGTTTTTTCAGAGATTATATAATAGAATGAGAAAGCTTCATTTCCATAGTCCAATAAATTGAATATAACCAAAATATTGTTGCGACCTCACAGTGTGAAAAGCAGAAACAATAGTGACAAATGTCGAAATATCAGCATCATACGTTTCTGCTGAACTATATACGTAATAGCTTTTTTTATCTCAAGCAGTATAACATAAATGAGCGGAGCTTTCGGGACAATATATGCATATAAAACATTCAGGTATACTGTACACAGAATCACAATAACCAAACGAGATGGGCTTGAATGTGGTTTAGAATGGGTATTTCCGTTAATCAGGTGATGCCCCATTACGTACATCAACCCTCAAATGTAAAAACTTGTCCGAGCAATGGATTAAGGACACCCTAACTTTAAAGGTGTGAATTCCTGCACGGTGTTTTCGAGGTGGGAAATTAAACCCCGGTCTTTCGTTTGATAGGCGGACGTGCTCACCTTTACATAACTGAAAACTACTAAATGGATGAAACAAGGTGATCATACTTTTTTTGGTTCTGTTGGAAAATCTTACGATTGACGAATTGCTTTTATATTTGGATAAGCTAATTTTTTTTTTCGAGATTGCACTCGCTCGATGTATTGCAGCCCATTCTCCTATCTTAGTCTCAAGTGAGAACCTTTATATTTGACAGATTCAGAGTTTTGTACTACAGTCCTGGAATTTGTACTTCAACCATTTTTCTGTAGCATTCCCCGTTTCATCACAAAATTTTACCACTCTGCTTTCAAGAGTAATGATAATAAAGGCATGGTTTTTGGCGGTATCAATAAAAGCACTCATAAGGAATTTGGGAATTTTTCTGAAGAGAATGAATGAGTTTGATGAATTATTTTTTGGCCTTCTCTTCTTCCTCGGATCAAAAAAAA
Source organism: Zygogramma bicolorata (assembly GCA_032362365.1). Lineage (NCBI taxonomy): Eukaryota > Metazoa > Arthropoda > Insecta > Coleoptera > Chrysomelidae > Zygogramma > Zygogramma bicolorata. The sequence continues at coordinate 813,506 of JAVJAQ010000458.1, read as the reverse complement.
TCGTAATCTTTATTAAAACGATAGCTGGTTTTGGCTATCGAATCAATGGATGTCACCGGAATGTCAATCGAAACTGTTGACAGACTTACCACGACTTGAATATTTCGGAATCGTCTGAAAATTTTGGTGAAAGTATTGAGTGATTCATCAATTTTCTCACTCTAGTGCTCAATGGATAATTTTCTCCGAGTGAAACGAGATCTTCTATGGGATATAATGAAATATTATCCTGGTGAGTGAGGTTTTTTTCACAAATAGCTCTCTCCTTTGCTTAATTTCTATGTTTGTTATCTAGTTGATTCAATTTTCATATGCTTGGTATACAGATTGGGCACTGAAAAGTGATTTATATGTAAGTGCCCGTCGTGCTGTATAGGCAGGGGAGTTTCAATGATAAACATTGAATTGGTGGTATGTTCAAACATCTTTCTTAGGAAGTCTTGAAAACCTGGGGTCTTCACTTATACCTGAACAAGTTTGGGATCAAAGTGCACAAGTCTTTAGAATTTTTTCACACATAAAAATTGCAAATAAAACAGTTCTTACTATAAATTCAATTTTCAGTAAACTTGAAGACAAAACTCCCTTGCTGTCACAATCACAAGTGGTCTACCACATTCCATGTTCGAATTGTAAAAAAATTTATATTGGACAAACTTCAAGAAATTTAAAAGATAGAATAACATCACATAAAAGTGACTCCAGACTTCATCCAGAACGTTGTGCTTTGGGGGAACACGTAAATAAAACAGGACATAACATGAATTATAATAACATTAAAATTCTAACTAAGGAATGCAACTTGACCAAGAGGCTATTCATGGAGATGACCTTCATCACTAACACGGATCATTGCCTCAATAAGAGAACAGATCTCAATCATTTGAGTTAAATTTACTCTTTCTTACTCCAGATTGATAAAAATAATAATTCAAATAACTTTAATACTTCCATGATTAATAACTCTCTCTTTTGAACATAGTAAGTTGGCTGATGTTTCTAGAAGCAGCGACCAAAACCAAAAATCTCATTTGTCATTAGTCACAGATCAAACCTTTCAATTGTCATGTCATTTGTCTGTTTCCTAACCTTAGAATCTTCAAACCACGTTTTAATTTTTGAACTGTTTTAAATAACTTTTATTAGAAAATTTTATTCATATTTTATCTCACATATTTCAAATAATTGTCATTACCATGTACAGAATGTTAAATCTGACAATTCACTCGCAAATCATTCATTCATTTTCCAACATTAGCAACCATTCTCAATAACACAGTAAGTAGCACTGTTTGTTCTCGTTTCATATTTGATAAACAATTTCGTTAACCATTTGTAGCTTCCCTGAAGATGACAGTATTCACTGTCGAAATATCGGAAATATAGTGTTGAAAGAGTACACGTTTTGCTTGCTGCTTTACCCAAGAACTTCCTTTTTGTTTTATATATATATATATATATATATATATATATATATATATATATATATATATATATATATATATATATATATATATATAAATGAATGAAATGATAACGGCATTCAGACAAATCATGAGAATTTGAGAAAAATATACTTCTTCAAGCGGGATTCAAACCCACGACCTTCCGTTCTCTAGGCGGATGCTCTACCACTGAGCTATCGAAGACCTGAGTTCGCAAATTTCGGAAGTCATTTATCTCAAAAAATTCTTAATTACAGACACTAATACATCTATCGTATATATATATATATATATATATATATATATATATATATATATATATTTGATCGGCTAGGCTTCCGCGGTCAGAAATGTGCTGGCTGGAACTTCCGGTTGATCCGCGTCTGGAAAGATTTACTTGTCTACGTTTCGACTCCCATTTCGGAGCCATTTTCAAGACTTAGTGACCTTGCGTCTAGGTCTGAGTTGTCTCACTAGCTGGCTATCATCACTGGAGAACGAGGATAGAAGGTTGGTGGGATTTAAGGGTTCATTAGTAGTTGTGGCAGGATCAGGTATCGGACGGTCGATGGGAGGTTCGAACGGATTGGTTCCCAAGTCGGAGTGGATAGAAGTATGTCGGACCAAAAGTGGTTTCCAGGTATTGGGGAGTCTTTGAGAATCGTCGCGTTTATTGAGACAGTTGGGACGTTTTTCGATTTCAATTCCAGAATTACCCGTGAAGCCATTGAAATCGAAAAACGTCCCAACTGTCTCAATAAACGCGACGATTCTCAAAGACTCCCCAATACCTGGAAACCACTTTTGGTCCGACATACTTCTATCCACTCCGACTTGGGAACCAATCCGTTCGAACCTCCCATCGACCGTCCGATACCTGATCCTGCCACAACTACTAATGAACCCTTAAATCCCACCAACCTTCTATCCTCGTTCTCCAGTGATGATAGCCAGCTAGTGAGACAACTCAGACCTAGACGCAAGGTCACTAAGTCTTGAAAATGGCTCCGAAATGGGAGTCGAAACGTAGACAAGTAAATCTTTCCAGACGCGGATCAACCGGAAGTTCCAGCCAGCATATATATATATATATATATATATATATATATATATATATATATATATATATATATATATATATATATATATATATATATGTGGTGGGTGGGCACTTCGAATTGAATGCAAATGAATTGTGATAGACCAGAGGATTTGATAATCTATTTACATATATATATATATATACAGGGTGTCCCAAACTCAATGGCCTATTAGACATTTCTGGAAAACGGAACATAGGATTATTTTGAAAATTTGAATTCTCAGGTAATTAGTTCTGTTCTATCGATATAAAATATATTCAGCGCTGCGACGTTGCCGCTTATATTGAAAAGTAGCAACAACTTTGATATTTTGAATAGTACACCCTATATATTATTGCATTTCTCGCTTTGTCATTGCTTTCCGATTATTTTTGTATAATACTTCCCTATACCTATCTTCAGTGGTTTTCGAGAAATTCATTGATTTCCTTATTTTTTATGCGAAACATAGCTTTAATCAAATGCTTATTATTGCGGTATTTGGATTCGAAGACAGCTGAGATTTTGTATGTAGTTTGACAATGCCCTGTGTATTAGTCGTGTCTAAGGAAATTCTTTCTCCATACTACAGGGTCGTTCAAAATTTGTGAATTCACCGATACATACAAAATTGGTGAGAAGTGCATTTTTTCAAATGTAACATCCTGTATATAATCGAAAATTCTGAAAGAGAATTGAAGTTCCTGTCAAATGATGTGTCATGTTCCTATACCTAAATAGTCAGGTTTCCGAAATAAATGCAAGTTTCTATAAAAATTGTATTTTTTTGACATATTTTGTATTAGGTAGCTATGAAATGTCATGGAACATGTCATTATGAAAATTCGACAATTAATGCATCAATAATGAAACGTCATTAACGTAAATTTGATTAGAAAAGAATCAAAATGAAAGGCAATAATAATTCAAATGGATTTTGATTAGAAAAGAATCAAAATGGAAGGCAAAAACAATTCAATTGAAGTTTCGATGAAATTGATTATTCTTCATGGCCAAACAAACTTTAAGTTTGACAAGCAGTGATTTTCATAGTGTTTCTGTCAGAAGAAAGTATTGAAAATGGATTTTAATGCATATTCAAATGTAGATATTTGAAATTTGTTTTATATTCTCGGTGAGTGCCAAAGAATTGTTTCGAGAACATGCATCAGAAAATTCAATGAACTTTATCCAAATTTACCGCATATGAATAGAAGAAAATTCAGAAGAATTGAACGGAAGTATGCTGTGTTTGGGAATATTGAAGCACCAAGAAATCAAATCATGGCGATAACTGGAGACGAAGTAAATGAAACAGAACATTTTGCATGCTATGTTTCGCACAAAAAATAAGGAAATCAATGAATTTCTCGAAAACCACTGAAGATATGTATAGAGAAGTATTGAACAAAAATAATCGGGAAGCAATAACAAAGCAAGAAATGCAATAATATATAGGATGTCCTATTTAAAATATCAAAGTTGTTGCTACTTTTCAATATAAGCGGCAACGTCGGAGCGCTGAAAATATTTTAGATCGATAGAACAGAACTAATTACCCAAGAATTCAAATTTTCAAAATAATTCTATGTCCCGTTTTCCAGAAATGTCCAATAGGCCATTGAGTTTGGGACACCCTGTATATATACATATATATATATATATATATATATATATATATATATATATATATATATATATATATATATATATATATATATATATATATACATATATATATACTTACTTCCCTAATCATTATGTTCAATCGAATTCGAAGAGTTCCTTACTGAAAATAAATTTCAAACTACTACAAATTACAATGTTCGCCCAGGCCTTCTTTAAGTTATGAGAAGTTTGCGGGACATAGACGGATTATCTACATGAGAAACAAGTATCTGAGTAAGAAGTTCGAAAGTAAAATTAATCACCAATGACTCAAAGAGCAGCACGCAAATAATTGGAAGCAAGTAGTGTTAAACCTTTTTCCAGAAGGTTGATAGGCAAATAACTCCAGAGTGCGTTAGATTAAATTTGGAACATCATTTTCACGTGTTTTCGTGATAATTCATCATTTTTTGTGCATAATAATATGCTGAATTAGTGATCATTTTCCAGGAGGAAGATAAAAAGATATAGACACATATACATATATAACATGTTTCAAATTGTGTGGTTTCTTGACACGATGACACTAGACGGAGTAATATTCAATAAAAATCATACACAGAACGTAATCACACATCTACATCGTATCTATATCAGAACGATGTAGATATATTGATATTTTTATTGCCGTAATAAAAAACCCAAACAAATTAGGTTCAGCTCGAATGATGTTACAAAATTCTACCTCACGTTTCGTTCGAAATGAAATATAAATGACATCATCGATATAAAATGTCGATTTCATGTTGGATTGGAATTCATTTCAGTATTGAAAAATAATGAGATCTGCATTTCCAAACAATATAACTAGAATATCGTACCAAGTGTTTTCAGCAAAACGTTACCCAGTTTAATATCATCAGCGCTTACTAATTGCCTCAAGTGCGAATTGATAATCAAAGAGCATTTAATTAGAAGGGATGAGATGCTTGTTTCGATTTCTGAAGGATACCGTACCATGGAATTTCATTTCAATTGATCCCCCTAATTTCTCGAAACTGCTTTCAACTTCGGTCGGATTTCTCGTCGGTTTTCAAGGAGGATTTTATTCGAGTATATTCACCAAGTTCCTGAATGCGATGCATAATTTCAACTAGAGACAGTAATATTCAATTCAATCAGGTACCCTGAAACTTTTCCTAGACCTTACCCTAACACCAAAAATATCAGTATGGTGTTAGAGTAATTGATATCTAGAAAAAGTTACAACTTCTACACCGAAGGTTCTAATCTCATCGTTTATAGGAATCCTGAACGGTATACTTACAATATTCAGAACATACTAGAGGAAATATATATATATATATATATATATATATATATAAATATATATATATATATATATACATATATATTATATATATATATATATATATATATATATATATATATATATATATATATATATATATATATATTATAGTGATATAAGTGGGGTGAAGTGAGTTAAAGTGAGGCTTCCAATTATCTAAAAGGCACAGATAAGGTCTGTCTGAGAATACAGTTCTCATGTGTGGAGCTCGGCATCAGAACATTATTTGGGACTTTCAGAATCCATTCAGAGAAAAACAATCTGCTATTCTTTTCACGGACGCAGTCGGAGACGTATAACATTCAGGCAACAATCTATCTGCAGATCATGCTAACAAGCGATTTTGAATTCGTTTCTGCTCATCATAAACATTTATGAAAACAGTCAGTACCTAACTACTCTTTGAACAAATTGTCCCTCCAGAGCAATCCTGATCCGTGACTCCAAAATATAAAAATGAATATGGCTATTGTGACTATGGACATGGCAGGCAGTTCAGATTTGGGTGTTTATAAGGCACTCGGTGAAATCCTATACTGGCATAACTACTCACTCAAGAAGGTATTATATTGATGGAAAGGATTGTATCAATAAAACAACCCCTTTCGATTATTGGAAACACAACAAACAATGCATTTCTTTTGGATTTCCGTTGGAAATGGAAAAAGGGCTCAAAGCTTGATGTCCTGGCGAAGTTTATTTCAGATCAGATCAACAGCTCCTGATTCTAAAATTTTGTGATGACTTACAATGTTCTGCGAGGCTTGTGGAACTTTTTATTGTTTTCAGTATGTTGTGTATATTTTAACAATCCCTGCTATGTTCAGTCATCCTTCTTAAGGTCGAAAATTGAGTACCGTTTCTATAGGCATTTATCATTCACTATTTTTTCACATCATTTCGTTTTCTACCATTGAGAAGATTCCATATGTTTCCAAGAAAACATTATCACATTTTGCTCTGCTATGTTGAGTAGAAATTAAACCTCACTTTCCAGATTCGAACGATGTCTGGTGAAGAGTAAACACATCTGTTGTTAGCTACGTGTTTGAGTCGAAAATGAAGTGGTTGAATTTGGGCTAAAAAAGTGAGCAGCAAAAAAGAAAATGTTCAAAGAATCGCGTATAGTCTTGAAGGAAGAATAAATGGAGGCAGCCATCAAGAGATGTTCGCTTAAAAGTTTTTGGTCTTATAATGGAAACATTTATGCCTTTAAGGATAGTCAAGAACTTGCTATTGTAACTAAAAATGATCTGAGTAAACAGTTATGCACCTTTTCTTTTCTGAGTATTTTTATTATCAATTTAATGTGAGCTCACATACTGTTATGTTATCTGGGAATTATATTTTTGTTTAGTCTTGCATACATTTTTCTCTCGTGATAAACAAATACTTTCCAATTGTATCTATATCCAATATCGAGTGCAATCCGATTTTGGCTAATTTCATATTGTGAACACAATAACTTATTTTGATTTATCATCAACTTTTACTATACTATAAATTAAGTGTTGTTTGTGAACTCTTTTCAATTTTTGATAGTGATATCCACTATCAATCATAATCAATGTGTTTTTTTACTAATTTTTTATTTAACGTCGGCCTATTTCCGCCACCAAGGCCAATCACCGACGCCGGTGAGCACACTTCCCCCAACCGGAAATTTTGCCGAATCCTCTAGTATTCCAACCAGATGTAGGGATCTTTAACGAGTCCAACATCCATGGACTCGGGACCACCGGCTTTACGTCCCCTCCGAAGGACGGCAGATCCTCAATATATCTTGTGCTCATTTCAATTTTTGATAGTGTTATTGCCTTCGAGCTATAAAATGCTATTCGGCTGCAATTGTACGGGCTTTCGACACGGCGTTTCCCTGCATGGTCATGGTCCCCTCCGAAGGACGGCAGATCCTCAATATATCTTGTGCTCATTGATATATTGCCTGCGAGCTATGATACGCTATTTAGCTGCAATTGTATGGGCTTTCGACACGGTGTTTCCCTGCATGGTCACCCATCCAAGTACTAACCGCGCTCGGCGTTCCTCAACTTGAGATATCGAATGACTGTCAGTCAACCTGAAGAGCTGGCCCATGCCCCATGCCAATGTTTAATGAGATGAAAATTGGACATTCGAATATTAGATCTATTTTACAGGATTTAATGATTTCAAAGAAATTGTTTTAGATTACAACATTGATTGAAAATCAGAAATCGAGAACATATTTTCATTGTTAGCGTTTGTTATAGACCGCCCAATGCTCTACTGGGTGATGTGGATAATATTTTGTCTTTGATATATCACACTGTGGACTAGATAAGTTTATTGGGATATTGTAATGTAATTTTTTCTCATTTTAGATAATTCGTTTATGCAATGCTTCTAATCATTTGGATTCTGACAAATTATTACCTTTGCAACAGGAACTACTAGCACTTCTAATACATTATTCGATGTTATTTTAGTCTCGGAATCTGATGATTCAGTGAACAAATTTGGTACCTTGCCTGTACATAGAATTTCAGATCATGACTTGACATTTGTAGAAGTGAATATTCTTGTTCTACACAACAAACCCAGAATCATAACATATCATGACTTTCGTCACTTCAACTTAACTAATGTTTTAGATGATCTTTATGATCTTCCATGGCACAATATTATTGCTGAGAATAACCTCGATAAGAAAACTGAAATTTTCAATGTGTCCATCATCCCAAATATTTGACAAAAATGCTCCTTTCGTTCAAAGGAAAATAACTCAACAGCCAGCACCTTGGCTAACAGAAAATCTTGTATTATTGAAAACAGAGAGAAATAAGAACTGAAGAAACTCAAAAGAATACAAATGAAATCAGATTTTGATAGGTACAAAGAACTATGAAATCATACATTCTCAGTGACCAGAAGTGAAAAAAAAAACTTACCTCAATCATGTACTCCAAATGGAAGACTCCTTGCAGTATTGAAAACAGAGAGAAAACAGGAAATTCAAAAGAACAAAAATGAAATCAGATTTTGATAGCTATGAAGAACTAAGGAAACATACACTTTCAGTGAGCAGAAGGAAAAAAAAATCTTACCTCAAGCATGTACTACAAATGAAAGTCTCGAAAGCATCTTGGCAACTCTGAGGAATCGAAGTGTTTGCTCAGGTCCAGAAAATTCGTTTCCTGAGCATTGGTCTAACCCTAATTCTCTGCACAATTTTTTCACCACCTATCTGCAGAACGTAACCAGTAATTGTGATGAAAAAATAATATTCTGCAGAAAATCGGTTCAAGATCCACAATGTGATTTTTTATTTAGGGTAATCACTATTGAAAAGATCAACGATATCTTGCATAATATTCGGACTAAAGCATTTGGAACAGTTAGTATAAACATGGAAATGCTGAAATGTTGCAGTCCTTTCATAATTAGATATATTGCCCATAATATAAATTGCTGTATTGAAAATCATATTTTTCTGTTGTATGGAGAAGTTCTGTTGGCATACCTATTCCAAAAAAATTATCCTAAATATTTTGCGGATTTGAGAATTATAAGCTAACTTTCAGCTCTATCTAAAATTTTCGAAAATTTTGTTTATTCCCAAGTTTATGATTACTCCATGTCAAAACATTTACATCCTGATTTTCAATGTGGTTTCAGGCCTGCAAGAGATACTGAAACATCTTCAGCAACTGTAAGGACTGATATTTCAACTATGATCAAGGTTTAAGTAGTGTTTTGGTGTTACCTGATTTTTCCAAAGCCTTCGATCTACAGAATTTCCACCCCTTCGTTGTGAATTTGGAGACCTGTCGAACCTCTCTTGCTCAGGGATCTTTTTTTAATAGAACAGCTGAGCTTTGGAACTCCTTGCCGAAAGAGGTCTTTCCTGAAGCTCACAAACTTAAAAATTCAAAGTGAATGTTGATTCTTATCTCCTGACCCTTGATTCACGCGGTGTTCTTAGAACATTACAGGGCTTTCCTTTCGTGTGAATCTGCACATAAAAAAAGCACATTCATACCACCAGCCATTATTAATCACTTCAATTACTTCATCTATAACACCTCGTGTGTAGTCCAATCAGGAAGCGAACCCACATACACGCTGAACTCCATCAAACTTGCAGTCCACTTCTGCTTTGTGAATATTGGGCATCGTGAGAGTTGGAGCTGTATAAATCTGCCCATCAATTCCATACCCCAGTAACGGACTAACCAAAGGCCAGAGGGATTCGTAGAAATGACTTTGTGAATCGCTACGCAGTTTGACATCCAATCCCGTGATCAGTACCGAGAGTGTTGAAATATGCTATGGAAACTTTTGGCCCGGAAAATGCCGTCAGTGATTGTGTAGAGAACGATATGGCTCACATCTCATCTGCAGTTTATTGGAAACTATCGGAAAGTATTCGCATTCCAAAATTGTTAGCGAATTTCAAAATCTGAGAGTAGACTTGAAAACAAATTGTAAGTTGTTGAATAGGACGAATCCTCCAGCTTGAAACTCTCTCACTGAAATTTTTAACAATATTTTCCGGTAGCAAGACGATGCGATAATTGTTATATTCCAATATTTTGATATATAATTCCTGATTATAGTTCGTTGAACAATAAACTGAATATTGCAATAGAAAAAATCAGTGTGAGAAAGATAGATGGACTTAACCAGTACCTACTGTTTATGTACGCAAGAATAAACTGAATAGGATGATCACTTCACAATGGCCGCTATGAGTTGCGTTTCAACTTGTGATGTCGATTGTTTCCTTGTATACTGACATGAGTCTTCAATAAGAGACTGCAGTACATACTACAGTGAACTGTGCTTCGAGTGAACCGAGCTCAGTTGCTAAGCATCAGCCAATAGAATCGTTTGGTGATTGACAATGGAACTCGATTACTCAGTTTATTAGGTTTTGGTATATCCCGAACAACAATCATGTCATTCCTCGACTTTGTTCACATAAAATAATAATATGATTAGATCTAGGTTATAGATAGATAGATGGATGTTTATTTAATCACGTTATGTTATAAAACATTTGTAGCAAGTCAGGTAGCAAGTATATACAGATAATATAGCACAAAATTCACGAATAAAAAAATAACAATACGAAATATAAAATATGTGTGTACACATATAGCCTTTACTATGTTATACAATAAACCTTATACTGATATCAAATATAAAAGTATAAATGAAATGGCATTAAAAGCTTTTTAAATGACAATGCTTGAAATATATCGGTGAAAATTGGAAACACAGATTCTAGTTGATAATTATATATGGATGAGTTGAAATTTATCTAGTGACGTTACGTTAAGTTGGTTTCGAATCACATCCTGGGTGGGTCAGCCACATACTCAGCAATATTGAAGTGCAATTCCCCCGGAACAAAAAAACAAATGAATCATTGGATTAGGCAATACCATTATTCTAGAATATCACGGTTCTCATGGTCCTTTTATCAGAATCCTTCATTCCTCAGGTACAAACTAGGTTCATCTCCAGTTCAAGTGAACTCGGTTCAGTGGCTGAGCATTAGCCAATCGAATCGATTGTTGCTTGACAACTGATCTTGGTTCACTCGAACCACAGTTCACTAGAGTTTGTACAACTGGCCTTTAGTGTGAATATAGCTCCAAGGAAATTTATTGATGATATTTGTCCCGTGAATTATTAATATTTGCCAATTTTGATTCGTAGTTAACGAATGAATTCCCTTTTTGTGTATGAAAATTGAAAGTTGTTGATGGTAGCGATGTTCGATTCTACTTCCATCAGTCAGTTTGCGCCACTGAAATTTAGGTCAAACCGCATAACTCACTGTATTCAATCAGTTCTAAGGGCCAAACAAACTCAAGAAATCAAGTGGACATCAATGAACTGTGCATGGTACATGGAATGAAAAGAAAAATGGTGGTAAAACCGTCGAAGCATTGTTGAATGAATTAATGAATCAATGACAATATATCCCAAATGATGGGCGATATAACCTATATTCTATCTAGCTACACTTGCTTCGAGCTTTCCAGAATGCATGCCATTGGGAAACTATTCAATTGTCTTATTGACTCATTATTGTTTTTCAATTATTCAAGTTATTTTCTCAATATATTTATTATTTTCTTAAAAGCTTCTGTTTGAATTCTTTTTTCCGTCATACACTAGTCTAAGAATCACTGCATCATAATCGGATTTCAAGACACTAAAGAATATTCAAAGAATATTCGCACATCTACCCATTGCAAACAATGTTTCAAGTTCTAAGAACTAATACCTTCTCGATAAAGGCTGCCACCCACATGCATTAGAAATATTCCAGAGAAAGTCAGTATATTTGCGAGTCTGGAAAGAACGTACAAAATCGATCAAGGCTTATAGAAGTTTCACCTGCGGAATGCAGATATTCGTCAGCAATGAAAAAGTTTTTCTGGGGAACGTTGAAATCATACAATGCCTTTGTTGGGCCATGTTACGATTCCGTGCCTTTCCAGATCAATAATGACCTCATTAGAGTTTCTGAGATTTCCAGTCATTCATAAAATACATTTTGAAACCTACAGAAATGTTTTTAATATATATGAATTTCCATTCGTACTCGCATACAAAGGTATTGTCACATGTATCTGAGTGATACTCGGTAAGTCTCGATTTGGTATTGATCGAAACAAAAATATATTCAATGATCAGCTAAGAGGAGGAAGTAATTGACGTTATCAATAATTTTATATTTGTCAGGGATGACTACGAGAAAAACAGACAAAGCGTGGCTCGAGAAAAATATTTTTCGGAAAAATCCAGCAACGTTCGGAAATTAAAGATCAATTTGTGAAATACCTTGAAGATCATGGACGAAGTTTTGATGAACATGGAAAAGGAAGACAGAATAATCTCTTCATTCGCAAATCTATAAAAAATTTGGAAGATCAAGTGATTTTTGCAGGACAAAACATTGTTGAAATTATCAGTTTACTATCTGGGAAATGTTCCATTTACTGCAATTGGGATAAGAGCCACCCACCAGTGTCGAACAAAATATTGAAGTATTTCCTGATCATCTTTCGTTTGAAAAAAAAACCCCTTTCGAATAATCTAATCATCAGATTAGTCCTATGGACTCAGAAAAACCAATAATGCCCACGGATCCGATGGAATTCAAACGATTCAATAATATTTCTGCGAACCAACAGCAATTCTCTCAGAATTATTCAACTCTCTACGACTTCGTAGTTTTTCATGATTGAAATACAGCCAGAGACGAAACTGTTCCTCAACGAGAAGAGAAAATCTTGCCTGACATCTAAGAACGTATTTAGTATTACTATATGTTATTTCAAAGATTATGGGGAGAACAATAATATTGTTTGAGTTCGAGATGTATTTGAGACTCGAAGTTAGAGCTTATTTTGAAACCAATCACCATGATACGTCCTCTGGCATGCCACAAAGTAGTGTATTCCTGTTTCATTCAGGAAATTGACAAGTTCACTAGTTGCTTCGAGTGATATTGTTATTGGGCATATAGACGTTGCAAGATTTTTGGGAATCTTATTAACACCTAACCGACTTGAAATCAAGAAGGCACTGCTGTGCATAAAACTATTGAATTCCCTATTTTCGATTCGAAGAATAAAAAGTCAAGAAATATATTACCATTACCCAGAAGATAAAATAAACAATTTCAATGAGTAATTGCCCGATTGATTGACAATAGGGGTTTTAACATCAATAGGAAAGAATTTTAACCGATGAGGGTACTGGTGTGTTCAACAAATGTCGGCATCGAACGGTAAGTTGATGATTTTCAATGAACGATTGGCCAATCACAAGATTTGCTTCACCATTTGGATGAATTATCCAGAAGGGGACGTATCAGGATAACGAACTTTTCTACAATCAACTGCTGACCATATCTAGCAGCTTTCCATCGAGAAAATCGAAGTAACTTCAACTGAGGCATTCAATACTTCGAAAGCGTTCGATGATGTTTGACATCAAAGTTATTTGCGTCATATGGCTCACCTTCTGACTCGTGTGCTTTGTCATCAAGATTTTGAGATTGAACAAAAACAAGAATTAACTTGGTATAATATGTTGTCTAATCCTGGTGCTTGAAATTGGGAATAATGAAAAAATGAAGTTCACTTCTCTCGCACTTGGCCTCTTTTTTCATAAAAAAACATTTTTTAGAGTTTTAAGTGGAACTTTGAATATTTCGCCACCACCATACAATGAAGATTAAACAATTATCCGAGCACTCTTCAATTAAAATATGCAGATTCACGTTTTCTCGATGTCTATGAATATGTATGGTTGCGGATATATTTGTTATTTCACCTAAAACTGACTGCAATCGTGCGCAATAATATTCTGAAATCACTGCAAAAAATGCATAAAAAAACAGTAATCATTCTTAACGAAGTATATTGTATAACAAACCTTGTGCAGTTTCGGAAAAATGAATGAGAATTACAAACGTTCTTTTCTGATAGCATCATTCAACGGAAAAACTGCAAATTATCAACAAGCTGTATGGGCACATAATGAAATGATTCTCAATATCGAATTGTGAACATATCAATGTGTATCAATATGTGTGTTCAGGCATGAATAATCTAGAGACAATTATTCTTCGAGCTACGTTCGATTAGTCCAAATTTGGAAGTCACATCTTTTTCACGTCGCTATCCACTATTTCTTGCATCAAAAAACCTACAAAAACAGTTGTATCATATCACTCAGTCATCCTGAGTTTTCTAGAGCACTAGTGCATACATCTCGCAAATGAATATTCCATTGGGAAAATACCGAAACGAACATGTAGATGGCCATGTGATGTAATGATGGGGAAAGGGAAGATGGGGAGGTTGATATTGGATACATCATCATCATATCCAGATAGTGCATGGTTTTGCAGTAGTATATTTTCTGGTATGCTCGAACATCGCAAGATTGGCTCCAAAGTAGGAGCCGAAACGTCGACAGAAGAACGATTCCAGACATATGCCATCGCAGATTTGAGGTGTACAATTTCTGTACATGTATGCGTATATTGGCCCAGCAGCCCCCGAAGTCGAAGAAATTCTAAACAACGAAGAGAATGAGGAGGAAAATGGAGAGGTAAAGAAGAAAATCCATCATAATGTTGATGATAACGATATGGATGATTGTTAATTGATAACCTAGAATTCAATTATGATTCTTGAACGAACATCCCTTGCTTGATTGCGAAATTCCTTCTTGATTACTTGAGTATTCCTCTCATTCTCTCTAATGTGTGAGTGGTTTTGAATATTGATCCTTTATAAGAAAAACATTCATTTGTTGAGGGTTTACTTGAAAATTGAATGAACTAATCCTTGACTAGAAATATAATTCTGATTTCAGGATTCAATTTCTGTCTGGATTTGCTTCAGGTTGGTATATGCGAACAAGTTGAGTAATCAAGGAAAAATTACAGGACGAGATGAAAGGTTGATCGCTCCTGTATATTCTCTTGACAGAGTTTCATCCACTTTGTATGGCTAGTTGGTAGTTGATATTGAGTTCGATTCGAAGGACCATTCAAAGGATGTGTATGGAAAAAAATAACAAAAAATGTTTTGTTTTAGAAATCTTTCTGAATTTGAATATTTCCTTGGTGAATTTCTGTGTTTTTCTATTGCCTTCACTTTGAGTTGATTTGAAATTATTAACCTTCGTACTGTATACAGGGTGTTTCATATTAGGTTGGCACCACTGCCAACCCCTTCATTCTTGAGATACATATTTGTTCAAATGGGTAAACTAGTGGCATTTTTGCAAAATTGATACTTTATCATGCATTCCGATTTGAATCACATTCTCAACCAAAAAACTCATATACTATTTGTGGACACACATACTTCGTATCATAATTCTATTACATTAATTTTATAATACTAATATTTTCAATATGAATTTTGAAGTGTATATTTCGTTATCATTATCTAGAACCAAGATTGAAGATATATAGACCTAACGGCCTGCTCCATCTTGCAAGCTTATATAGTTTCAAAATTTTAATTTTTCAAATAATGATAGGTTTTCGTTATTCGTACTATAAAAACTTGTACCGTTTCTTGGGATTATTACTAAGCTATTATCATTATCAAACTTCAATATTCATGTCGAAACGTACCCACAACTTTAGCTATTTATCGATCATTAGATTTGTATGTGGCTTGTCTTTAAGTTGACGAAACATCTATATCCGACCAACGAATGCAAGATGTATGCAATAAAAAAGAATCATAGAAATTCAAAGACGAATCAGCTGATCACAGGAAGATTTCCAAAACAGAACATTCTTTATAATATTCTTTCATAGATATCTTTTGCTTTCTTTCGCCTTGTGAAAAATGTTCGAATATCCTACTTGATCCAGTAACTGTATACATCACAGCATGCGTCAAATCCAGTAGTTCTAGTTTTCGCAGACTTGTTTATGATGTTGGCTTAATGAATAATCCTAATTTGTGACCTAAAGCGAAGGGGACGGACACTGAAATGATTAACACATTGAAATCTTGACAAAAAACAAAACGAAAAACTATCAATAAATCGGAAAAAAAATCGGAGTAATCGCATATTACAAAAACCAGGGAAACTGGATGAGACGAATACTGAAATAATTATGACTTTGAAATCTTGACGAAAAATTAGATTGAAAATGTCAAAATTTTATAGAAGTAGAATCTTTCACCATCTACCGAGATAAGCAGTAAATCTGATCGATCAGGTAATTGACATTACTGGCCCTGAGAGAGAAGACTGCGAAAAGAACAAGATAAAATTGTTTGAGTATGAATTCGAGGCCATTATTCCCCAATGTAGCAGATGCAAAGAAGTGAAGGAGAGAGTGTTGAGTATGAAATTATCATTCTGTCCATCAAAATATTCTTCGAAGTGCATACTTAGCCTTTCTCTAATGTATTCCACATCGTCTTGAGTGGAAAACTGTAATGAGGGCCAGTTTATTAGTTCTGATGTCATTGGATCAGGTATAGATTCCTGGATGAAATAATGTTATATCAGAGAAATCACTAGGACATCTTGCCTTTCAGACTGACGGCTTGAATGAAGTGCATGACAGACACCTCTTGATTCAATACGAAGTTCTCATAGCCTACTCGGGATTCGAAATACAAATCATCAACAAAACGACACTTCAATATTATCGACGGACAGAGAAAATGAATACATCGGAAATTCAAATCACAAACATCATACTTCATTAATATTTGCGCTGGAAGCTTCGAGCTGTTCTGGAAATATTGGAGCAAGAGAGATCGATACTCGATTAAAGACTGCCGATACTGCTATTACTCTGGCGTAAATTGGAAGTAACCGGTTTAGTGGTTTCAAAGAGAAAAAAAAAGCACCGAGAAATTACTAGCCTATTCGAAATCAATTTTGATTTGCATATTACGCGATCTACTGTAGATAGTTGAGGCCACAATATTTGTTTGGGATGTTGTTCTTCACTGTTCATAAGAGCATAGTTCTTGTACATAAAGACAATAGAATGAATACAATTTTCGGATTTGAAGATGGATTGAATGAAATAAATAAATGATTGATTTCACGTATGGTTCTGAAATATCGTATCAACTCAAAAGGTTTCACCAGAGAACTCCTTTGAATATAACATTGATGAATTATTTTTCGGCTTTTTTCTCCCCATCAACAGAGAGTGTTTGTGACTTTTTTTATTTCAATTCTTCCATAGAAGTTTCAATTTTTATTTCTTGACTCGGAGAAGAGAACAGCCGAAACATAATTCATCAAACTCCATTCTGCCCACAAAAATACCCAAGTACCTAGCCTTCGACTGTTTCTTGAATATATCTGAAAGAACCTCACAGCTGATGGTTAGTGCAGTATTCATTGTGACCCCATTGCTTGAGATAAAAACATTCTTTTATCTACCAAATTCGGCTCTTGTGAATACTTCTCGTTCGATAGGGTGTTATTTACACCAATCTTTCTTTTTGCATTGCAGCGATGTTTGGATGCCCTCTTCTGCTGCACTTGAATCATCTGAAACAGATCACTATTGCACGAGCTTCAAAACTGCATCCCATACTTCGAATGCTTTAATGCTATGATGGGCAACATTTACTCCGAGTTTCGCAATAATTCAATATTGTTCTCAATAATCATAATTGGTGATGTATCTGGGAGATGGGTTTGGGGACGACATCTCATCAGAAGTAAGCAATCAGGTCAATTGGCTTGGAGTCGAATACCAATAAATCCATAGAGGACCAACTGGAAGTTGTTTCAGATACCTCAGTCTGAGGAATTGACGAGTTGAAGTTACCTACAGATCCTCAGTTTTCACCTAGTCGTTCAGATCCAATCCAGGCCAGAAATTTTTTCGACTTGTAGTCAAGGACGATACACTACTACAATTCATATGATAGGCATTCAAGCGGATGTCTGTAAGGTTGTTCATCATCTACCACAAAAATTCAATTCCAAACAGTACTCATATACCTCTCCTGAGGATATGCCTCCGGTGCCCAATTTGCTAAAGGAATTCAGTCTATGTTTTTTGATTATATGATTATCTATCCCTCATACCATTCAACATCAAGATGAGATAATAACGAGCAGATTCTGGCACTGTTAGCCGTGGTCTGAAGGTTTTGTGGGCAAGCAAGGCATTTGTCCATTGACTCTTCTCCTTTTACACTGTCTACTTCAATTTTAGACAAAACGTCAGTCCCAGAAACCTGCATACCACAGCACACGAATCCAAAAGTCGCTATCATTGGTACTATCCATTTATACGCGATAAATACAAGATCTGAGCCAGTTCATAGTTAGCAATCAGATTGTTCTCAACGTAGTGACAATTATGCGAACAAAATATAAATTGATAGATAAGACGAACATCGAATGTTCATTCCTATAATATTTACCACAACACCCAATTCTTATGAGTCCACCTCGAATATAGAATAACTTTCTGAAGAGTTATTGTTTCAAAACGAGCAAAACGTTTCACTATGCCTACAAGGTTTGGAATTGATATCCCACCTCATTAACCACCATTATCCTCATAAGTCACTTCCCTCATTTACTTTTATAGGTTCTCTCACTTCAGTGAATGAGCATATGATAAAAACTCTGGTTTTATGAAATAATGATTTGTTAAAGCTGATGTAAAAGCCATTCGATTTGATTCAACGGACCTAACTTTCTCCCATGCATTTAAAACAGTCATTAACTTCGAATATATGAAACATTTAGTAGGTACGTTATACAGGTATAGCTAATTCCTTGGGAATGAAAGACCAAATATTTACAATACTGTTGTTCCCGAAGTTTTTCCACATTTTTTTTTTTATTGAAAATGGAGTATTTAGTCGTAATTGCGTATTCAGCTCTGATATTGCTTATGATGGTTCGATTCCGAATGTTCGAAATGAAACCAATATCAAACAAATGTTTGATATAACAATATTGACAATAGGATGTGATCACGGCATTTCAGTTTGAATATAACGAATGGAAAGCGGTAACGAGCGTTTGGAAACGACAGCAAATATTGTAACATGAAAACAAAACTATTGATTCAGCATGAGCAACATGTTTGAGTTACCTTATGATCTGGGGAACTCTTCTAGCTATCATTTCATGAAAAATCATAGGGAAGTGGAAGTCAGAACAACTGTAGCTAGTGTCAGCTCATATATATCAAATTATCTACTTTTAACGGAGCAAGACATCAAGTTCGAATATGCGCGAAAGGATATCCATCAGATAGGAAACGATACTCAGATACTTGTAACTTGATGTCTCTCCTCAATTTTTTTTTCATTTTTTTTCTTCAATGGCATGACATCACCATAAAAATGGGCTGCGTGATCGAAGCGTTCCACATAATGAGTGGAAAATTAAAAATGAAGTTGATTTCATGCCATCGAAAAAAAAATTTGGATAAGGTCTTCGGAATAATATTGCGATTGATCCGTGCAGATGACCGTAGTGAATATCATGTAGTTACACGAATATTATAAAGACAAAACGAATGAGCCTACACTCAAAGTTGGCACTTCGAGAATAAAATTTTAACGGAGCAAGACATCAAGTTCGAATATGCGCGAAAGGATATCAGCTATCAGATAGGAAACGATACTCAGATACTGGTAACTTGATGTCTCTCCTCAATTTTTTTATCATTTTTTTTCAATGACATGAAATCAGCATAAAAATGGGCTGCGTGATCGGAGCGTTCCACATCATGAGTGAAAAATTATTTTCATATTCATATTAGCTTATTGACTCAGGTATATTCTGTTGTTTCAATGCATTCACAATATTTTGATTCTATCATGACTACACTATGATTAACATTCGTTCATTCTAGGAAGTTACCTCCATTGAAGAAATGGTCGGATGATTTCATGTTTATTTTCAGGAAAATTTGGTACTTGTTTGCATATTTTCAGGGCTATGAATAATAATACAGAACTCAGACGTGGTAATTAACGGTCAATATAAATAATGCAGAAAACCTAGAAATGTTCCTTATGGTATACCATACCCGATGACTAAGTGTCACTGAGTACATCGTCAACTCTTACGATATGCTAGATAACTTTCGAATAACTCCAGTAAAATAATCGTTGACTGTAATTTTGGGCGCAAATTGGGAAGCGTAAGCTACAACGATGGGAGGTTTGATTTTCTTAAGTTAAAAAAGACATGCTGTACTGAGTTCGCACCGCGCTAAACGTGTCTCAATTTGCGCCCTGCTTGAGAGATAAAACCTTGTGGTTCACTATTTCACTCCTCCAAATGCTTTCTGAATACTGTGATATTTGTATCGCTATACATGTATTGGATTCAATGATTTCCAGATCAACACTTCCTTCGAATCACAAAGCGAAATCCTCGATTATTCAGCGTTGAGTTCTGCATGCGCTGGCCTTCTTTTTCAATATTTCCGATCTATTTCTGCCATTCTAATATAATGTTCTGTAGAGAATTTTGAATTCGTGATGGAATAAAACACTCTACTGCAGCAACTGCGAGAACTTTGGGAGCGACAGTATGAAACATACATTGTATTGCATTATTCATGAAAGCTCGCATATTGAAACGTTTGATAGCCAGCAAGTTCTTCCATCCCAGCTCGAATGCTTTGTCTTGGTATTATTATATTCGATGGGGTATACTCCCGCTGACGCTCGATTATTAAATGAATGATTTTAGCGTCATGCGATTTCAAAAAATGGTTTATTGGATTCCTCCGATAATCTTGTTTTCCGTGCATTAATCGAATGCGATGGAGTGCATGCGATTTCGACAAGAGCGATTAATCCGATAAGTGACCGTTTTGTTTATGCATTAATGTTTTTAAGGGCACTCACTATGACGATGAGCTCGTTTTTGTTAGATTGAAACGGATGTGGCTTTTTCTGAAGTTGTTGGTACAATTCAGGCAATAACTATTTGATTCGGTTCATATAATCATCAAAATATTTCACTCAACACTGTGAGATAACTGAATCAGTTAATCCAGTGTCCAGAGTAGCTTTCAGATAGACTCTTCTTTCCATCTTGTGAATGATTCGAACGTCTATGAAGCATATCAACAGATAGTGTTTGAAAAAAATTGTGATTTGATATCTTTTATACAAGAGTTTTTTTTTCGGAGACAAAAAAAAACGAAAAATGGTTCTCCACACTTCATTCTCTCCACTCGAGTTATTGAAGCTCAGTATCAGCAATTCAATTCTGTAGGTTAACATCTTCAGGAGAAGAAAATTGATAATCTATCAATTTCCTTCTGAAGATGCTGACCTTGTTAGCGAAACGCGCGTTGATTGCAATAATATCAGTTTGGTGTTAGGGCAATTATTATAAATTTTTGAACAGATACGCTGGTCGTTGATTTGTATCATTGGGAGGACCGTAGGCAACTATGATTTCATCCGTAAAAGTGTTCCAGATATATTAGTGAGTAAATATAAATTGAAGAACATATCTACTCACCCCAAAGGAAGATTAGCGTAATTCACAAATGCAGTAGATAGAAATCCATCGCCTTTCCTGAAATGAAAAATATATGTTGAGTGTAATTATTCAGTGAATGTTTATTTGTCGAAATAATTCCTTGTCTGGGAATGGGGTACAAAGAAATATTATTTTTCAGCGATTGATTATTTTCCTCGAAATGTAACTGTTCAGTGGAGGTGAAACTGTGAACAGCTGGCTCGGAACAAGGAGGGGACAGGGGGTGCAAAAGCCTTTGTCAGCAGATTTCGGAGAGGGGGGGGGGTCAAAATTTGGAAAGTTCATCAAAGAATAATAAGTTACCTGTTACCAGTATGAAATATTTTTCATTTCATTTGATTTTGTAGCAGAATTTTTCAGTTATTTTTCGATCCATAATATACGAAACAGACACAATTTATTCTACAACAGATATTTATTGTTTTGGAATTGTAGTAAATATACCATATCTACTATAAAATAGTTGGAAAATTATCACTAAAGTGATAATATGTAAATGAAAACAAAATTGTTTTCGAAAACATTCCAATAAAATAATTACTTTGAAGTAACGGGAAGCAGGTATTGAATGAGGTTGAGTTTTATGAAGATCATAATAACGACGCAGAAAAGTGCTATCAAACTGCTACAAAAAGATATTTTATAGAAAAATATGTTTTATAAGTTATTTGTATCAACGTTTTTGTGATAATTTCGTAACTATTTCAAAACAGTTCTTTGAGTGAGTAGTTAGATGGGCGACTACTTAGGACTGGTTCGAAACTGTCCTTCATTGATAACGGAAACAGGCCTGTTGCTTAGACCCTAAACACACTCCATGGATATTTTGTGGTTGGAAGGCCTAGTAATCCTGACTTTGTGGAAAAAACATACTGTTTTCACTGTATGTGGAACTCACATATAAATGATGGATGGTGTTTTTTGAAAGTTATAATCAGATACGAATTACATTCTGATGAAATAATAAATTATTTTGTGTGATCTTATCGACATAATAATGAAAAAATATGAACTGGTTATGTCGGTCGGTGTGGCCAAGCGGTCCTTATATTCTATTTGGCTATTTCGATGCTTGTTCGAACCAGGGTCGGGGCAGAATATTTATGAACGGCTCAGTGCGATAGGCAATTGTTAGTTGCCTGAATACCAATCCTAGTAACTGAAATATCTGGATTGAGTACACCAACCAACCCACCCGATAGCACTGTGGGTTTTTCTCGGTTTCCCTACAGTTGAAATAAGGAATGCGCTTCCGTTGAAATCAGTAAGACTCCCCAAAGCGCTCGGCACCCAAAATGATTAGCCGACCCTTGCCCGCACAAGGCTCTGCCTTCTGGGCGCACTCGTGAGAATGTTCAGCAAAGGGAAATATAAATGTGGAAAAATATAAAAAATCGCGAGTTCTTTCGTCGAACACGGATAAAACGACGTTTTCAAAAAATTATCGATTTATCACCCCCGAAATCCTCTGCATAAGAAATTCGATGAAAATCGTTGGAGCCGTTTCCAAGATTCAATACATATACATACATATAACATATACATATGAATATAGTTTGGGTAGGTTCCTATATCCCGTTTGAGTTAGTTATTGCTTGGTTCTTGGGATTGGTATTTTTTTGGGGAGATGGAAAAGACGTCCTTTATTGGTATACAAAACGTTTTGCCCCTGATATATATATATATATATATATATATATATATATATATATATATATATATATATATATATCTATAGATATACACGTTACAGTGAAGGTTTTCACGGATGGTTGACTATGCGAAGTTGTTATTCTGGGAATTTATTCGTTGGTTTGTCGGTGCTGTGTTTCGACTTTCAGCCAACATCTCAGTTGGCATTTTCTAGAATGTTACTGCTCCTACAGTTGCTGGCACCAGGTAGGAGCAGTAACATTCTTGAAAATGCCAACTGAGATGTTAGCGAAACGTCGGAACTCAATACCGACAAACCAACGGATAAATTCCCAGAATAAAATAAAATATATGTATGTATATATATATATAAAACAAAAATGAAGCTCTTGGGTAAAGCAGCAAGCAAAACGTGTACTCTTTCAGCACTATATTTCCGATATTTCGACAGTGAATACTGTCATCTTCAGGGAAGCTATAAATGGTTAACGAAATTGCTTATAAAATATGAAGCGAGAAAAACAGTGCTACTTACTGTGTTATTGAAAATGGTTGCTAATGTTGGAAAATGAATGAATGATTTCTGAGTGCATTGTCAGACTCAACATTCTGTACATGATAATGTCAATTATTTGAAATATGTGAGATAAAATATGAATACAATTTTCTCGAAAGGGTTGTTTAAAACAGTTGAAAGTTAAAACGTGGTTTGAAAATTCTAAGGTTAGGAAACAGACAAATGACATGACAATTGAAAGGTTTGATTCGTGACTAATGACAAATGAGATTTTCGGTTTTGGTCGCTGCTTCTAAAGACATCAACCAACTTACTATGTTCAAAATAGAGAGTTTTTAATTATGGAAGTTAATTAAATTTTTAATTATGTAAAGTTATTTGAATTATTATTTTTATCAATTTGAAGTAGAAAAGAGTAAATTTCACTCAAATGATTGAGATCTGTTCTCTTATTGAGGCAATGATCAGTGTTGGTGATGAAGGTCATCTCCATGAACAGCCCCTTGGTCAAGTTGCATTCCTCAGTTACAATTTTAATGTTATTGTAATTCATGTTATGTCCTGTGTTTTTTACAATAACATTAAAATTCTAACTAAGGAATGCAACTTGACCAAGAGGCTGTTCATGCTTAATAAATGCTTTATAAATAATTGACCTCTATATTTTGCGTCAGATAGCTGGGATTTGCCCTCAGAAGACTAAAATCTGTCAGAATTGCAGATTTGTCCGTCTCAAAGGAATGCAATTCGAGCTTATCACTCTAAGATTGATTATGTTACATATACTAGTTTCATTCTTATGAGAAAAATATATACGGTTTATGACATGGGTAATATATGCCGTTACAATGATTAGGTATTACAAATCAATTTAATATTTCTTGATCATATTCGAGTAACCAATGTGTGAGAAATGTTTTGAAGTTATGTTTTCGAAAGCATTCTCTCATCGTTGACGGTAGGACATTGAATATTTTTATTCCTGTGTATGTGTAAGTTCTTTGTCCTATCGATTTGAATGCCCGCGGAATAATTAGATTGGAGGTTTTGTTCAGACGAGTTGAATATTTATGGTCTATATAATTCGAGAATAATTTTTTTTTGGACATATGTATCGTAGTTATTTTATAAAACAATTTACGGATAGTGAGAATTCTTGTATCTTTAAACAGATCTTTCGAAGGGTATCGTACATGGAAATTGAAAATTATTTTGATAATACGCTTTTGAATCGTTTCCAAAGGTTTCAGTGTAGTCGAATAAGCACCCCTCCAGCCTAGAATTCCATAGGAAAGGTGAGATTGAATAAGTGCGTAATACATTGTTATCATTTCTTTGGTATTCAGAATGTATTTGAATTTTGTAAAGAGGTAGGAGATTGACCGTAGCTTCTTTGTCACGAAGTTCATATGATGATCCCATCGTAAATGATTGTCTATAACGATCCCTAGGTATTTGACTTTGTCTGATTTTGAAATATTCCAGAACTGTTGTTTACGCGAAGGAAGAAATATTTCAAGGTGGTCATTTTTCGGAAGTACTTTTTTGTTATTTGCAAAAGGCATATACATAGTTTTATTTAAGTTCAGGGTTAGCAAATTATCATCTAGCCATCCAGTGATTATTTTCATGTCATCTCTGATAATCTGCTCAACTTCGATCCAGGAGTTGCCTTCAACAAATAAAACAGTATCATCTGCATAAGAGATAACTCTACCTGAGCAATTGAGGTTGAGCATATCATTGATGTATACTAAAAATAATATTGGACCAAGGACTGTGCCCTGTGGTACTCCGTAATCTAGTTTTTGCTTAGTACTTATTACATTTTCAATCCTGACTTGTTGATGCCTATTTTCTAAATAGCTCTCTAAAACTCACAAGGCCGTTCCTCTAATTCCCATCAACTCAATTTTACCCAATAAAATTTCATGGCTGACCGTATCGAAAGCCTTTGCGAGGTCTAGAAAGACGGCTGCACAGGGCTTGCTTCGGTCTAATGCCAAATACACCTTTTCGGTCAAGAAAGCGATGCATCATTTGTTGATGTGTTTTGCCGAAATCCGAATTGTAAATCTGACAAAAGCTTATGTTTTTTAAAGAAATCTAATAATCTGAGTTCAGTTGCGTTTTCAAATATTTCAGCAACATTGGATATTATGCTAATAGGTCTATAGTTGATGACTTCATTTTTGTGCCCTGTTTTATAGATGGGTGTTATTATCGCTTCTTTGAAAGCACGAGGGCATTCACCACTGACAAAAATCTGATTGATGAGATAACTTAGAGGTTTGCAAATATTTAGAGATATTTCTTTGAGTACTTTAACCGTTATTCCATCATTTCCTGCAGAAGATCCATTCTTGAGTGAGTTAATGTGATTATTCACCTCATATTCATCGACTGGGGATAAAAATATTGAATCAGTTCTGTAGGCATTATTTTTTATTGGTGTTTTTGTCAGAATATTATTTTTATTCAATTCTAATTAATATTTCATACGCTCTCCAATAGTAGTGTAATGTTTGTTGAATATTTCTACAATATCTTTTTTGTCCGTGATCATTTCCCCATTTTCATTTCTCAATACTAATATCTTTTTTTCGTTAGTTTTTTCATAGTTCACATTGTTCGTCATAGTTTTCCATATTAGTTTAGGGTTACTTTTATGTTTTGATATCAGATTTTTATAGTAGTTGTTTTTTAGTTTTTTGTCAATTTAGTAATTTTATTCTTGTATGTTTTATAATTTTGATACGATAAAACGTTTCCTGCTCGTTTGTATTGTTTGAGTAGTCTGTTTCTTTCCCTGATAGAATTAATGAGACCTTATGTGATCCAGGTTTTTTTCAGGTTTGTTTATTAGGATCAATTGTTTTTGTGCTCCCTTGAACTTTACTTTTTGAGATGTTTAGAAATGACTCCGTTGCTTCATTTATATTCTGTTTATTGTAGACTTCATCAAAACAATTTTCATTTTTTGTCAGTTCAAAGAGTTTGTGGTAATTAATAAAATGTTTGATATGTTTTTGAGAATCTACAGGTGTATCATTCAAGTTATTGATTTTTAAAATTATAGGGTAATGATCAGATATTTTGGAGTGCATAACGATGGGTGTTAAATTTTCATTGGTCAAATAGTTACTATTGAGGAACATGTGATCTATGCATGTCGACGAATTATTTTCCTCCCTAGTATAACAGTTAATCAATGATTCATATCCGTATTCGTACATAATATTCATGTAGTACTGTGCATCTTCTGTATCAGACAAAATATTAATATCCCCAAGTATGATCTTTGTATCAGCATTTTTGTTGGTTTTGGGATAATTTTCAAGTTCTTTGATGTAATCTGTGCAATTTAAGAAAGATGACATATATACGGATAGGATGGAAAATGTTTTATGTCCTAGTTTGAGTCATGGAGATGACCTTCATCACCAACACTGATCATTGCCTCAAAAAGAGAACAGATCTCAATCATTTGAGTGAAATTTACTCTTTTTTACTTCAAATTGATAAAATTAATAATTCAAATAGCTTTAATAGTTCCATAATTAATCACTCTCTCTTTTGAACATAGTAAGTTGGCTGATGTCTTTAGAAGCAGCGACCAAAACCGAAAATCTCATTTGTCATTAGTCACGAATCAAACCTTTCAATTGTCATGTCATTTGTCTGTTTCCTAACCTTAGAAATTTCAAACCACGTTTTAACTTTTAACTGCTTTGAACAACTCTTACGAGAAAATTTTATTCATATTTTATCTCACATATTTTGAATAATTGACATCATATCATGTCATATCATGATATCATGTACAGAATGTTAAGTCTGACAATGCACTCAGAAATAATTCATTCATTTTCTAACATTAGCAACCATTCTCAATAACACAGTAAGTAGCACTATTTTTCTCGCTTCATATTTTATAAGCAATTTCGTTAACCATTTGTAGCTTCCCTGAAGATGACAGTATTCACTGTCGAAATATCGGAAATATAGTGTTGAAAGAGTACACGTTTTGCTTGCTGCTTTACCCAAGAACTTCCTTTTTGTTTCCTAACAAGTCAGCAAAGACTTCCTATCTATTATATATATATATATATATATATATATATATATATATATATATATATATATATCAACTGCTCGTTAATATGTATTAAATCAGATATGCCATCAACGTATCAATATGATAAAAATCAAACCCGAAATATAACTTTCCCGACTGAAGTCATCAGGAAATTTGATTGCGAATACTATATCTTTTTTGTTTGCACTGAATGAATGATCGTGAAAATTTCTGGCCTGGTTGAAATTCATCTTGTATACTTTTATAAATTTTAGTAAGCGTATGATATTCAATATTAATTGAATATCTGTCTTATCATTCATCTAACTCATTATTGTAACACAAAATGAAGAATTTAAGTTTCCAATTTTCCCGAATTCCTGATTCAGAAAACTCTTTGATGCCTCTTTCGAATGAGAAACTAATCGCTTCATGTATAAAGTTCGAGCCACAACCTATTCACGATCACGAGATATTCATTGAAAGTTCCTCTCAAAAAGTTTCAATACTAAAGTCTACCCAGCTTCGCTCCGGAGATAACAAGAGCTTGAAATTGTATTATTCATCCACTGTAAAAAATCACGCCAAACCGCACTTAGGGCCGAACATCTTTGATGGTACGCTGTTTTTCTCAGGACCAAACACGCAAAAGTTCCCAAATCGACTTTACTTTGCTGGAAATCGGTTTTGTCTGGAATTTTTTTCGATATCATCCACTACAGATTCACGAACGTGATTGATGATTAGGCAATAATTTGAATTGAATGATCCTATACGTAGTTTATAGGGTGGTGACTGCTTCGAAAGAATATTTTTTGGAGTGTGTCCCTATATCAATACTTTGAAATGCTGCGGAAAACAAACAAAACTTTATGTTCGTGTGAATTGTTACAATTTGTGTCATAAGAGTTGTCTCAACCATACGGAAAATATAATTTTCATAGGCAAACATAAATTAAAGTGTTGTGAAAATATCGATGATACAAAATGTGAATACGATTCATCACGGAATATCATATATTTCAGAGAGAAAATACGTATACTAACCCATGACAATGAAATAAAGTCATCATTCATTAGTAAATTACAATGAGATATGAACAATCACATGGAAGAAATTGAACTACATGACGAAGATTTCATAACATATATTCAGATCAAAGAAGACATACCTCAGAGCTACAAAAAACCTTAAGAAAAAATACCAATATCTACTACAATATTCAGAATATCGCGATAAAAACTATTGATGTTGGTATTCATACGGATAATAAGAAAAAATGTAGAACGAAGGAAATTGCTATGAAAACAAAAACTGATTTTTAACAATAATTTACATCATATGCAAGGGGAATAACAGACAAAGAACAACAACGAATGAATCAAAAATTGTTTTTTCAAGAAAGAACTAATAATAATAAGAGCAAGATTTTATTAATGGGTGACTCCAATACACTGAATTTTGCCGAAACATTGCGGGGGAAGATTGGAAAAGAATTTATATATATATATATATATATATATATATATATATATATATATATGTATATTTTGAAACATTAGGCACTACTTGATGATATAGTAGAGGATGTTACAAGTTTGAGCAGGAACTTCTCAACGAAGGAATCTATTTTAGTAATGGCTCGTTTAACCAATAACTTGATAGGCGAACCCACTAAACCATCTACTTTTGTTAAGCTCAAACATGTTGTTACACTAATCTGTTGGTCATATCAGTGGAAAAATGATAAGACCTTGAATAAAATGATTACTGATTTCAACATAAGACTTCACAACAAACTAGTCACCAACACTTTCGAAACTAGGCTTATCTTCCTCAATATCAACTCGATATTGAATTATTCAGATTTTCTATTCCTGAGTCAAATGGAATTGAAATTCTCTAGAAAGGTGAAACTAATAAATGGAATTATCCAACTGATACTTAATGGCAGCCATATCTTTCACCAAAGGAACACCGATCATCTAGAAGGAAATCGACACTCGATACCTACCTGAATGATCAACAAGGATACTCATCGATTACCATCAATTCCACATATCTCACTGAGCACTAAACGATGGAAAACAAGATCCGGTGAAACTGACGAAAACCATACTGGCGAAGTTGGTTCAGTCAAAGAGGATGCGATTGAAGATGGGCGACATATTAATGATGATAAAGTTTGTATGAAGATATATCATTTTCACTTGAAATCAATGAACATCATTTTTTAGAGAAGACACGAAGAAAATCATTCCAACTCAAAATCAAGAGGTAATAAATCACGTTATTCTATAGAATTGACATTTCTTCCACTGAACATACAATCTGTCCGCTGTAAGACTGATGAACTGTATATATTTTTAGAGAGCCAAAAGTTTCCAAAAATAGTCCTTTCAACAGAACACTGGCTACATCTTTGTGAGACCATTTTTATTCCAAATTATTCGATAATTTCTATTTTCAGCAGGAAAGATCATTTTCATGGGGGAACTGTAATAATGATAGAAAACTCTGAACTAAACCTTCCTTTTATCAATATTGAAAAATACAATATACTCCTTATAGAGAAAACTTTCGAGTCCTCTGTAATATACTGCACCTTTTTGTCATTATATATGATTTGTATCTACGGGGCACCTTCATCTGATATTCACAAATTTTTTCAACAATCTTCTCAACTATCAAATAGTTCATCAGTCATACTAACGGGTGATCTCAATATTGATTTTAATGACTCAAATTCGAATAACATTCATCATCATCGGATTTCACAATAGTCGCCCTCAACTATAGACTACATCTCATATTGATTGTTCTGTCATTTCTGCTGGGATATCGGATCTTGAAGCTATAACTTGTTGTATATCATTTCAATTCAATTCTCTGGATGATAAGAAATTTGGATGTTTATTCAGAAAACAAAATTATGACAAATCAACTAGTATAAAACTCCAATGAAGCATTTTCTATCCAAAGCAATAAAGAAATATCCTTGGCTCACATATGGTATTGAAAAATCTGTCAAGAACCTGAGATCCTTACATTACATTAGAA
The DNA here is from genome assembly GCA_032362365.1 of Zygogramma bicolorata. Taxonomy (NCBI): domain Eukaryota; kingdom Metazoa; phylum Arthropoda; class Insecta; order Coleoptera; family Chrysomelidae; genus Zygogramma; species Zygogramma bicolorata. The sequence goes on along the minus strand of JAVJAQ010000458.1, from coordinate 782,637 downwards.
AAAATGTACATCCAAACCAAAAATTCCTCTCTGAACATTACATTAAATATAGAGAAATTTACAGAAAAACTATAAGAGAAGCATTATAGATTTACTATTAAAAATGATGGATAGAGTGGCAACAAATCTAAGGAGAGTTGGTCTAATAATTATGACCTTAGAGAAAAGTCTTTTGAAAAATCATCTGTTTTCTTGGATTCTGATCTGTTAAATGACCATTACTGATCTATAACTGACGAAGTCACTCTCAACTTAGCTTGAGAAAAATCCTCTGTCTTACCTCGAAAACATTGACATAATTGAAAGCTTCCTGTTCGATGAAACCAAAAATAGTTCTGGTACTGATCGATCAAAATATTCAAAAATCCACCCTATTCCTATTTAGCTGTGCTATCATACCTCATCAATCAATCTCTCATGTCTGGTGAGTTTCCCTCTTTTCTAAAAAACTTCAGATCTATAACTCTCATTTCTGAACTTGCTAAAATCATAGAAAAATTGGTTGAAATCAGATTGCTTGCTTTCTGAAATGACAGCAGCATATTAAACGATCATCAATTCGGATTCCAAGCTCGAAAAGGAACAAATGGCGCTATGTTTTCTGTTTTTGAAAAGGTATTTACCTTTATGGTTTTAGAAACAAATCACCTCAGTGATTTGGATCTTATCTAACAGATTATGGCCAAGTAGTTAGAGCAAGAGAACACTTTTCAGAACAGCTTGATAATTATGAGGTTCCTCAGGGATCGATACTGGGTCCAACTTTATTTCTTTTATATATCAATGACTTGACTCTAATAAATATCACAGGTAAATTTGCCCTCTTTGCAGGTGACACTACCATACTATGGCACAACAAAAATATAAAGGTATTATATGATATTATCTCTGAAGATATCAACAAGATGAAAGAATGGTGTGACTGTAATAGATTATCATTTGATATTCATAAAACCAACATACTCACCATCCGATGTTCTCTTCCTGAAATCTAGCTAGTCAATGGAATTATTGAGAGTTAACATAATCATACTTTTCTTGGTCTCAACATGGATGATTAACTCAAGTTTAAAGAGATACAATCAATCTGAGCAAAAAACTAGCCTCGGGTTGATATGCATCGAGAATTCTCTCCTCAGAATTAGGATATTCCCATTAAAGAAACGCAAATTTTGCGCTGATTGATGATAATATCAGATATGGAATCGCAAATATATATTCTTTTTATTCGAGTTTGTAAATATTGATATTTGATTTACATTTTCACACATAAATTGTATATGATTCATTTTTACTCATTTATCTCTATTTAACTTTGTATATTAATGCTTTGGCAATGAGAATTATTTTCTTCTGACAATGAAGTAATTTCGACTTGACTTGATTAAAGAAAACATACTCTTACACCATATATGCTTGATAAAACTTGAATTTGTTACATATTATATCATTTGGAATCAATATAAAGAATATTTTAGATGAGTATAAGTATAAAACTATCTTTTTTTTTAATATTTTTTCTTTATAACGAATATTCCAGGTTCCTATGAGACCCCTCAGAAGATCATTCGAAGATTGTGCGAGAAAAGCATACCCAGGAACAACAGTTCCGGGACTGGACGGCAAATACCAAATTCGAAGAATTCTCTCGGAATTCAAACCTGGGTCGGCAGCTGATAGCCCAAGCTCTTTACAGCTCAACCACGGCACCACTTATAAGGATTACAACATCCATTAGTTATTTTTTCAACAAACTACGGAGATAGAACGAATGTTGTTATTATACAATACAATAGCCCTTTGTTTTCCTTTCCTCTGTTTTGATTTCATAATGAAATATACAAGGAAAAGCATCCTATTTGTGATGAATATAACAGCTATTCGAAATATTTGGTTATGTACTCCATTTGAATTTCCCAAGTTGAGAGAATTTTATTCGAAATCTGGAATGCAGCTGAACGAGTTGAGCAATTCAATTTGTCATACTGATAACCATAAACATTTCACGTTGATTCAAATATGGACAAATGACTTATAGTGGGAATCTGACATATTTGAACCATTTGGATATCTAATCTGATCGAGCATCCAACTCTGAGGACCTGGTGGGATATATGCACTAGTTCTTGGCCCAACCAATATTTTGGAAAGCGCTTTCAGCAATAGATTTCACACAGTTTTTCCAAGAGATACAATTCCGAGTACATGGATATATATCTTTAATGTCATCATTTTCTACTTTTTATATCATTCATCCCATTGAAATCCTTAAAAAAATATTCAGAACATAAAGCTCACATAAAATCAATGCAACTCAGCAAGAAAATTGAAATGACCAGTTGATCAAAAATAAAATTGAAAATTCAAATCATTAACAAAATGGTTAAGGCTTTCGTGGCCGAGGGTTTCAGTATCTCTACTCCAACGTCATTGGAGTCAAACTCAAGATGTATGAGCCTCTGAAGAAGCTAGCCACTCGCGTCAGCGAAACGTCAAGAAAAAAATCCAAAAAACGAAGGCTTTCAAGCCCGAACAAAAGTGGTGATACATGCAAATCGATAGAAAACAAGAAACACTAAAGAGAGAATATAAAAAAAGTAGTTAAATCCAAGAGGAATTGAAAAGGAAACGTAAATATTCAAGGAAATTCCAAGTATAGTGTAATCAGGACTCTTTGATTTGAAGAAATTACAGTGACTGATATTTTTCCAAAATCCAAACCAATCAACCCCTCATTCTACACAAAGTTACGTCGTTTTTATGAAAAACACTACCTGAATATATCAAACCATAAATGAGTATTAAATTATATTGAGATACCATGTGGATCGTTATCCAGACAATATATATTTATGTGTACATGAAAATAGCCAAAAACGTGTTCATGAATACACAGTCGCACATTATATGTGAAACGCGAAATAACCACATATGTGAAAATCAAAATCTGAAGATATTCGCACAAAACAAACATAACAATATAATCCCACATAAAAAGATTTGAACTGAATGAAATAATTTGATTTTTTGAAAACAATCTAAATATTCCATAATGTTGAAATATGAGAAAATGACTAAAATGATCAGTCCATTATTCTATCTAATGTAAAATATTCAAAAAGGACAGGCCCATGTTTACTCATCCATCTCACCGAAGCCATGTCCATTCTATATTATGAGAGTGAAAAATTGTGCAATCTTTCAAAATACGGTAGGATCAATTTTCATTCTTCAAATCTCAATACTTAGTATCATGATTTTCGTTGTCGTAAATGCATATAATAATATATTACAAAAATATATCTTTCTAGTGTGGTGTTGATGGATATGAGAATCTGAAAGGTCAATAATTCATTCAATTTGATTAATTTCGAAAGTTGATTCCTTTTTCCAATCACGTCGAATTCAATTAATCAGTCTAAGAAAAAATTAATATTCATAAAGAAGTGTGATTGAAAAAAAAAACAAATCATGTGATTTCACTTTATCCTCAGAGAGAATGGTGCTGAGGTTAATTAAAGCATCGGACCCAACACAGCCCATATGATCCCAGCTTATTTTTACTCGTTCAGATACGAAGCAGATTATTCGAGCTCAACTTAACCATCGATTGATCCACCTCACACTTGAATTGGAAATTAACAATAAAACTAATTTGAGAGATCGACGATTTTTCAAATAATTTCCTGAACAGGTCAAATCGGTGAATTTTCAGAATTCAATTCAGAAGAATTCCCGCGTGGGAAATTCATGAAATGCTTGATTACAGGAAAGACCAGAAGATCCACAAATTTCAATTCTCTTCTTTCAATAAACAACTACCAAGTTCCACTACCTAGAATATCTACCTCTCTCTGATAAAGTCCCCCAGACACGATCAACTTGCGTTATATAACGTGAACTTCAACCCCGACTTGTGACTGAAGAGAAGTTGTCGCTCGACCGGAGTTTCAGCGCGAACTGAACTCCTCTAACGGAGGAAACTCCTGAAAACAGTGAGTTGCCGCTGTGCGCTAACCCTACCGTGAGTGATAAACCCCTGTAGAAAAATGGGGTGAGTTCCACGGAACAGAGAACAGAAGTTATTAGAGCACGGCACGTTCTAAAGAGATCAGAGAAGTCTAATAAGTCTATGGATTTTGAAGTATACGTTCCAGAATTTGACAAAGCAGGAGCAAGGAACATATTATCGAAACTATTTCACTTGAAAAAATACGGGGCATCTGACAATTCCTCGGGGGTTTGACCACATAGGAATTCCGGTGTACAATTGATAGGAATTCCGGGGAATTCCGAGGGAGTTCTGGGGGAATTCCGAAAAATTTCTAAAGAAACTATAGGGATCATTTATATAAAATCATAATTCAAAAACAAAACACCGGTGTGAAGTAATCCACTTCCACTGGACGAAGAAAGTTAGGACCTTTGTTTTGAAAGAGTTTGTTATATAGTTTGTGCGGCCTCGAGAGGGGTGTGGTTGGGGGTAGTTTTTTCAAATAATCCGATAACTTATTTCAATGGAATAGTACCTCATTCTGATTCGAATATATATGAATTGGGCATGTGAAACAGTCCAAAAAATCTTTGTGTCGTAGTTTGGGTGTATGGGTCAACCTCTGCTTCTGCCATTATTCTCCTCAATATTTCAAAAATGACGTGTTTTGAAATTTCACTCTACAAGACGAAAAGACATCCTTGATTGTCGAAGAGAGACAAGATCATAATTGGCAGACAAAACACAGGTTGTCTACATTGTTGCCAGCGGTTACCGAAATTGAAATAAGACGGTTATAGGTCGCGTTAAACATCCGAGTTATACAGTCAATGACTGCAGTCTTTGTATGATTTCTGGAGATTCTTTGCAGCTCCATCATATTATTTCGACGGTTTCATATAATTTATCGGTTTGTAATAAAAAGATGATCGGATATACTGTGGTTCAGTGTCAATTGTTCTCATTCGAGTTCATACAGGGTGAACACACCGGTGAAAAATATTTTTTTAATTTCCTAGTAGGTAATGTTGAAGGATTATCAATAATTTTTGATATCATGGAATATACGTTTTTGGGAAATAGTTTATTTTTGCTTTACAAGCGATGACAAAAAGGTATGAAAAGGATTGCCTCCACAGATTGAGTATCCCGTAATCATTTAGCAGTTGAAAATAATAGAACTTACTCAATAGACCATAAAATACCGTATTTTGTTCAATGACAAATTGAATTTTTTCGATACTTATTTATTCTAACGAAAAATCCCAGGAAAAATGATACTGATAAAACAAACCTGAATGGAATCAAACGATCCGTTCCCTTTATTTTACGTTTGTGACGTTGCATTATATAGATGAATTATTCTGTTTCCGATATAATAAATACCAGCCTCAATGAAAATGTGAAAAGTTTTGATATGTAAAATCCGATATTATTCAGATTGGGTCATGATCATGACATGGTCTACATAGGGCCAGTTGCACCGTTTTTCTTAAGTTGTGCTTTATCTAAGCCAGGCTTTGTTGCTATGGATTTGCCAATCAGCTTCCATGTTCCTCAACGATTGAGCCAAGCTTAGTTGAATCTCTGCTGAGTTGAGGCGGTGCAACTGGCCCTTAAAAGTCTAAAGTTTATGTTTCACTCAGAAATCTCAGAAAAACTTTCGTGCGAAAGTTCCGAAATATATCTTTCATATTTCGTCGGGTTTCCTCGGAATTTCCCCGGAATTCCCAGTTTTTCCGTCATTTAGTTTAAAAATTTTATCGATATTTCCTCAAATTGACATACTTTTTTCGTAGGAATTCCGGGGAATTCCGAGGGAATTCCGTTTTCCCGGGGATTTCCAGTGTACACATTTTCCTCATTGGTCAACCACTCGCAATTCCTGAATTAACTATTTCATGCCTCAGAAGTGATTAGGAAACTCTAAAGATTGAGAAACGAGAAACTTAGTGGGATGCGAATCAGATTAAAGAACATTGGTCAAAGCCGGCGAGTTGTTGAAACTAGTTTTTGAGAGCTTCATCGCATATTTACATAAAATCTGTTCCTGTCGAACACCCCCTAGTGAAAGATCGAAAAATTCATGGAAGCCATTCGAATGATATGCATGCACTCAAACAACTTATTGTCATATTTCTGGGTACTTATAGTGCAAGAATAGTTAGTACACATTGTCCTCATACGTTCCGGTTGATGAAAAAATATGAACAAAGATAATAATAACTGAGTAACAGAAATTATATAAACTCACAAGTGAAGATAAAATAAATCGAAACGATCAGATAAGAGTTTCATGATAATGGCGCGCCTACAGGTAAGAACTACAATATGTTTGAAAAAAAATGGTTATTTGTTTGGAACTAAAAATCAATTTTGATTTTCTTGTTCAATTTGTGACTGTATCCTGTTTTTTTTGTATGGGGCATCGATCTGAATGGTATTTATGTTTTATGTAGTATTATTTTTCGGGTTGATTGGCTCAAAATGCAGGTCACCAATCAGCTGACGCTTGACATGCGGGCGTACTTGACTTTCCCGAAAACCACAATGATAATTAGCAGGTAGGTACTAGAACTTAGTCACCATGATGGATTATTCATTACAGGTACCTACAAGTCGTAAAGCAACAGGAGTGTTGAAAAATGTAACGTAGGTTCGTCATAAAACGTGACAAAGTTCCTAAAACATACAAGTTGTGATATTTTCTACAAGAATCGAGTCATATCTCAATTTATAAAATATGACTCGATTCTTGTAGAAAATATCACGAATCAGAAAATATATTCGAATCAGAATGAGGTACTATTCCATTGAAATAAGTTATCGGATTATTTGAAAAAACTACCCCCAACCACACCCCTCTCGAGACCGCACAAACTATATAACAAACTCTTTCAAAACAAAGGTCCTAACTTTCTTCGTCCAGTGGAAGTGGATTACTTCACACCGGTGTTTTGTTTTTGAATTATGATTTTATATAAATGATCCCTATAGTTTCTTTAGAAATTTTTCGGAATTCCCCCAGAAGTCCCTCGGAATTCCCCGGAATTCCCTCGGAATTCTCCGGAATTCCTATCAATTCGTCATAAAACGTGACAAAGTTCCTGAAACATACAAGTTGTGATATTTTCTACAAGAATCGAGTCATATCTCAATTTATAAAATATGACCTATTTACATAGAGGTTGCAGAGCTCTATAAATGATTTGGTGGCAATTTATTGGGGTCAGATTGATATTGTTTTCATAATTATATAAAATTAAAATATGTACCGCTTCTGGGCTTCAGTTTTTCTTATCATGTAGAAGTATGATTTAAGGCCGTATATTTTATATAGAATGAAATTTAGAGGTTAGGTTTTTCGAGCCTTTATACGAGAGCAATATGTATTTTTCACATTATATTTGCAGGAAAAATATATTTTGAGCTTCAGAACACAACCTGAAAATATTTTCGTAACAACTTATTATTCGTATTCAAACACCAACCTCTTCGCACTGAAAAATAATAATGGCATCAATAGTGAAGAGATTGCATCCTCTGCACTGGGTGACAAATGTGAAAATATTTTTGACGAAGATAAGCTCAATTAATCGACTTTTACCATACAATTCATTTGAAATTTTGATGTGATCATTTTGTTTGGAAAACAGTAGTACTCACGGGGTATGCGTTCTACTGTAATTTCGATAGTGCAGAAGTATTAAATTCGAGAGAGGATTTATTGCTGTTTCAATGGACTGGTAACGCTAAATTATCTAATAAGTATTAAGTGATGCACTAGACAATGCATCGGACGGTAGCGATGGTATCAAACACAATGCGGCAATTCATCAATCAGTTGGTATATTCGAATAGTCCTATAACCGAATTAAAATATATGATCAACCCATATCGGGTTCAAAATTTTGGTGTTCAGTGTACTCCTTGCGAGAAGTACTGATATGGAAGAGAGAAGGAAACAACAAATCACGCCTACCGGCTAGGGCGCAACTCGCCCTTTCACCGTAATAAACTTTAGATAAGTGAATGATAATTCCAGCCGTTGAAAAAGTGGTGATTAGGTATTCCCAAAAATGTTGATACAGTTTGATTTTGTTTTTCTGAAGCTTTTATGGGTGGTTTATCAGTGTCGTATTTTCAGTTCAACTCCATCCCAATTCCCGCTGAATAATAGGAACAACAATTAATTGTTTTAGTTCAGAACATCCACCTCACCTATTTAAAGCGAAATTTAACAGGGATACATTGTTCTGGGGTTTAAGGAAGTTTATAACATTATACTATTAGAGAACTTTAACCACTCACATTATTTCACGGTTTATTCCCTGTTTATTTAGGCGGTATTCTAAGTTGTTTCCACTTGAAAGCAAAATTTTCCAATGGTCGATAAAATAATACCGGCTGTTAGTTAGTGATTGGCTCCCACGATATAGGACACATTAATAAATTGTCGATCAGGACTTTTTGGATATTGAATATCAACGTTAACAAAAGATGGAAATTAGAAAACTTTCACAGAATTTATTATTTTTCGAATAGAATTTGGCGAAATATATTACACATTTTCCTACAGTCACACTTCAAAAAGTAGCTTTCGGAGAAAATTGTTAGATTTTTCCAAGCAGTGAAGAATTGAGGGTCTAACTCCCCAACGTGTGATCCTACATATGGATGCCATTGAAAGACCAACTACAAACAATTAATACTATCAACTTTTCGAAGAGCAATAAAATAGGGAGATCAAATTTGATTATTGTTGTGAGATTCTCTTGTTTTCTTGGCAGAAATTTTAAATTCGGAGAAAGAGTAAACTACATTGAGGCTGATAGTCCCAGCAATAAACCAATTAATCACACATCACTTCCTGTTTGGCCGGAATAAAAAATTGAACATCGACGAACGGCTGAAGAACAACGACGACGGAAAGAGGCTGAAGAACAACGACGAGAAGCCAAAGAACAGCAAATAAAAAAAATAGAGGTATGTTTCTGAGGATATTCCAGGAATCGGAAGAAACAAAAGCTGGTAGAGAAGAACTCGAAGAAAATGAAGGAGAGTTCCAAAAACAAATCGAAGGAACGAAAGAAGAGATTTAGGAACAAGTCAAGGACCTCCCACTTTTCAGGGTGAAACCCCCTGGAAAATTAACAAAAGGCAGTTTGAGGCGGCTGCAGGCAGCAATGGTTGGTAAGAAGAGGAGAAAGCGACAGCCCTCATGTTGGCCTTGAGGAGAAAAGCATCCGAAATATTGCAAGTCATCCCAGTTGAGGAGCAAAGGGATTTTGAAGCAGTCGTATCTGCTCTGGAGGTAAGGTATGGCAGTCAGTACCTGAAGGAAGTAGCCGGAGCCAGCTCAAGTCAGGAATTGAAGGAACATCGAAGACTCTACAAGAATATGGGTCTGATATCGAAAGACTAGTCAGACTCCCTAACCCAGAAGCTCCAGAAGAATATAGCCACCAGTTATGTGTGAATAGCTTCATCGACGGAGTCGAGGACATCAAAATGCAGCAGGCGTTGAGGCTGGGACGTCACTGCATCCTGAAAGATGCTCTTGTCTATGCTCTTGAGGTCGAAACTGCCAATAATGGCTCCCGGCAGTTTCAAAAAGTTCAACAGGTTAGGGCCTTCACTGAACAAGACGAAGAGAAACTGAGTGAAGTCCTGGCGGCACTGGTCAAAAGCTGAATGCTTTGGAGAAACGATATACCACGGGAGTACCTGACAACAACCGAAAATGGCGACCAAAATGCTACAACTTGTGGAAAGAAGGGCATTTGAAACGTAACTGTCGGGCTCGACCAAGATTCGAGGAAGAAAGAAATTGGCGAATCAGGAAACCCGAAAAAGAACATTGAGGTCAGGAAAACTCCACTCAGTCAATGTACATAGGATCACCCATCTCAAGGCCCCAGGTTTTCAATTTCTACAATGAGACACAATGGCAACAGTCTAGTTGCTGATGGGGTTTCCCAAGAACGGTGATTCTGAAAAATTGTTTTGAAATTGTTCGTTCCGTTAACCAGCTGACGAATGTCAACCCTCAGTCGAAACTTGTGCGAGCAATGGATTAACGAGGCCTCGCCTTTCAACGTGCGATCACCCAGGACGGTGGCCTGGCGGGAATTTGAGCCCTGGTGCTAACCGCTACAGTACCGAAACCCCAAATTATAAATTGCAATACTTTCAGCAAACAAAACATTAGGACCTCTATGAGGACACCCATGATAAAATCACCGGGTTCGGAAAGAGTCGAGCCAGGATTGGCCTTGGAAACTTGGAGACAGAAGCTAATGTCCTGGTGGCTGGTTATCTTCGACGAATTTATTCTTGGGCTTGACATTATGACTGTCCCATGGGTTCGTAGTCGATATGAGAAATATAACTTTGAGTGTCGGAACCGAGGATATCCTCATATCTGTACCCGACTAACAACCGTTGATATTGTGGTAGCAGAAGATTCTAGGACCCCACCCAACTGCTTGGAAGTTACTGTAGTGGAACCACCAGGAAACTATTAAGCTATTTGTGTAGCCAAATGCTTAGTTTACAGTAGTAATAAGCTGGTTACATTGCGAGTGGCCAACCCAAAAGACAACAGGATCACCCTCAAGAAGGGACAGGTCATCGGAATATGAGAACCTGTTGCAAAAGGGACCACTCTCGAGCAATCAACAGGTTCCAGCAGAACTCGAAGCCACTTTCGATGAATTATGGAGCCACCTCTCGGAGGATGCACGAAAGAAGGCGATGGACTTTCTGAAGAAAAAAGTCGAATTATTCGTGGAAGGGAAGATTACAGGCCGCAAGAACCTCGTCTAACATAGATTCAACACCGGTAATGGACTCAACCAGTTTCTAGTTATGCTATTTGGACTCTAAAATGCTCCTGCCACCTTTGAACGATTAGTGGAAGTGGTACTAAGGGGGCTCATGGAAGACAAGACTCGTCTACCTCGACTACATTATTGCGGAACTTTTGATGAAAATCTGAGGAATAGTAACTTGCAGTTGAATTAATAGAAATGCATCCTCATCCAACCTGAAATCAATTTCCTAGGGCACGTCGTGTCCTCTAAGGGCATTGCGACCGATCTGGACAAGATTAAAGCACTTCAGGAATGGCTTCTACCGAAAAACAAGTACGAAGTCAGAAACCATCTGGGACTCCGTATCTATTACCAAAGATGTGTTAAGGACTTCGCGAAGATAGCGAGACCCCTGCACACACTGATGGAGAAGAAGGCACTCTCCTCTTGGTCGACGAAGTGTTAGCAAGCTTTCAGTACCCTCAAGAGACACCTGACTACTGCTCTAGTGCTCGCATACCCCAAACAAGACGGTTTTTTCATCTTTGGCACAGATGCTTCCCAGTGTGGCTCAGGGACCGTTTTATCCTAGATGCAAGGTGGTGAAGAACTCCTTTATGTTTATTTCAGCAAAACTTTGAGGAAGACAGAAAAGAACTACTGCGTGACTAGAAAGGAACTGCTAGCAGATGTTAAAGCCGTAGAACACTTCTATTCATTCCCTTATGGCCGAAAGTTCCTGTTCAGAACCGACCACTCGGCGTTCCAGTAGCTCTTCACCTCGAAACCCCTGAGGGACAGCTCGAACGATGGCCAGAAAAACTGCAAACATACGAGTTGGAGATACGCCATCGCAAAGAAGTCATGAAAACGCAGTCAGTCACTCGAGAAGAGATGCAATCTTCCCTAGACAGCATGATGAGGGCAAATTCCGTTAATTTTCGTTTCCTGTCATTGTTGTCTTTTGTCATAATTTTAGTGTCGTTCCATTCTACTGTGTGATCTTCATCGACAGTGAGAATGTGCTCTGATAATTTAGAACCACCTATCTGTCTGCTTCTGATGTACATCTTGTGTTCACTTTTTCGCACTTCCAAAGGTCGAGACGTTTCACCGATATATTTCTGACCGCACGAACAAGGAATTTGATTAATACAATTTTTTGTATTTCCCGTTGTGTTTTTCGGTTCGGTATGTGTCACTATTGATCGTAAAGTATTGCTTGTTTTGAGTGTTGTCCTTACATTATACCTGTTGCCGATCCGTTTTATCTTTTCAGACAAACGAAGGACATGCGATGGGAAGATTGAAGCGGTACCTTTCAGAGTGTCCATTGGAAAAAATCGCAGTGGACATATCAGGATCGTTCCCCTTGATAACACGTGGAAATTAGTTCCTGATAGTCGTCATGGATGACTTCTCGAAATGGTCAGAAGTTGTAGCTGTACCCAACAAAAAAGCGAAAACGGTTGTCGAAGCTTTTCTGCAAAATATAATTTCCATAGATAGAGTACCCGCAGAAATCCACTCTGAACAGGGCCGTAATGTCGTATCGGACCTTTGGAGAGGCCTGCTAGGCATAAATAAAACCATGACAACAGCTCTTCATACCCAGTCAGATGGAATGGTCAAGTGACACAACCGCACGATCAAAAATTACCTGTCAATATTCGTGTTCGAAAATCAAAAGAATTGGGACAAGCTGAAATATCTGTTTCTCTTGGCGTACCGAAGTTCTCAACATGAAGCTACCAGGTACACCATATTATTAAGTGGAAGGGATTCGAAACTTCCAATCGATTTGATGTTTGGCAGAGTTGGAGCTGATGAAATCGAAGATGTGTCGCTGTCAGACCATGTGGAGGACCTAAAGGAGAGATTGAGGACTGTCCGAGACTTTGCCAGGTCGAAGTTGCAGATTACCAGTGACAAGATGAAGATCATATTCGACAAGAAGTCGATGCCGATAAGCTTCAAAGAGGGTGATGCAGTCTGGTTAAATCAGCCACAGAGAAAAAAAGGATTGCGTCCCAAGTTATAACGGCCTTGGAAGGGTGACCCAATTTGGTGATGAATAAAATTGATGAATAATAAGACATATGTTGTTCGGGGCGGAGGGATAGTGTTACGAATTCGACCATCAACAACAATCATGCAAAAGAATAAAAAACCCTTCCTCTACGCCCATAAATTTCTCTACGCCTTTGCAAGAAATGCGAAGAAGTCCATGACCATCGACTATCATCGCGATTTATCGAAATTTTTTGAGAGACATACCAACCGCATTCGATTATACATGCAAGAAACTATCATGGAAAACTAGAAATGTCGGAGAATTACAGAAGCTTGAGCCTATATATATATGTATATATATATATATATATATATATATATATATATATATATATATATATATATATATATATATATATATATATATATATATATATATATATATATATATATATATGTATATATATGTATATATATATATAGCCGGTTGGGAACGGAACCATTGCATACAGGTAGAGTGAGAAATTACGTTTTTACTCTGGCTCGAAAATAAGTGACAATTGGTACGCAAAAAATAATGTAACTATAATGTTCAACCTATTCATTCACTTAATCGTCGTCTGTATTCAACTTCCTCCGTACTGATCCCAGTCCGCTAATATATATATATATATATATATATATATATATATATATATATATATATAGATGACCATAACAGACCCAGTGAGCTGAAGAATCTCACATCTGAGCCGAATTCTGACAAAATACGACATCGAGACAGTTTTCACAGCAAACAATCAAATATTTTCTTTCCTGCGTTCACCTGAAGATACAATACCCAACGAATCACAAGGAATATATAAAATTCCTTGCCACGACTGCCCGAGAACATATATAGGACAGACGAACCGACGAGTATCAAACAGGTCCTACGAGCACGAACTAGCAGTACGTAATTCGGACATGACCTCGACTCTCTTCAAACACCACCACGAAACCGGACACAAAATTGAATTCAACAACACGAAGACCATTGCCACAGCAAAAACATTCCACTCCAGAATCATTCGCGAAGCAATAGAAATTGAAAAACGCCCTCAATGCCCCAACAAACGAGACGACTCACAAAGACTCCCCAATTCCTGGAAACCATTATTATCCCTTTGAACAAATCCATTAATTAATCCTTCTCAAACCAGATCTGTATACAGTCCGACAGTTTCAACAACGTCGGATTCTCATACAGCTATAAATACCCTCCCTCCATCTACCAAACCACAATCTTCACTCTGCCAAGATGAGTGCTAGGGGTTGAGGAGACTTAGGCCTCGCCACCAAGTCAAGCAGTCTTGAGAATGGCTCCAAAGTGGGAGCCGAAACGTCGAAAGAAGAAAAATTCCAGACGCGGTTCAACCGGAAGTTCCAGAGAGCACATGTACGACCGCGGAAGCCTATCCGAGCATATATATATATATAGCCAGAGTAAAAACGTAATATTAACATTATCATAAAAATCATATTTCTTACTCTACCTGTATGCAATGGTTTCGTTCTCGACCGGCTATATTTCCAAAAAACTTTTTTGCTGTCTTGCTTTCTTTCGAAATGGCAAATCTGTGACTTTCAAAGGTATGTATTGAAGCTTCAGGTCAGTGAAATTTAGCCTGTCAGATTGATGCATTTCGATATGTTGCTAAGGGCCAATACTCTATCCATACTCTATTTCACGGTATTAGATGTTTATTGATCATATGCTGCCTGAGTGACATTTATGAGATTGAAGGGAAGACAATTATTAACAGACGTAGTTCTTGAATGTTACATAGACGTCTGAAATAAACTTTGTTTTTAAATGAAATGAAGACCAAGAATAAAACAGAGATGCATAAATTGGCCTAAGATGACAACCCGATCTATTCCTTCGGAAATCTGACTATGGGCACTGTCGTTTATAGGTTAAGGTGCATCTGTTACATTATAATGCTATTTTCAAAACTATTTCAGCAAAAACTTCTTCCGAATTTCCCGCAAGTTTGAACTGAAATTTCATATTTTTTTCTTATTTATTTTTTCAATTCGCATTTCGACTTCCGGGAATGATTCAATCTCTAGAAAGATTAAGAGTGTGAAATGTCAACAATATGTATATTACAATTTTTTGTTGTGGCAAAAAAAATGTTTTATGAAGTAGTTATAAAATCATTTGTCTTTCGGATGATATTACCTAATCCATCATTATGCACCACACAAAAACTGACAGATATAATGAAGGACGATTACAGTTTCGTTACTTGAATTTTACTGTATGTATTCAATACATCAACCAAATATATAAACGTGGCTTGTTTTGATTATTCAAATGTGAAATACGTGAAAATTCATGTCATCATGTACCTCAAACTGGAACACCCGAGTAACTGGCATCACATAATATAAAATATAACACGAATTCAAGAATTTACCAAGAAGGGGAAATATCACTTCGTCGTTTGTGATTCAAAACTGTGACTACTACTCTGGTAACCAACCTTTCTCAAAATATTCGTGAAGTCGCTTGTAAAAACAAAAAATATTGACCTGAAGTGCACTGCGATCAAACAAGTCACGAACTAACAAAGTCAAGAGATTGAACTTGGAACACCCGAGTAACTGGCATCACATAATATAAAATATAACACAAATTCAAGAATTTATCAAGAAGGGGGTATATCACTTCTTCGTTTTTGATTCAAAACTGTGACTATTACTTTAGTAACCAACCTTTCTCAGAAGATTCGTGAAGTCGCTTATAAAAACAAAGAAATTTGAACTGAAGTGCACTGCAATCAAACAAAACCGACAGATCCGACGAACATCAACAAACCGACTGACTACCTGTCTCATGTTGTGACCAGTGTACCCCTCGTTCCGAACCCTTAGAAAATTTGTGATCTCTTCAGTTTCCAGGAAGTGAAAAGGTTATACTACGAAATCGATACCTGCCGTAATGGTGAGTTAACGTTTTTTGCAGGTTGATTCATTTGTAATTTTGTGGTATCTACGCAAATTGGAATTGTTCCTATCCGAAGATGGTAGAGGTTCGACAATCGAGGGTACTACCCAACATATAAGAACTCACATCGCCAAATCGATATGTTCGGTATCGATAGTTTGTTATATGATGAAGCATTGAGAGAGGATACAAAGATAATTCAGTTGAAAACTAAATGTTGGTTTATTTCCTTGTCGAATCAGATGAGTTTTCAGAAAGATTATTAGCTTTTGTTTATTTATATTTGCTCTAATTACTTGAGAGTGACTTATAGGATATTCGGTGTAGTGCATTTGCTTGTAGGGACCTACACTACTACCAATTGTTATCCAGACAACCGACGTTTTTCTTTGAAACAGAAGCGTAAATTTAGGAGGTTGGAAAGCGGCTAGCTAGCTCCCATTACTCCAAGCCACTGGGTGTTAGTGAAAACTGGTTTGATAATCAAGTATCCAATGTACGAAGATGATACCTATAAAGTTTTTTACGTATTCCAAAAGTTTTAATTTTAATTTCACACACTTATTATGGTGATATTACTCCATGGAAGATTGAGATGACCAGATGCTCTGTCGTGAAACACAGTAAATTAAACAAATCACGCCACTCAGAAGTAAAATATTCAATCCACCATGAGAAGTTCGATGAGAAGTATATGAAATTATTTCAAGAGTTATAATTATTATGCTCTTTTCCTCATAGGGAAATAGGACGAAGGTCGATGCACATGTAAAAAAAATTTCAAACGTTTTTGTGGCGCTTTCAAAATTATGTCGATAACTCAACAGATCACGGTAAATGTTCCTACTCTGAGAAGGAAAGAAGCGAAGATTTCTGTTTATCTGTTTTGAATGGTTTTATTGCAATAATCGAGCTTCAGAATAGTCAATATAAGTTTGTACTGAAATGGGAGGTCAAATTTTAAAATGAAATATATAAATAAATTAACCACAGACTATCAAGATTGTACATTGTTGTTTCTGAATTGATAACGTTTCTTTGGCATCTCATGAAAACAACGGAAAAATAGCGTGACTCGACCTACGACGTCCAGTAAGAAAAATGTAAGAAAAGAAAAAACTTGGAAACGAACTTTGCAATGTCATCTACTAGAAGTTTCCATCACTTCAAGTTGTATATCTATATGATTGGCTGACTATCCTATCTCTCTATATTTCTCTATGCCATTATTTTGTAAACAAATATATGCGAACTATACGAGTAGCATCTTTTTTCGATTATGTGTTGTGAAAAACGAATATCATCCAGTAGACCTAAGGGTTAACCTTCAGTAAATTATATATACGTAATGCCAGAGTGTTTGTTGATTTTCTATGTCATACTAATTCATCACTGTTTTTTCATTATTTACCAACTGAATGAAAGTATACTTTATGCTTGTGCGGGACATACAAGTTTACATCCACTACGAGTTAACAAAAGATGTATGTGCTCCCTGGGCAGAAATATCTACTTTACACCCATAGCACATAAATAGTAATCATCAGGGTCACTGCTCTTAGGTAAATATTAAATTTTCATATTGATTGATGAAAAGAAGTTCAACGGAACTTGAAACTCTCCAAATAAATAATATATTATTTTTTAATTTATCAGAAGACAGTGCGATTTGGTACTGAGATATTATAATTACGCACAATAGGAGGATGTAGAATAGAGGAAATAGTTACAGTATAATATCGAAATTTCATATCTTCCACTGTAAACACTTCAACTGTTGCAGTTATTTGGGACGACTGGATAACTTCGCAATAACGCTAAATACATATAGCAGCACGCGTACTCGAGAAAAAAGAATATTAAATCGAGGATTCTTTCTGAAGATATATCTCGAAACGATGGAATGAACGGAAATGAATATAATTTAATAAGCTCCAACCAGGAATGTTCTTGATGAAGGAAAAGTTCAACAGGAAAATAAACTTTGAATTTTCTCGGTTACAATTTATGACGTTTAGGCGGATTTCCACCAAACGGACAAAACAGACCAAAAACAGCAACTGTGTCGACTTCGACACAACAAAAACTTTTGTTGTCAAAATAAAAAACATTTTGAAGACTTTGTGTCGCGAGTTACTGTTTTTGTCAACAACGAAAAGTCCCGTCGCCAGGCGGAAGTTTGGTGTTTCGTCTCTGTTTTTGAAAACAGTCTGCTATGTGGAAAGGGCTGGCGACAATAGTTCACTATTTTGTTCTGATATGTGATTGTGTGAATTTATCATACGTATTGAAGTGTTCAATCACACATCAGAAAAAAACACGCGACAGACTAATTTTTTGTTTGTTTGGTGGAATTCCAGTTTCGAGTTTGTTTCCGAAACTACAAGTTTTTGTTTCTGTTTTTGAAATTGAAACTAGTCGCAAGCGAGTCCGTTTGATGGAAATTCGCCTTAATAGGTATCTAACAGGAATTGAATACCGTTAACGAATAACAAATGAAACTGAATATTATCCTATCCGAATCTTTTATCGAACTGCCGAATCCATCAATTCCATAAAGAAATCCTTCAGGTTTCGAATTATCTAACCTCGAATCATCATGGAAATACAAATCACTGTTTTTTTTCGCTACCTCGTGAAGAGAAAAATTGATGCCGGAGAGGGTGTCCATAGGGCAACGATGTAATTCCAAATTATTCAATGATTCCATAATAGTAGTAGATTTTTTTTCAGTAAACAATCCTCCTTACACCGAATCTCTGATATATCGTTTTATTCCCACCCCGCGCAGTTTCTTGTAAAACAATCATATATATTCTTTCGAAAAAATATTTGATTACACTTCTTCCATGGGAATTTGTTTTTTTTTAAAATGGTGCCTGAAACTTCATTATCTCGATGTACTTTAATTTTTTTCAATGCTTTCTGATTTTTTTCAGTCTTGTTTATCAACTCCAATAAGTACAATCAACAAATTATTCGTATCAGTATTACGGGAGGATATTCAATAAATCAACCTTCATCAACAATAGATTGTTTTAGAATCAATTGAATCGTGAACTCTCATCTGTGAAATCCTGTACGGCAGTTTTGTGAAGTGATATAAAATTTAGATTCATTCAAGAATTTCTATCGAAATTGCCAAAATACCTGAGATTATGATTGCTTTTATAAAAGTTCAAACTCTAGGATTTTGAAAAAACAAATATCTCGATGCTACGCGGAATTTCATCAACGCATCTTAAAAATTGAAAAATATCATTAAATAGATCAGGTCGCTTAATTTCAGTCAAATATTCGCTGTGTTTTCGAGGATGAATCTATGCACGATTCTTTCATAGAAAATTCGATCCTCATGAGAACAATAATTTTCGAAATTGATTGAGCCATATATAGCCTCACTCTTTCGAAAGTTCAAATATATAAAAAAGATATAATTCGATAGTTACGAATGATGTTTCGTGGAAAGGTAGTGGTTCGAATTTCTGTTGTTCAAATTATTCATCTATCATGAATCTCGTAAAATTTATTGTATAGAAATGATAGAACTCTGGTAAGAATGAAAAATTGATGATGAAGAAGGCATAAAATCTGTGAAATAATGTCAAAAATTAGGAGTTGGTTGAAAAGATCTGTGAATGAAAAAAAAATCGGAACACAATCATAGAAACATAAAATAAATTTCTCAATTGAATTATCATTTTGTTTTGGTGCATTCTGTATATTTATAACCTATTGGATTTTTTCAGTTATATTGAAACCGTTTCTATTACTTGTAATATTTACTTTTCTACAAAAATGTTATATATATGAAATATAATTCTAATATATGTTTTATCAATATACATATAACAAGGAATATTATTATACAGGTGAATATCAACGTATATGTGATATAACAGTTACTCATATATGTAGAATTAGGAAATTAGGATATCTTACTCTTTCGCTTCTGTATAATAGTTCTGTATTCTGCGGTCTTGCCATCTGGAGTTTTATTTTATTCGTAAAGTTACAAAGCGTTGGAGATAAACAAATGCTAATATGACCGATGGAGCTAATAATGAGGTGAGAGTGGAATGTTTACTTTTATTTAGATATGAAATATCGTCTGGATAAAGTTTTGATATCTCCACACAGACAAGTTTTGGAAAAAATTCGTTATTACAGGTTCTGTTTATTGAATGGAACACGAATATGAAGTCAAAGTCAAAACGCATTGCTTTCCTTCCGGTCGAAATTTGTGGACAATAACAATATTTGGGGGTATTATATCGAAGAAGGTGGAATAAGATGTAGAAGGGGTAAGGCCATCAAAAGCCTGGTCCAAACGATTGTAGTTGCGATCGTAATGTGTACCAAAAAGGTAAACTGTATGGGCTGTGTGAGCTGTGAATGTCCCAGAACTTCCAAAAGAAATAAGAGCCTCGCGTTTTGACTCTAGTTTTGTGTTTTAACGCCGAATAATAAAGGATGTAACACATAATACCTATTTTTATTATTGTTCCAAGATGCATCTAAGCACTGTTTCACGGACTTAACCGAAAGAACGTTTGAAGAAACAGTGTCAAATGTTTCCTAAGCAGAGAAAAAAAAATCGGATGGAAAAATAATGCATCATTAACCTAGACTCCTCTTTATATAATAATTATAGTCTATATCTGTAGAACTCCTTATTATTTATTGTTTGATATTTGAATATATTTGTTCTTTCATTTAAATTCCCGAACCATATCTGAAATCGGGGTATGACTCTGCCAAAAAAGATAATCACTTGAGAAAAAATCATATGATTCATGAAATTGATTCATAAATACTACATAATATACTGAATTGACAGATGAAAATTTCAAGATGGCGACTGGGCGTCATCTGGAAGAAAAATCAAATAGAGAAGAGGTTCTTGTGATACATCATTTCCAAGCTCCTGACGAATACTTTACAACCCTAGAATATGAAGCCAATAACTTCACCCACTAATAAATGGCGGAACATTTAATAATTGCCTGAATACATCGACGTTTAACTTCATACTTTGAAGAAATAAGCTGAGTTCAGTTCAGAAGATGCTCGAAAAAGTTGCCTTAAACGTCTGATATTTCACGTCGATCATTTTCGAACACAGCAACGTCGATATTTTGACAAATATTCGATATCCTCTGCCGTGTATTCAATATTGAAGCAGGTTCAGATTTGTACACCTTCTGCTTCAAATTGCCCCATAAAAAAGTCTAAGGATGTTAAATCTGGCAAACGGGTTGGCCATTCCGTAGGACCTCGATGGCCAATCTAACGACCATGGAAAGTATTATCCAAATAGTTTTTTACTTGTCTGAAGTGATGTGGTGGTGCTCCATCTTGTTGGAATAATGATATCCATATCGAATTTATATGGATTCACTTCGACGATTCCGGTGATCAGAGGATCAACAGTACTTTCCAGCATATTCACATACAGTTCCCCTGTTGAATTTTGTTCAATTGTCCATTTTGAAGAGTTTACGTGGTACATATCTACTGAACGTGGTACATAAGAAGTGAAAAATGATGTTCGTTGTACTGACATTTTTGTCTTTTTTTTATGAACAAGAAATAACTTATCAAATCTTATTGGGTTGTTGAGATTGCCATATGGCAGAGAAAAACGAATATTTCTAGAAATATCCATATTAATGTGTTTATATTCAGGTAATTATTTAATGTCCCGCCGTTTTGTAGTGGGTGGAGATATTGACTTCATATTCTAGAGTTGTGAAGTATTCGTCAAGAGCTTCAAAATTATGTATCACAAGACCCCCTTTCCATTTTTTTTCCAGACGGTGCCCAGTCGCCATCTTGAAATTTTCATTTGTCAATTTCACTCCAAAATATAGTATTCAAGCACCAATTTCATTATTCCAAATTGAATTTTTTTTGAGTTGACCCGTTCTAAAAATAAAAGGGGTGGACATTAAAGAAAAGCACTGTATAAAAAGTTTTCACTTTCACACCAAAAGTTACAATACATAAAATACATAATACAATACATAAAAATGAAATATCCACTCCCAGTCTAGAGTAGCGGAACCTACCTAAACCTGTGATATGCTTGATGATACGTATCAATGTTTTCAAGAATTTCTGCTATGTGTCAACTGACTTTTTTAACCATTCCATTCAGCGACCATCCTCACTAACAATGTAAGTAAGGAAAATCTTATTTCATATTTCCCACTTATAAGCATTATTTTTGTAGCTCCCTGATGATAATAACCGTTTGTCGAAATATTGGAAATATATTGTTATAAGAGTACACTTTCGCTTTTGCTGCTGTCCCAAATATAATTCCCAAGTTTTATTCTTAACTTGTCACCAAAGACTTCCTCTCCTCTTTTTTTTTCTCTCTCTCTCTCTGATGATGTAACTGTTGCATTGAGGTCATATCACAATGTTCAGTGGGAGATTCGGACTTTTTTTCCATTTATTCTTCAGCACTTTCCATTTCTCATATATCAAATAACTTTTTCATTTTCAACGGCTCTTACCATTATGATGTTTTCATGTTTGGAAGTTTCGAAGAATTTTCAATCGATAATAGAGGTTTAATATCTGAAGGTGCATGAAATTCGACACTGAATAATGAGAATTCGGATAATCCTCGGCCTGAATATGAATACACAAACTCAACATTGATTTCATTTTTCAGCATGAACATTGGTAAAGCACGGTGCACAGGTGCATTTTCTTTAAAGACAAATATCTTTGTTTTTCTCTGAACCAGGTTTTTCACGATTTTTTTCATCCAGCTGAGTTGAAGTAAAAGCTCAGAATATTATTCGCCTGATGTTCCGAGTTTTGACACATTCAGTTCTTCGTGCAGAATATATTCAACATGTTTTTTTTTAATTGTCGTTGGGCTTGGCAATTTTACGTACCTCACACCGGTCGTCTAATACCATACCTACTGTTTGAATATCCGGAGTTGATATCACAATGTTGAAACTCATCAGCTCATTTCTCAATCGTCGAAAATGAATGAGAAAAGCATTACCGTTAACTTCTGGAAATTCGCAATCATTTCTTTAGGTATCAATCCTCCCTTCACGGAGAAAGAAAGTGCAACGGTGCGGAAAGTACTTTCCGCACGGCTGTCAAACTCGTGAATCCTGTAGGATTTACAGATGTTATCGTGAATTGCCCCTGATATAAGTTACATAAAAACTGGACCAAAAACTAGTTATTCATGCGGTTAACTTGCGGTTATCTTACCGGATATTCTACCAACTAAGCTGATTCAGATTTGAATTAATATTATCAGAGATATGTACTTATATCTCCTAAATCGATTCGCTTTAATCTAATTATGACATTTATTGTATTTTCATTAATTTTCATGGTTCCCAATTATTCAGTTCGTTCCCCAACTGTATCTAATCAGTACTTACTTGTAATTTTTTCAATTAATTATTGTCGTTATTTCTTCATTTCAAATAATTATACATTGATATGCACTTTTTATAGAAACAATATTCTAACAGACTTTCACAAATAAAAAGTGAAATTACTCACACAAATCAATATACACGATCTGGTATTTATATATTGTTCAATAAAATAGGTGGTTATAGGAAAAAAAATATTACTTATGAAGTTAGTGGGTTTACACAACTCTTCTCCTGCAATTCTGCATGGTTTATTGTGGCTTACACAAAATTTGCACTTCCCCAAATCAGTCAAACTTCTTGACGAAACCGATCAGTTTCTCGAGCTATTCTGGATACGTACATTGAACGAGCGGTCTCGAGAATAGTGCCTCTGATTGGGTCCGCAGCCGGGCAAAGAAAATTCACCTGACCACAACAAAAGTTTGCTGATAGCGTCGCCCACTCTGGGCCCCGATTTTCGACCACTCGTTCGTTATCGATCGTTCGCAATATAACGAAGATGCATATATCCGTATTATTGACCCTTCCTCGAGTAACGGATTCGCAATATTCCACTCGCGTTTTAGCGAGCGTATCTCGAGTAGATACTCGTGGCCCTTTCGTTACAATCGTAAATCGTAACCGAGTTTATTAGGTTGGGTTAATTGATAAATTCATCTGAATTATTCTCGCTAAAAAACCATTAATATTAGAATCGTCGTCATGACTCAGACGATATTTGTTTTGTGATGGAAGATTCATAACTTTTCCATATTTCTTAAAAGAGAGTGAGATAGGTACTTGTGTGAATTATCACACCCCTAATCAGAAGAAAACAGATCCTATAGTCGGGCTGTTTAAAAGATAGAATTCGAGGACGCGTGAACAGTAAATGCCTGCATAGCCACGGCTTCTAAACTGAAATAAATGAAGAACTGTTCACACTGTACTGTACTCATTTGTGCTTTGTATTTACGTGTGTTACGTCAATTAAATAATATGGATGGAAACACTCTTTCACCTCCAAGAAAAAGATAAAAAAAAGACATTTAACTGTAGAGGAAGAAGGTGTAATAATGAACACTTATAAAAAAGCATCTCAAGAGTTGATGGGAGGACGACGCGGCGACGTTTTTGTTGAGTGGTGTAAATCGGACTTGTAACATTGGAGAGAGGAACATTCAAAGAGTGCGTGCCGTTCACGTGATCATTCCATCTTTTCAGCGGCTACATTATAGATTTTTTTCCCTAGAAAGTTGAAAAAATTGTACGCTAATCTTGTGTCATTTGTATCAACTTTTTGTTTCGGATGTAGATGTAAACAGAATTGAAGATTATCAAAGGTAATACCACGAGTCCTTCGAATTTAATCGACGAATTTTCATTTTCCACAAAAACTTTTTTATTTGGCAAAAGTATGAAAACAAACTGATTCGGTTTGTTTGAATGCTTTTGCCTCAAAATAAAAAAGTTTGAGTGTTTCGAAAATGAAAATTTATCTTATTTAATTTGAAGAACGAGTTGTATTTGGAGAGATTATTTTTTGAACAAATAGGAAGAACAATTTAATTGATCAGTATTTCATTTTCATAAGAAGGAACGGAGAATAGATGAAAATTTTACAAATTTGAAATGTCAAACAACGATGTATGCCCTCTATGATCCAGAAGAGATATGATGCTTACGCATTGAATATGCTGATGCTTGCCGACGATACCAAGAGATGGCGTCCCACCTCTCATTGTACAAGGTTGATAATTGAAAATTTCTTATGAAATGAGAATCGCAACAGAAGGAACATAAAATTATTCGTTATGTCGTTGTATTAAAATTTTTATACAACGGTTTCTTCTCATACAACAAAAAATTAATTGTATTTGATAAAAACTTATTGTACGTCATCTTCATTTGGGTTAAGGAAACCTTAAATATTCGAATCGGTCGTTCGCTATATCTGTCATAAAGTTGGGGCTATGAGCTATTTACGTGTTTGAGTGTTCATTGAAATGTGTTATGTTATTATTATGCTGAAAAAGTGAAAAGTGAATGACTATTAATAATAAGGTAACTCTTCAATCGTGATAATTTATATAAATATGAGCCAGTTCAATAGAATCGACGCGGTAAACCTTAAGCCATATTTTCTCGGTAAAGTATTTGAAATACTTTGAAATCATTTTATTTTTGCGTTGAAATAATTGCATATACAATAACGTTACATCTGTCAAATATCGAAAGTATTTCAAAATCATGGTTGAAATAATTTCAAAATCATCAACCGAGAAAATATAGCTTTACAGTTTTGACAGTTCAAAGGTAAACAACGTTTTATCGAAACAATCGAAAGGACCAGGCAGTTTCATCGGTATAACACCCAATGATTGGCTAGAATAACCATAGAATAAACCGCTACTATTGGTTGAAATGCCAAAAACGTCACATTTTGACAAGTGAAAAAAATAATCAGTGTTAAATGGAACATAAAGCATTATATGCTCATCTTTGAGAATGGTCCAATGAAGAGTATTTGATGAAGACGTTGTATGCAAGGAAAACTGATGATTTTCTGCTGATAGAATATCCCTCTGATTCCACAAGAGAAACGGTATATATCAAGAAAAGTGTTCAGCTTTTACTTCTTCAACTCTGGAGAAAGGAAACAAATCCTTAATATCAGAAGAACGTAAGTTGATCTACAGCTTATCCAATCCATCCTGGCACAAACTCAGCTATTTCACACTTGCACACTGGTAGTGCTGCAGAGATTGCTGGGCATATACGTCATTAGTTCTGTGCCAAGATGGATTGGATAAGCTGTAATCGTGTATATTATGTTATCTGTCTGTGCAAAGTTTCAAAACATGCATGGAGAAGTTATTTCTATATAATGTAACGTCCGACAAGCCATGTTGACAGGGAAGTGGTTGTTTCAGATGGATTTTTTTGCCTATATCTTTTGCAACGAACAGTCTGTGAAAGAAATGCACATTATTTCAGATACTCAAGATTATGCATAGATTTCTCATCAAGTATTTCACGACTAGGCAGACATTCTTATCTGTCAGTGAGCAACAATGTTATTTCTATAAAGAATTTGCTAGCTAGGTTCGTCGAAATTTTATTTGCATCTTTCTGTGTGATATTTTGATAAATTTGATATTTTTTGATAAAGCCACTGATTACCCCAAAATTTTTCAATATGATTTATTATAAGATGCACCACAGAACAGGAAACTGAAGAAAATTGCGATGATGCCAAGTGTAATATTTGCTTCAAATAACGAAACGCTATCATCCTAACGAATGCTGTAAAAAATGCGATATTTGTATATCATTCGTTATCAAATGATATTTTTGTGAATTTGTTAAATAACGAATGATTTCAAAAATAGGGCCCCTGACCAGAGTCCATACATACTTATTCAACCCAGAGATTTTGTAGAATTTCACTGTGGGATTCTTTCTGGTATGACTAAAGCAAACCTATCCTGTACGTAATAGGAACTGTTACGTGTATATTTGTAATGGTGGATTCATGCAACAATCGTAGCTCGGAAATCGGAACTCGCAACAAAATATAAACCATTCATGCAGCAATCTCAAGAGCTGTTGAATCGTAAGAGTGGAAATTTGTTCAATATCTTACGAATTCCGACTTAATATACCTGCATGAACGTTTTCATTGAAAGATATCGACTCAACTTCTTCCTTACGACTTGCGAATTCCGAGTTACGATTGCTGCATGAATCCACCATAAGTTCATAATGAATTTGCCACATATAAGACGATTTTATCAATGTTTGGTTTCACACAATATATTCATTTGTTATTTATGCAGAGTATATGACTAACTATTGTTCAAACTTCAAATATAACATCAGATATAGTATAATATTCAGAATAAAAATTAAACTCATTATGATCTGAAAGATGGAATCAAGTGTCCTGTTCGTAGTCATCTCCGCTCACGAGGGATTCAGATGAAATTTGAGCACATATAAATCATTATATTCATGCCACGTGCTCGCATAAGGATGTTGCAGTAGGCTGTGTAGTGTCCGCTATGTAGTGTCCGCTATAGGTATCTCCACTATGAGATTTGTTCTAGCAACACATTTGACCGTTTGGAAATTGGTCTGAAGCAGTCAGAGGTATGCGCAAAATGAATTTCGCTCTCCAATATTCATCTTGCGCATGCCTCTGACTGCTTCAGACCAATTTCCAAACGATGAAATGTGTTGCTAGAACAAACCTATTATTAGACAATGCATCAGGCTATAGCGACAAGGGGCAACGTTGTCAGCTGCATAATCACTCATGTCTAGTTCCTCTTTTGGAAATTCAATGGTGGCGTTCAATTTTCTTCGGATTTTTTTCTGTCCGAGAGGACGATGCCCTGGGGGAGTGCTCAAACTATAAAGGAATGAGCATATTTACGGGTTAGAGTTGAATTTTTTTTTGTTTTGTGATATTTAGAAAAATCATTTTGTGCTTATTAGAAACCATGCCATTATGCTGACATAACTGGTTACTAACAAAATGGTTAAGGCTTTTGCGGCCAAGGTTTGCAGTATCACAACTATGGTTCCGGTTTGAAGGCCGACGTTTTTTTGGAATTTCTTCCTGACGTTTCGCTGGCGCTAGGGGCTAGCTTCTTTAGAGGCTCATACATCTTGAGTTAGACTCCGATGACTAGATATTACGACTTCGTGAAGTGTATTTATATAGATTCAGGTAGCCAGCTTTTCCTGGATTCAGAGAATTTTCATAAATATTGATTACTGATTCCATATTCGGTTGAGGTTCACAGCTTCTTCTTTTCTATTGAAATTATCCGTGTGTTTGTGGATCTCTATTGCCTCCCGTATCAGTCGACCATGGTATCCCTGGTTGGGGGCAATGATTTTCGCGTTTTCAAACAAAATCCTGTGGTTTCCCTCACCGACTGCCTGTTCCGCCACAGCTGATTTGTCAGTTTGCCCTAGTCTGCAGTTTTACAATTTACAATTTCGTGCTCTTTTAGCTTAGTTCCCATAGGTCTTCTGGTGGTACAGATGTATACCTTCCCACAGGTGCACAGTATGTGATAAACCGCTGCTGCTGACAGTGGGTCTCTTTTGTTTCCCCAAGAGTTTTCCACTTCGGACTGTGACCCTCGGAGTATATGGTAAATAAGCGTGTGCAAATATCTCAGCGTCATCCCTGTTTTGAACCGCGGAACTCTCCAGTTTCATGGCCCTGTTGATCTCGCGTACACTGTATCCATTCGATCTCAAGGTTACTTGAAGATGTTCCAATATTTTCTCCAGGTGCTATGGTTCACATCTTCTTCGAGCCCGTTCTGTTAGAGTAGATACGACTCCTCTCTTTCGGCTCGGATGGTGGTTCGATAGTGCGTGTAGGTACCTATCCGTGTGTCTAGGTTTTCTGCATACTCTGTGGGTTAGTCTGGCACCACATCGTTCGATCAGTACATCTAGAAATGCTATCCGCTGGTCCTGTTCAGTCTCCATGGTGAACTTGATGCTGGGGAAGCCTCAAAAGACACCCACTGCCAGCAGCAGGGGTTTATAGCATACCGTGCACCTGTGGAAAGGTATACATCGGTACCACCAAAAGATCTATAGGAACTAGGCTGAAAGAGCATGAAAGAAACTGCAGACTAGGGCAAACTGACAAGTCAGCTGTGGCGGAACACGCACTCAGTGGGAGAAACCACAGGATTCTGTGTCATTACCCCCAACCAGGGATACCATAGTCGACTGATACGGGAGACGATCCACAAACACACGGATAATTTCAATGGAAAAGAAGAAGCTGTGATACTTCTCCGAATCCAGTAATTACGGCAATCAATATCAATGAAAATACTCCGAATCCAGGAAAAACTGGCTTCCAGAATCCATATAAATACACTTCACGAAGTCGTAATATCTAGTTATCGGAGTCTAACTCAAGATGTATGAGCCTCTGGAAGGAGCTAGCCATTCGCGACAGCAAAACGTCAGGAAGAAATTCCAAAAAACGACGGCCTTCAAACCAGAACCATAGTGGTGATACTGTAACCGGTTGATAGTTATCAAGGAATCATCACGTTCACATCTAACAGACCCGGTGAGCCTTCAACAGGCAATATTCCAGAAAAGGAAGGTACAATGATATATTTTATTTATTTATTTATATACAGGAAAACTCCAATTTAGTTTACAAAAATTTTAAGTATATATAGTCTAATACTACAGATTAGAATGAACAACAGAATGAGTGACTAACTAACAGAATTTCACCTGAGAGATAGATGACAGAGTTGGCTTTTGAAAAAATTCAGATTATCAACAAAAAAGTCAATTTCCTGAGAGTACATATTACCTAATCTCAGCATAACATGATATGGGTGAATAATAACCATAATTTGTTGAGTGGAAGGGCACAAAAAATACCTTATTTTGTCTGGTTGGTCCACTCGGAACATAAAATGATATCAGCGAAAGGACTTCAGGACAATCTATGTAACCAGCTATTGTTTTGTAAAGATAAGTTAATGATGTAATTGTACGACGATCCTTCAGGCTTTGTAAAGATATTGCGTTCCTAACATCATTATAATCATATTCACCTACTACTAATCCTAGTTTGTAAGCTATATGTTTCAAAAATTTATTTTGTACTTTTTCTATGACTTGTGTATATTTAATATAATATGTAAACAGTATAAAATTTTGATAGTGAAAACAGAGAAATCGTTTGATGATCTTAAAATGAATCCAAGCATCTTCAGCGCCCTCTGAGCTACTGAATTTGCGTGTTTGTTGAAACAAAGTTTGTTATCCAATAATATACCCAAGTCTTTACAATAATTTTTTCTTTCAAGTAATATGTTGTTCAGCTTGAAATCAAAATATATTGGTGATTGTGATCTACTGAAAACCATAGAGAAGCATTTGCCTATATTGAGATGCAAGCAGTTAGCTTCACACCAGTCAGCAACGCCATTCAGATCATTTTGAAGAAGCTGTGCATCCTGCATACTTTTCACTCGTTTGAAAATTTTCAAATCATCCGCGAAAAGGAGAAGTTTTGAATTATGAATATATGAGTGGATATCATTGATAAATAAGCAGAACAGCAGGGGTCCACAGTGTGATCCCTGTGGTACGCCCGATTTTACATGAATGGGTTCAGAGACTGCATGCTGTAATCGAACTGACTGAGAACGACCAATTAAATAACTAGCCAGCCATTTGAGCATGTTTCCATGAATACCCAAGGCAAGCAATTTTTTAAGTAACAAATCGTGTGAAACCCTATCAAAAGCTTTCGAGAAATCTGTGTAAATGGCATCCACCTGCACAGATCCCTCGAGCGCCTGAGTTATGAAGTACTGGTAGCACATTAAATTTGATACTGTAGATCGACCTGACATAAACCCATGCTGCTCAGGAATAATCAATGGTTTACACACACTCATTAATTTTTCAGAGATCACACGAGTTTTTTTAATGGTTTCCAACATTTTTAATAATAAAACTGTTATTGATTCAGAAAATCTACCCTTCTTCAATCGTAAACAATTCGTTGGGATTAATATAACATAATTTTGAAAATTTGAAATGGTGAAGTTTCACACTGAGATGGACCTGTGAAAAAAGTCGTTACCGCCAAGAATTCAGTTATATTTTTCGTAGAGGAGACTGAATTACAGTTATTTTTTCAAATTCAGATGCTCAGTGTGTAACCAAAGATTCACCATACAATTATAACTTAAAAATGATAACATCGTGAATTGTGTTTGCACAGGGCATTATGATGAGATATTTACACTATCAGCAAGTAACAAATTCCGAGTACTTTCAACTACTCTCCTACACTATGCGCGGTAATGTATGATATTGTTTCCGAACTATTTGTATGCGCAGTTAATAACTTATTTTCCACCGGTATACCAATTAAAATTCACTTTTGACAAGCCTGAATCTGTTAGATCGACCTATGTGCGTAGTTTTAATCAAATATTGCATGGGATAATGAAGTGTTCACAGGAATCGACGGTATTCAAATTACTGCATTGCGTGCAGTCCGCTTTATTTAACGTTTTTATGTGGTCCTTATCCACCAATCGTTTTTCAATCGAGTTACTTCAGCGATCTGAATCTCATTAAATTTCTCTGAACCCTGAACCGGAAAGTATATTGTGAATTAATTATTGTTCGTTGATGGAGCGATTGATCGACCTGATTTGCGGGAATAGTCCACCCTGAAGAAATTAAACCTTGAATTGATATAAATTATTGAGGTGAATGGAAATTCCTTCTGAATGAATAGATCATTCAGAAATTGAATCTGGTTCGAATATGTAACCCGTTTTTTGGATGAAAGAGTGACATTTCCAATAACTTTGAATATTTTCATTGTATCCCCACTTCATTTGATTACAATTCGATTTCTGTATCGGATTTGAACAGGCGTCTGAATTTGCAGCTTTAGTTACTATATAAGGTAAAATTTCATTTATTCAGATGGTTTTATATTTGAATGAATTTTCCATCACTAATTGAAGTAGGGATCTGAACTTTGAGGTTCGGTTTACTGGAATTCACTATAACGATACTAAGAGAATCAGTAATAATATTTATATTAATTACACTATAGAATACAACTAGTGCAGTGACATATAATTCGCACTTAGACTTCCAAAACATCCAACACTCCTAACTAAAATGGGGGGGGGTTCAAGAAATTGCCTTCCTTTTATATTTACTGAATTTCACCGATTAGTCGCTTTTATACCGTGTGTCACAGACTCATAGTACACCCCCGTTTTCTCCTTTGTTTTTCTAGATATATTTTTGAAATTCGGAACATTGAATATGCTCACTGAACAGCATTTCTCGACATATCTGAAAGAAAAAAATAACTTCCAATTTTTCCGGAAATGACATCAACGTTCGATTCTTGAATGGGACACCCTGTATATTGTTACATGATCGGCTAGGGATGATCATGAGGAATCCAACGATACCAGGTTTGATGATGTTATCTCCAATGACTGCGGAGATATCGCCATTTATTTTATCCATAAGCTCAACGAGTAGGAGAGAGAAACTTTTTCTGGCGGGTCAATCCAATTCTCTCTCCCACTCATTGAGCTTATGAATAAAATAAATGGCGATATCTCCGCAGTCATTGGAGATGACATCATCAAACCTGGTATCGTTGGATTCCTCATGATCATCCCTAAACGATCATGTAACAATATACAGGGTGTCCCATTCAAGAATCGAAAGTTGATGCAATTTCCGGAAAAATTGGAAGTTGTTTTTTTCTTTCAGATATGTCGAGAAATGCTGCTCAGTGAGCATATTCAATGTTCCAAATTTCAGAAATATAGCTAAAGAAGCAAAGGAGAAAACGGGGGTGTACCCAGAGTCTGTGACACACGGTATGATTCTCAGCGGTCAGCGGCGGCGTTAGGGGACCATGTTAGTGAAACGTGCGTCGAGTTCGAAATATATACTTAGATCGGTGTGAGGGTAATTTATTCGTATGAAAAGTTATAACTGAAATGTTTATGAAAAACAATCCCCAAAATACATCGACACGAAAATGCCAAAACTACACTGAAAACTTTTATGATTATCAGTTACATATTTGAAATTTCAAACACATTTTTAATATTTCGAAGCTCAAAGTGGTACAAATTTGTTCAGGACAAAGCAATGAAGTTGAACATTCATCAACTCGATTAGTGAAGAACAGTGGGGAAATCAGAAAATATAACGGAGTTATATTGAGCAGAATTGAAGTCTACTAATTCAATTAATTATTAGCAAATCTCGAGAAAATACCGTTAAAGTCGAATCATAGTATATTATGCAACGATCATGTAATAACCATTACATGAGAGTTGCATACGCTATTTTATCTACACCCAATAAATAAAGATTATTATTGCACACAATAATACTAATTGAACGCATTTCTACAAAATTGTAATTAATGGTATTACTTCGAAAAATAAAACGATGAAAAATGACATGAAGATCAAAAATTGAAAAAAAAAGATTACTCGAGGTCGGAATCGAACCCATGTCTCTTCCAACTAGTCCAACTAGCTAATATTATTTCAGCGCCTTAGACCGCTCGCCTAAGGAGACCTCATAAAAATTTTACAGAAAAAATAAAGACATAAATCATGTATTTGTCAAATGGAAAATTCAATCATTCCAACTGTATTTCTGTCGGTGAAGGTGTCGAAAGTGATTCTTCCATATCGCTGGTATCAGACATTTTGTTATGATTATCGAAGTTTCGCTATATTCTTCAAAAATTGAATACCTATGCCGATTTTGACTTGACAAACCTCAAATGCAGAGCGTGCACATCATGCTTGATTGAAAAATAATGGGTTTCTATTGGTTGAAAATCTGTATCGTAATGGATGTCATTATGAAACGGGTTGTTGGCATATAAGAGTATTATTAGAGTACGGTTGTAGATAAAATATATTTCAGTTGTCTTGATCCACCTTAGTTGTACTACTATTACAGAATGGCTCATGTCATTCAAAACAAGTATGATATCAGTCATTAGAATAAGTGGATCAATAGCAACCATCAACAAACAGCATATCTGTCCAAATCCAAATGGCTCAATTGAATACATGTTTATTATGAATTGACGACAGCTGCTTCCGCAAAAAAAATTATGGGGTATGCAACACTTTATCTGTAAATTCGATATCTACTAGTACCACATTCAATTGTTCAGTAGCAAAATTTAGTGAAATTTCGCTACAAATTCCTTGTAAAATTTATTTCGAAATAATGTTTTCAGGAAATTTATTGTTCAACAGTTTGTGGATGGGTACTGAATCTAGTTATATCCATGATCGACAAGCAATTGTTTTTCCTGTTTGATGTCATTCAGTGTCTCGCCAATCGATGAAACAGATCGATAACGAAGAAATTTGTGCTACACCACCAGAAATTAGCGCACAAGCATGGTTGGAATAGGAAAAGTACAGTACAAAACTAGAGAATAAGACCAATTACGTGCACTCGCGAATTACCGCACTCGGCTAACGTCCCGTGATCCCAATTTTTTGCTGGTACGAAATGTGTTACTTATCCTCCTCGTGATGTTATATACTATTGAGTCATAGCCATTCATATACAATGAGAAAATTAATATTGTTTTGTCTCTCGCGGATAGTATGCCCAACGTGGTCATTTTCATTATGTTCTAATAGTATATTATTCAACGAGCGTATAATGATGTCTATTAGTCATGAGGTGAGATTTATCGCCACGAGCCGCAGGCGAGTGGCCTAAATCACCGAGAAAATAATAGCCATTATACGCGAGGGGAGTGGCATACTTTATCCACGACCAATAAAAAAAATTGTTGAAGTTTTTCAGTTGGAAAATTTTGTCACATTACATACATGTTTTTAGAAACACTATTTCATTATTTTAACAAATATTTCGTGTTATACTTGACTTGATGGAAATTTTTTGTTCTCAGGGAAGAACATATTTGAATGAATTAAGTTGGGAAGCTGAATACACATTGACACAGTCACATGGCCTGAACTTCCCAGCACGCTTTTCGCTGGTTTAACTAGATTAGTTTTATTTAAATCAAATTTTACTATGTATACAGCTCTTATGTCAAAGATGCTTCCTGTAACCTGACGAGTAAGTACTCTACCCAGTTTCATAATTTTCATAACCTCAAAATTTAAAATTTCATATAGTTCTCCTTTCAATCAGAGTATTTACTTCCAGGCTAGCACTGAAGATGACGAAAGTCGAAAGCGCTTTGCAATAGAATCAAATTTAAATATACACTTTATACAAAAACCTTCGATTCATTCAAGAACATATTTTCCTTCCGGCGCCGGCGAGCGAAAATGTATCATTCACTTTCCATATATTAGGGAGAAAATGCAACGAAATCAATATTGCCCCTTCAGCTAAATCTTTCGTCGGGTCGTCTCCGCTGAAACTCATTTTCAAAACTCGAAAGCAACTTCAACGTGATTGTTGTTCTAAAATTGTTCGTTTTCGTTAACCAGCTGACGAACGTCAACCCTCAGAAGTCGAAACTTGTGCGAGCAATGGATCAACGAGAACTCATGACAACTGATATGTTTGTATTGCCAAAAATTTCAAAGCAACAAAGCTCAGTAGACCCGATGACGAACATTTACATTTTTTTTATATGTTCGCATATAGTTTCACAGCTTTCTACTGTTGTTCTTATGAATGTCCACGCATTTTAATTTTCAGGACAATATGAAAATTCACTAATCCACAGCTGAGGTACTACATTTATTTGAGTCAATTATTATAGATTCACATCACGCCATAATAAATAAATCAAGCTTCCACTTTCAACAATGAAATTCCTATTTCTTTCCTTTTTCTTCCGTTAGAAGATGTATTTGGACATATCCCAATCATCAACCGCAAAACAGCGGATAACAAAAAAAGAAGACTCATTTATATTTCCTTTCATTGCGGGATTTACGAGAAGTCGACATTAACGAATTCCTTGGACCGGAGTAAATTCTGTAAACAAGAACGATTTATATCTGAGAATGCAATAAAAGTAAATAATCGAGAGCAGATTTTCTCGCTTTTCCTCGGGCCATTTCCAACTTCAACGGATTGGAAGTTACGTTCCTCTGAAAAAGGAAAATATGACTCCGGTTTGTATACCAATAAAATACCTCCAAGATATATCGAAAGTATTAGAACTTCACATATGGATGGATCTTACCGTATGACCTCCTTCTTATAACTTCCACGTAACAAGTTTCTTCGAAATTTTGAACTAAGTTCGTTGAGAACAATTCCCCCATTGGAAAAACCAAGTTTCATCGAAGGAAAAGCTTGTTTCATTTTATGAGAACATCAGTTCTTTGGATTAGTTATCAATTAATATTCAGTCTGGTTGAACGATGAGTATAATAGATGGGAATTTTGAATAACTTGAAGTGAGGCAATGATCATTCTCATATCAGAATTTCGATGCTTGAAACGATTAAAACTTAGCTGGAGGTAATTGAAAAAAACAAATGGACAGATTTTTCTACCCCCAACAGTAAACATATTGATTGATTAAGTTGCTATATTTATATAAATAATGGTTGAGACATTATTTGTAGATAGAAAAAT
This sequence comes from Zygogramma bicolorata, assembly GCA_032362365.1. Lineage (NCBI taxonomy): Eukaryota > Metazoa > Arthropoda > Insecta > Coleoptera > Chrysomelidae > Zygogramma > Zygogramma bicolorata. The sequence goes on along the minus strand of JAVJAQ010000458.1, from coordinate 746,235 downwards.
TTGACGATTTCTGTGTGAAAACGATTTGAAGAGTTTTTGTAACGCCACCTCCATCATAATTTCCGTTCACTTGACAAAGCACCATAAAGCTTTTTTCTCTGAATGAGGGAATGGGTGCAGATTCCTAAATATCGATTCGACTGAAATGTTAAGAGAAATCTAATGAAGCATCAAAATAAAGTTGACAACAAAGTTAATACAGAAAATGAAAGATTTGGCATCGAAATAATCTCCAAAATATGATATGATTTACGTCATTCGACGAAAAATTTAACTTTTGTTTCTGAATTGATCGACAGATACGACGCCCGTAAGAAAAATCTAAAGTAAATACATGACTTGGAAACGAAAATATTTGTGTCGTCAAATCGTAGTATTCATCACTCCAATTGATATTTCATACCTATAAACAATGGTTCAGTTCAACAACCGCTATAGCGATGTGTCCCAATAGTTTTTGGTTGCAAGTATGGTGTTACAATCAAAAGGGGGTCTCAAAGTATTTCTGTGTTCCAAGAAAAAACAAACTAAATAGCGCGAGGAGATAATAGCCACGCCCAACCTTATTGCACAAATTATTGCGGCCGAATGAAAGTTTGTCTTGAAGTTCATGAAAAGAGGATGATCTCGTGTTGTTCGTGCCTCGAGATGAATGTTGCTATAGATTGACATGAAAGCTAACCCTGAATAGAATCATTGAAATGTTGGCCGAATGGATAAAGGCATATAAGTGAGCCACAATGATGAAATTTCAAATGTGCGCTTGGTAGATAGAGACTCTAACGAAATGAGGAAAGCGGGACTGTGAATGACTTCACGAAAAAAAGATGAGGTGCGGAATAGCGCATTTTTTGGTGAAAGTAGTAATATTCCGAATCGTCTAATAATGAAAAATCTGACAGTGAATGTATTGTTATGAATTCAGCTATCAACAACGATTTTTCGAAAAAATATTCATCCATCATTGAAAATAGAATATATCATATATAATTATCTTCGAGGTTGTAGACTTTCACGACCGGTGTCTAATGAGTCGATTTCGGCTAAGCATATTTGACAATGACGAAGCGTCAAGCCCAAAAAACTGCAGACCATGGCTAACAAACCTGAAAGCGGCTTGATGAAAGTCGTTATCTATTGGATTTTATATATCCTTCCGAGAAGAGAATTTGTTCATCGAGGAGGAAAGCGAAATTTATTTGGTGAATACTTACCATGCTAATTTTTTAATTACTCGTGGTTATATAATAGATTTTGATTCAAAATAATTCACCACTTTGATGGAGAGAAATATTGTTATAATTTGTGTATTTGCGAGTAATGCGAATTTTTTTTGCTGACTTTATTAATTCAAACAATTATCAAGTTCAACGATCCGAATATGAAACCATGTTATATAATGTCACCGAAATTCATTTCCACAAGTTTTTTCAAGGTCTAGACTCTATGTTATGACCAGCGTTGACAGATTTTTCTGCCTAGTCGGGATTTTGAAAATTTTCTAGTAAAACAAGCGGGATTTTCTCGTCGGAAGCGAAATATAGTAAGGAAAATATAGTAAGAAATCAGAAGAATTCAAATATTTATCTTTTTATTTGAGTTTTGAATCACGTTCACATCGCAATAGATATATAATTGTATTTGAGTAAGAATATGATATTTTGACTCAGGTTAACCCTATTGTAAGTTAGTTGAGTCTTCTCAGTCTTCTGAAAAACAAAAATCGAAATCAAAAAAAGTTCTATTCATTAGAAAAATTTGGTGTTAAAGGTGTGCTGCACCAAGAGCCTTTGTGCAGCACACTTCCAAAACGAAAGTAACAAACCCTGGAATTCATGTTGAATACATTAAGTTGCTAGATTCAGTACCACTCGAATTATTTTTTTTATATGGGGCACTTTAAAGAACGGTTTCAGGAAATAAGGGGTTTCTACTTCCGTGAACCAAGCACAGTTGCTTTTAGCTCTTTCTGGAGGTAAGAATAAAAATGAAAACTAAAATCCAAAATTCGAGTCACCAGCTCACATTCACTCGAAAAATAGATTGAATTTGTACCGATTATATTATAAAAATAAATATTTTCAGCTTCGGCATTACTGGGCACCATACACCGAGGCCGAATACAAAAATCCTTTGTTGGTACACAATGAATGGGTTTCCCGCAAGCGACGCTAGTAGGTTTTGTTACATTTAACGCATGATATTCATGCGATGAAAGTTCCGAGACCAGATGTTAAAATTATATATACATTGTTGGCATTTTTTGCCCAAGCAACATGTTCAACTCCACCCTCCATTAAGCGCCCAAATTTTGCAAACTGATCTCTTTTTGTAACATTGAGTCTTTGGTGGAGAAGAAAATGGCAAATCATCTTCAATCCAAGGGACTTGGATAAATAGTTTTTCTTACGAAGAGGTTTACGGGTATTTCTGGCCAATAATATTCAATGATTTTACTTGGTTGAAATAACAAGTATTGAAATAAATGATGAGTGGAACCTGTGGTGTAGAAGTTGAAACTTTTCCTTGAGATCAATTACCCCAACACCAAACTTATATTTTTGCACTCGAAGCTCGTTTCGCTAACAAGGTTAGCTTTTTCAGGAAAAGGAAATTGTCAAAATCTAAAGACTAGGGTTAGTTGTTTATTTACATAAAGTTTTCCGGTCCGATATGGACTTTGTTTGTTACTGCTACTTATTCTAATTAATTTCTCGATATTGAACTAGTGCAGTCACTACCTGCAAAGTTTTTTGGTCCGTCATCTGTTATTATTGATTATTCTGAATAATTTATCTACAATTGATTGAAAAGCGAGCTGAAGAGGATAGGTCCCCTGTCACCATCACGTCACAGCATGAATGGAGTAGTCTCGTGTCATGCACATGCTTGATCAGTTTCAGATTGCTTTATAAATTTTATGGTCATTGTCCAGGGCGTATTTGGCGACACTGGATTTATCTTTCCTTCCGTATTTCATGAGTGCAAAATGCTTCTCGAGACGGGATTTGATAGCCCGTCGGCTCTGGCCGATGTATTTGATGTTGCAATCTTGACAACTGATTTCGTAAATTCTTGACTTTTCTATGTTTTCCAATTTATCCTTTGGATCACCAAGAAGCTGTTGTAGTTTGTAAGAAGTTTTATATGCAACTTCCATATTCACTTTGTCGAATATTTGTTGAAGTCCGTGTACTGATGTTCACATGGGATCACTATAAACTTCTTATTACTCTCATAATTTTGAAAAGTCGAGAATATACGAAGTGTTCCCCATTCACTTCAGCCATGTACCTAATCACTTTCCTTTCCTTATCTTTTTATAAAGGTAAAGTTATTAACCTATGGACAACGAATTGCAGTGCTGCCATTTTATGTTGTGGACAATTATTCGAGTCGTTCGGAATGTATCTGAACGAACACGTTACAGATATTTGTATCCGCATATAATCAACTTGGAGACCATCGGTAATATTCAGTAACATAATTTTTTTTTGGGGGGGGGGAAAGTCTTGAGTTGGTGATTTTTATTTTTTTAGTCTCCAAATCAATGCAAAAAAATTAAACTTCTATTAAAGTAGTAGGTAGTAACAGATAATATTTGGCAAACAATATCTGTTGAGAAATTTATATAATCCATAGAAGGTCACATGAAAAAGAAGTCTACATAAAGCAGCTCCTCCCCTGCCTATATGGCGCGACGGAGATGAATTACACAGAAAAGGTCGCTTTTTCTTGCACCATTTGTATACCGAGCACTCGAAACATGAACGCCCGTCCGTCGTATAGGTGAAGGAATAGCTGTTTAGACTCTTTCATCTTTTTTGTGAATGATCCAAACTCGGATTCAAACATCTACGAATGTTATACAGATATCAACACAGAGTGTGTGCTAAATACTTGCTCTTACTCCTTTTATAGAAGGCTTGATTCTCAGCTTGACTTGGGTATGTATGATGTCATTCCTTAATGAGGACAACAAATAACAAGAACCTAAACGATCACAACTGTATGCGGTCGTTTTTTTTTTGTTAGGATACTGCTGAACTAAGATGCCTAGGAAACCCTGGTGTATCTAGTAGTCCAAGAACCAGGTACTTTTTTTCTGCAATCTTCTACAGAATTGATATTCTTGTTGGAAAATGTTCGGGGGTGTCCCCTGAATGTAAATTCAAGTTGGCGGGACGGGGGGGGGTTGAGCTTCAGCCGCCATCTTGGAAAACACGTTTTATCGAATATCTCGTGAACCGTGCATCGTACGATAAAAACAGTAAGGATCGTTTTTGTTGATAATGAAATTCTCTGCAACTTTTATTAAAAACTTTTTTCCGTATAGTGCATAGGTTCTCATTTATAGCGCGCCAAAATACTGCCATTTATACTGTTTCATCAACCGTTCACTATATATTCAGCAATAACCATGCTGGGAACAGTTTGGCGCGCTATAAATGAAAACCTATGCACTATACGGAAAAAAGTTTCGAATAAAAGTTGAAGAGAATTTTATTATCTACGAAAATGATCCCCACTGTTTTTGTCGTGCGATGCACGGTTCACGAGATATTTGATAAAACGTGTTTTCCAAGATGGCGGCTGAAGCTCAACCCCCGCTGTCCCGCCAACTTGAATTTATATTCAGGGGACACCCCCAAACATTTTCCAACAAGAAAATCAATTCTGTAGAAGATTGCATTATGAACCTACTTTTTTTGCTCTGGCTCTTGGCGTATAGTGATTCGATTTTGTTTAGAATTTCTTGGCGAAAAACAATCGACGATTACAAAAACTTTCTAATTTTTGTATAGGGGGCGTTATATGAGCATTTTCGAAAATCTGTCAAATGTCGGTTTTGTCAGATTGACGTAACTTTGAGGTTTATTGTTGTCAGTGAAAATTGAAATTATTTCTTCGTATTCAACAGTGTTTGAGTCTATATAAGTAGAATAAGTTTTGAAGTTATTACAAGTACTTTTTCACGATGTGTAGAAGATTTCGTATTTTGTGTGGTCAGTCAAAATCTGGGGATCCAAATATTCTTCTTTATTCAGTACCTAAGGTAGGTACAAAACAAATCGCCCGAAAATAATAACATGAATGTAGCGTTATTGCTGATTTTATTCGTTTTTCAGCTTGAGCGAAAGTCATATCGAGGAGGAAACATCTGTCGTACATTCTCAGGTGAATGGGCAGAGTAAATTTTCTCGGAATCGAAGTCTAGTCTTACAAACTGATATAAAAACACTAGAAACTTGTAGAGGTAGCAGGTGACAGCGACAGTATTGACAGGTTGTTAACGGTAGGTTTCCACGTTATATGCACGTTTTCTGAAACGCATTTGATTGGCTGTCAGGGCTGTCAAAATCTCAGTAGGCAAATAATAAACAGTGATAGAATATTCGGTTGCACATTCCTCTCTACTGAAAATTAACCTTCATATGGTATATGACTGATCGCCATCTACAATAGCGATATGAAGCTTTTGCTCAGAAATCAAGCAATCGGTTTTCGCCAAGTTTATCCCAAAATTATTCAGGTATAAGTAGATACACCAGGGTTTCCTATGCATCTTATGCTGAACCTTCTAAATGTCAAAATGATCAAAGTAGTGATACTTCTAAAATGTCAATTGTAAATAAATGTGTCGAAGGCTCGACTCCAATTAATAATGCAAAGCGCTTGGTATCTCCCTTCCATTCAATAACTCTTAAACTATGCTCACATTCTATCATTGGATGTTTTAGGAAATTTGTCAAGCGCGTGTTATTTGTAGAGTCAACATCTATAATTATATTTTTACCTTACTTTTAAACACTATATGAGTGCACCCAAGAGTCATCGCCTTGTATGGGCAAGAGACGGCTAATGTTTTCTAGTGACGAAGTGCTTTGGTGCGTCTCACTGATATCTTGGTAATGGATTCGCTATTTCAACAATAAGAGAACTCAGGAAAATCAACAGTGCTACCGTGTCGGCTGCTACATTCGATCGGCAGATCTCACCTTCAAAGCTTAGTATATAGGCATATAGGCAACCAGCGATTACCTTGCATAAATCCCACCAGATTTTTTTGTGGTGGCCGGGATTCGAACTCCGAGCAAATCGGCGGTGGAAAAAGTCTCACCTGAACTAATAAAATGCTTAAATTTTTCATTTATATTGACATATGTATATCGATAACTGATAATTTTCAATATTCCGAAAACTTTCTATAACAGAATGACGAACTGATAATGTGTGTAGTTGAGAAGGTAATTATATCACTAATCTAGATCCATTTCCAAACGAGTTCCGGAGTTGAGATTTCGAATGATTCAATTTCCGGTTATAATTGCACGAGTGCATAAAAATTACCGATTATTTTGCAAGAAAGCGTGATATCCAAAAATTGCAAGTTTATTTTCATATTTTGGCGAAATTTACAAAATATGAAAATAACCGAATGTAATTTATATAAGATATCACGCTTGAATGCAAAATTATCTGGTCATTTTTATGCACAAATGTAATTCATTGGAATATTTCACGAATGAAGAAATTCTCAAGGAAATGTTATTTTTTGTTCATTTATACTTTCCTCTATGGATTGTATGGTGCACTCACCAAAACGCGAAATGTTTTTCTATTTTTGAAGTCTGACATTTATTTGTGTTGTTTACTGACGTCTAGCGTTACGGTTTCAAATGTGTTGTTATGCTGACTTGATACAATGCAATTACCGCTGTGTGTTTTCGATAATTGGGACATTTTATATATGTGGGCAATATTCATTTAAATGACGAATTCGAATTATGTTAATGAATTCATTGCAGAAGAAAAGACCTCCTAATCGCAAACTGAAACGCGAAAACCTCAACCAAAATTATAAAGAGAACGTTCCATATCTCTATACCTTCTGCATATTGATAAATTTCCAAACTGTTCACGTAGATAGACGCTATACCCTTTGAAATGTTGCATCAAATTATCTGGATGCAAGACTGATTAAATTACTTAACCCAAATCAAATCCAGAGACTTTATCTTTCTCAACGAGCCACCTATATTTAGGGATCCATCACTGTGTTTCACTGTGGCATCGACTGAAATATTAGTGCAAATAAGTTTAGTAGAACATAGGATTCACGTTCAGTTCGAGATGAATATTACGGAGTGGCTGTTAGACCACTAGTATTGCAACTAAGATGTCTATATACTGGTGTTTCTAATGTTGCGATATTGTTTCAGACAAACCTGTGGACAAGGCGTGGTAGTTCATCAGTGGCCATGAGGGAGCGCTGGTATTCGAAAATTTCTATCAATTTTCGTGATCACTCGATCTATGGAACACGCTGTTGCCAATTCTGATGTTTTTTTGGAAAGATAAAGAATTTATCGGGACTGGATATGTGAGGTTATTGAAAACACCAAAACGCGTCAAATTTGTGTTTAACTTTATGCGTTATTTATTCCATGTAGTTTGAAAATAATTTTTCAGTTGGAATAAATTTGCATTGTGTTTCTACTGATCTGGACCAGAATTCGCAACGACATGGCCTTTTGGCTACACAGGACTGTCAACTCCACTGCAAGAGTGCCGGTATCTGGCAGATTTTTTTGCAGTACTACTACGCCTACATCATCAATTTTTTGATCAAGTTGGCCATATCGGTCGTCTGAATTGCTGACAACCTCTTATATGGACTGTACACACCAGTATATGACCACCTCAATTCCAACACATCTATCTTATTCAGTATAGTCAGGACGTTGGTGGAGCCAACCTTTCACTGTAGCAGGACGGATGGTCCCGTTAGATTCAGCACACTTCAAAATATGAGAACACACGATTGGTTTACCCCCCCCCCCCAATGTGCGCCAGGGGCGGGAATAGGTAATGCGGAATGAGGCTTCAGTGCGTTGAAGTGATTTTTCATGTTCAACGTGTCCCTGAGCTTTGATTCATGTATCAATGTGTTCATCTCAGCTTTGGTACCACCTGACATATCTTGTCCTTTCTACAACTTCCCCCTCTTCATTTCCCAATGTTCAAGAGAGTCGTATTTATCGAGAAATATGTTGAATAAAATAGAGCGTGTTCAATTGTGAGTACGCCTCTGATATTTTATATGCCTATGCTGCTTTCGTGAACCTGAGAACAAATAACAGACTTTATTTAGGACTAATACATAATGCAAGTATTATACTTCTGGTTTCTGCAGAATAATGCCATCTATTATTCCCTCAGAGAATAATGGCGAGGGATTGATAGTAATAGTTTTTATTTCCTCCTGTCGACCTATCACAAAATTCCTCAAATTGAATATTACCATGAAAACGATATAACCAAATTTCAAAGTGTCAGTGTCAAACGCGTGGGTAGCGTTTGTGTATTTGAATTGAGACGTATCATTTATTTATGATGAATAAATGACTTATAAAAAAAGTAGAGCATACTACTCCCAATAATGACTATTATTCTCTAACTCGTTTTTTTTTTGGCGATTCATCTAGGACACCTACGTGGGCGAGAGAATTGCAAAAATATATATGGTTGTGGAAAATTATTCCGACAAAATAGAAATTGAGTAAAAGGAGCTTTTAGGAAGTTCAGGAGAATGAAACAAAATTGAATATTATCCACAGAACAGTAATGAAGAAACATAGCGAAAAATGAAAATAAGAAAACAATGAGTAATTTTCATTCACGACGACTTTTAGATGAATTCGATGGAGAAAAGTGGCCTAGAAAAGTGAAATTCAAATCACTCTCATTCATAATCGAACAGTTTCAGGATGAAGACTTTATTGAAAGGGTATGTCCCAGCTCTTCAGGTTGACTGACAGTCATTCGATATCTGAAGTTAAGCCACGCCGAGCGCGGTTAGTACTTGGATGGGTGACCATACAGGGAAATACCGTGTCGAAAGCCCGTATAGCTGCAGCGGAATAGCATATCATAGCTCGCAGACAATATGTCAATGAGCACAAGATATATTGAGGATATGCCGTCCTTCGGAGGGGACGTAAAGCCGTCGGTCCCGAGTCCATGGGTGTTGGGCTCGTTAAAGATCCCTACCTCTGGTTGGAATACCAGAGGGTTCGGCAAAATTTCCGGTTGGGGGAAGTGTGCTCACCGGCGTCGGTGATTGGCCTTGGTAGCGGAAATAGGCCGACGTTAAATAGAGAATTTAAAAAAAAGACTATATTAAAAACAACATAATCTGAATCTTCGTAATCAAAGGGCTGACTGGGACATAGAACATTCCTCTGCACAAACTATCTACAGCAGAGACATCTTCAGAACAGTATTCACGTGTGAGTTATATTTATTGAAATAATTCAATTTAAATATGGTTACCTTGCATGAAGTAGTTTTATATAATTTTTATCTGCGTGGTAGTCCTCTGTATTAATCACATAGCCAAGCTATTTTAATCGACAGTGTTTTTCCCAATCTGTGACAAATGAATTTTAGTATCCATAGATTTTTGGCAATGAAGCTCTATATCTATCTATCTATGTAATAGATAGATTGCGACACAACATCAAAGTCGTATATTTTCCTTGACGAATATACAAGTTGCAAGGAATTACGTCACCATCCTCATCTCGTACGGTTCAACAGTTCCAATAAAATCCAACTCAGAAATGACTTTTATATGTTTTGTTCTTCAATATCGCGCTGTGAGTTAAATAGGAATACGAACGGAGAAATATCTTCCATATTTTGTTGAAATTGTCTCAAACTCAACGACTCGTTGAAATGTAATTGAGCTTCACGAATAACTGTTCCGATAGAAAAATTTGTGAGAGCTGACTGATCGATCAGAATGTCGGTGCTAAACTGAATATGATGGGTAGCAAAACCAAATCGAGGCACGCGAATAAAAACAGCTAGTAGGTATTTATTTAGAATTTATCAAACTCGCGATTTCGTTCAGAGTCCCGTTTGAATGGAGTTTTATTGTGCCCAGAGGAGTCGGAATATTGATGAAAACATTCCATAAACTGCATAGGGTTGAAATGATAGGGGACGAAGCAAAAAAATACTGCATGAAGAATTCAACCTTTCACTTCCTGTGATAAATTATTCATCTTCGAATATTGGTTCACTCAAAGAATGGAATTTTGATCGATTGAAATATTCTCAATTTTTCTAGTTATCTGAAATAGTTTTTGCATATTGGTGTGTTCAAGTCATTACTAATAAATTTTCATCTTCGTATCCAAGAAAGAAAAAACAGATGTTATTAGCAGTATTTTAACTCAAATTGAATCAATTTAGAAATCGTATTTTTGTTTTTCAGATTTAAACAGTCACTGATTCCCTGGGTTACTTCATTGGCAAATTTACCTTTTTATTTTCGTTCTGTTAGTGCTCTGACATATTATTTCAAGTCATTCGGTTTTTTCACTGAAGTTTTCACATTTCAGTCTCAATTTTTTCCGTGATTTGATTTCCGTGAATTTATTTTGTCGTTTTCTTGTTTTTTTTTTCGACTCCATTTGATTCACGTGCAAGTTTTCCTGGAATTGTTTAGAATTTATGGATTATGCATTAAATCTTGAATAAATGAGATAAATTCAAATTTCTATAGTTTGACTGCCTCTTTCACCACTTGTTTTTCATGTATATTTATGTGTTAATTTTTCCTGTCTTCAATGTTAATTCAATATTTCACTGTACTTATTCCACATATTGGTATATTGTACATATAGTGGATTCATGCAGCAATCGTAACTCGGAAGTCGGAATTCGCAAGTCGAAAGGAATGAGTCGGAAGAAGTTAAGTCAATGACTTTTAATGAGAGCGTGCAGGTATCATAAGTCGGAATTCGTAAGGGAAGTTGAATAACTTTCAACTCTTACGACTCACGATTTTATGAGCTAAGCATGCGTTATCCACTTCGGTCTGGAATGTCAAATCGTGTATCGTGATTGCTTATTATTCAAAAGTATGACCTCGTCAAACGTCATAGCGAATACGTGAAATTGAGCATAGGAAAGCTTTTCTGACGATTTGACAGTTCTTAAGATAGGTGCATGATTGGTTTATATTTTGATATGAATTGAGATTTACGATTTACGACTTCTGAGCGGCATGAATTCACCAATAATTTTATATCCCTCTATAAAAAAAGTGTTTCTTGGAATTACTAAAGTGAATTGGATTGAGTCAATTTCTTCCCTGAAATAACTGATCTCATCAGCTTCATTTTTAGTGCTTGTTGTTATTCACTTCTCGGTATTTTTTTATCCGATCAACAAAAATACGAATCTTTTGTGAAAAAAGTGTCATGAAAAAAAATCGAACACTGTGTTGTGTCCATCAATCATAGAAGTTTGGTTCATTCACAAGAAAGGAAGAAAGCAATTATTCAAACAGCTACCCTGTCTTCATGGAACGAGGGCGTTGAATCACTTCGAAGGCTATTTAATACCTAATTTGATCATCAAGCTTAAGATTCTTGAATAAAAAATTCCTTGGCAATAGAGCAGAAATGAAGAGAATAAGATGAAATTTCTAGAAAAGCTTAAAATGGTTATTCAAACTGTGTTTTCCTCACACAAATAATCATGAATTGAATACCATATGAATTTCGACCATTTGCTAGTGTTGCTCTCTGCCATCGATCAACCTCTGAATTCTTCTCTCAAAACCTGTGTCGTTTCAGCGTTCCAATAGCCACGACTGAAAGCGTTAGCGAGAAATACCTAACCGCGAAAGACTGAAAGATTTCTGTTTGAGAAGGGTATAAATGATCTTACCAAACGACACAGATAAAATGAGGGGATTTCGGCAATGCAGACCTTACAGATAAGTGAATATATCTACGCTTTCAGACCATTCGAAACGACTTTCTCAAAAGATTTTTATGATTTGTTGGGATGCAAAATCCCTGTTCGGGTGAAATCTTCGAATGTCATATAATATGGGACATCCATTCACAAATTCTGTTGATGCATTCAAGAATAGATAACACAAGTAGATTATGTTCTTACTGTTTCTGGGAAATGTTTATTTTGAAAAGTTTCTTTTGTTTTTTCCAGTCCGATTTTTTTTTAATAATGCATAGTCATGCATATGTCGAAACTGCCTGCTGGGGATTAACGAGGTCTTAACTCTTGAAATGTTTTTGTTGCAGGGAAAAGGAAAAGAAGTGACAGTCTGGCAAAGTGACCGATCCCTCAGATCCATAGTATTTCTCAAATGGAGAATAGTTGAATATTAAATCAACAAATATGCTGTGCATAAACATTAATAATATTCCTCAATGAACTTCCGAATACGAAATTTCACGCATAATCCAAAAATATTGCTTGGGGTATATGACACGGATACTTTTCTCAATATTCTTTAATGCATATGCTGGGCAAGTTCCTTGTTGAATATTCCAGCAAAGTTAGAGTCAGGAATCAAGATGGCGTCGAGTGAATAGTTCGTGTGTTGACACTCTCCCGAAATTTACGAATATAACAAAGTATTTTTCAACGATTTCTACTGAGAAGTGTGTGAAACAGTGATCATGGTGCGAGGTACCAGAAATGCTAAAAAAGACACTGCAACTGGCCTTCAAACGGAGTTAGGTGATCGTGTTGCAAACCTTGAAGGTCATTTAGAAGCAGGCATACGTGATTTGAAGAATCAGATGCAGAATTCGATTGAATCTCCAGATGATCTAAGTCATTATATCATTAAAATTGTTAATCTGGAAAAAATGATTCGTGATGGTCTCCAAGAAGTAAAAACTGAAGTTTCTAAAATGAATAAATTTCTCGAAGACCAGAAACAAAGTGACCTTCAGAATAATCTCATATTTTATGGCATTCCTGAAAACGTAGATGGCAACAAACAAAACAGCGAAAGTTATCTGCTCGAAACAATTTGCGTTCTGATAAAAAACAGCCTTAAGGTCGATGTATCCATAGGCGACATAAACTTCTGCTACCGAATGGGCAAATTTGATGAAAAGAAGAAGACAGCTAGACCGGTTGCAGTTCGATTCTTGTGTAGATGGGTGCGTGACCAAGTGTACAAAGCTAAAAGTGCCTTGAAGGGTACTAGTGTTGTGATCGCCGAAATGCTAACCAATGTAAGGTTAGATCTTTACAATCAGGTTCGTACGGTAGTTGGGACTAAAAACTGCTGGACATGGAGATGCAACATATTTATCAATGTAAATAATCGCAAGAAACACATAACTGATCTTACTGATTTGAATGTGAATCATTGAAAAATATAAACAAATATGAGACCAGCATAGGGAAAAGGGTGTTTGAACTATCGAATCAATCTTTCTTTTCATTTTTCGAAAATACAATACTAGTTACTAGTTCTTAATTATTATTGAGATTGGGAAATCAATTATTTATATCTAGATAGGAATATATTTACTGTCTGAGTATTAGAGCATTTCGTAAAGAGAATTAGAGGTGGTTATTTGACTATTTATACTTATTTCATCTTGAGAGTGTGATTTTATCTATCCATCTACATTTTCTAAATCAAAATATCACCTACCTACTTAGAATACCGTGGTAATTTGTTACCTGCTTTATCTTCCTGTTTGTATCATTTCTCTCATGAATTTATTATTCGTATGATCATTGAATACCTGAAATGTGCTCATTTAAATGTACGATCACTAACTGCACATTTTTTTGATTTCAAAAATATTCTCATCACAAATAACTTTCATATTTGTGCAGTAACAGAAACTTGGCTTGATGATAGAATAAATAGCGATAGATTAAAAATTGAAGGGTATACGTTTGAGCGTTACGGTAGAGCTGCCAGAGGGGGAGGGGTGGGGGTATATCTGAGAAATGATCTCAAGTATGCAGTTCTTCGAAGGGAACACGATATTGAGGTCATGTGGTTGAAATTAAATATACAGGGCAAAATTATTGCCTTATCGGTAGCATATCGTCCTCCGACCACTGACTATGTTTACTTTTTTAATGCCTTTGAAACCTCCATGTCGTGTGTCTTTCCTATTGCTGAGCGTCTCATTTGTCTGGGTGATTTCAACATCGACCTGCTCAAATTTGACAGCTATGAAACAAGTTATGTGATGAATACCCTCGAGGGATTTGGCTTGAAACAGTTGATCAATCAGCCCACGAGAATTGCTGAGAACTCTGCCACATTGATTGATTATATTTTAATATCTGATGATAAATTAGTTGAGCAAGTAGGCACTTTGTCAGTTCCTGAAGTTAGCGATCATGATCTGATATTTTGTGTGATCACTTTGATAACAAGAAAGACCGAACCATTGTTTGTTACCACGCGAGATTTCAAAAACCTTAATTACAACCAGTTCAAGTATGATTTGCAATCAATACCCTGGAGAAATATATATGATCTCACATGCGTGAATAGTAAACTCAGATTCATAAATGAGAACATCAATACTTTGTTAGATATACATGCGCCATTCAAAACGTACAGAATAACTAAGAATTACGCTCCTTGGCTAACTGACACAATTCGACTGATGATGGCAGACAGAGACAGGCTGTTGATTAAGTTTAAGGTTACTGGTAGTATAGCAGATTGGAATTCTTATAAAATGTTCAGAAACGCCGTAACAATTGCATTGAAAAGAGAAAAGAAGGCATATTTCAACGTTAAACTAAATATAGAAGATTCGAAATCTCTATGGTCTTCCATAAAAACTTTGGGATTGAACCATAAAAAAACTGGTTCTCTGCCAAACAACCTTTCTGATGCTGAAAACATAAATATGCATTTTATTCAGTCTACTCCAAAAAGTTCAGCCGATGAAAATATTTTACATTTTTACAATACTCATACCAAAGATAATATAACTCCAAACTTTCGATTTGAGCTCACTAGTGAAATGGAAGTGATGTCAATTATTGAAAATATCAAATCCAAAGCTACTGGCCAAGATGGCATAAATATTTCAACTCTCAAACTATGTATTCCTCATATCCTACCCTACATAACTCATTTAATTAATTTTTGTATAATTAACTCTGTTTTTCCTGATGAATGGAGTAAAGCATTAGTAGTTCCTATACCAAAAACTAACAACCCTACAAATTTGAACGAAATCCGACCTATAAGCATCTTACCTGCACTATCTAAAGTAATGGAGAAAATCCTGGAGAAACAACTCTCGGGATTCTTGGAAGAAAATAACATCATCCCATATAATCAATCTGGATTCAGAAGAAAACACAGCTGTGCCACAGCACTACTGAAAATTACAGATGACATAATAACGGCTAATGATAAAGGTAAGCTAACTGCTTTGGTTTTACTTGATTACTCAAAGGCTTTCGACACGCTGAATCATCAATTGTTGTTGTCAATATTACATTTTATAGGACTCCATGTGTCATCTATTACTCTCTTATCGAATTATTTGCAGAATTGGTCTCAAGCAGTTAAGCTGTCAGATAAAATATCAACTTTTTTAAAAGTATCGACGGGTGTTCCGCAAGGATCCATTCTGGGTCCTTTACTGTTTTCGCTATATATTTCCAATTTTTCTTCTTTTTTATCATGTTCTCGCCATTTCTATGCTGATGACACCCAAATGTATTTATCATTCTACTTAGATGAAGCTTCTCAGGCAGCCGCCGCAATAAATTATGATCTGCAAACTATTTCTGAAATATCAAAGCACCACTGTTTGTTGCTGGATCCTAAAAAGTCAATTATGATTATCTTTGGCAAGGGAAAAGATAGAATTGCTCTGAATCAAAATGATGAATTGAATGTTTCAATTAACAACCAAGCTATACCTAAACATAACTGTGTGAAAAATCTCGGTCTCCTAATGGACGAGGATCTAAGATTCACTCAGCATATATCCAACAAACTACAAAAAGCATATTTCTCTCTTAGAACTATATATCAAAACAGAATGTATCTGAACAGGAATACGAAGATAGCATTGTGTGAAAGCTTAGTGCTATCTCCGCTCAACTATTGTGACGTTGTGTATAACGCGTGTTTGAGAAGCTTCGACAAAATGCGCATTCAAAAACTGCAGAACAGCTGCCTTAGATTGATATTTGGGATAAGGAAATACCAACATATTAACCATACCTTCAAATTAATCGACTGGATCAATATGGAAAAAAGGCGGTATCTACACTCTGTCTGCTTGTATCAATCGATATTGATTCATAAGAGCCCTTCCTATCTCTATGCAAAAATTCGGTATCGGTCCGATGTTCATACCTTAAACATTCGCTTTAAGGGTACACTCACCCCTCCTCTTCACAACTCTGAACAGTTCAAGCGATCGTTTTCTTATAATATTGCCAAATGTATGAACGATATATCAATCTCTCTCAGGAAACTGACAATCATAAGAACATTCAAGGCCAAGTTAACAGAAATGTTACTGAAAAAATAGGTATTCCGTATCATACATCAGATATCAGACATAATAATTCCAACACTCATGTTCATTCAATTCTCAGCCTCACTGTATTTCAAATTCTAATTTTCCATTTGTATATCGCTATCTTGTATTCCTTTTTTGGGGTTAGGTGGAAGAGCAGACCTCTGACTGTTATTTATAACTTTCGGTGGTACTGAATCTCGCCCTAAACTGTAGAAACACTATTTTGTTGGTTATCAATATAATTAATAAAGGCATTTATTATTATTATTATTATTATTATATTTCTCGATTATGCTGGGGATGTCCTGAAAAAGATAAACCCAGACGCACGTCTACCTGTACATCTCACCGAAGTAACTGTGGCTGGTCATATTATAGGATAAATGATCTACAATTTTCAAATTCGTGCTAGGCTATGCCTTATTACTCCTGAAAAAGCTTTAATTTCTTGGTTCCAAATACTCTATCTAAAGCAGACGCTTATAGATCTCGGGATGAGATGCTTCAGACAGAATCTTTTTTTTTTCATGAATGAATTTTCGATTGTCCATTCACATAATACTAGAGAGTGTTTGAGCTTTTATTGTTCATTTTTTACAGAAATTTTTCATACTTTTTTGTATTCTCCGAAACTTTGTCCTCTCCACAAAAATAGGCATGTTTCTATATATCTATAGATATCATATTTTTCTTGCTTTGTGCCATAAATGCCCAGCTCTTCGTCGGATGACTATAAAAATATATGGACGAGATAAAGAAGACTGGAATAGTCCCGCGTATGTCGGCTATAAACCATGAATCATTCGAATGAAAGGAAACATATATCGAGGTGTAGGAGCCGTTTGTGCTTTGTGACTAGAGTTTTTCGAAGTTGTACAATCGCTTAGGTCCACGGTCCACGACAACCGGATGATCCAGAAATGTATTGCTATGAAATGGGGTATATCCTCGGAGCAATACTGCAAGTCATCTCCAGAAAATGGAAAGAGGAAAATGATAGTTTTTATCAATTTTGTTTGAATTTACAGTTTCGTTCAACAAGTATCCGTACAAACCAGTCACGTGAATATTTGTATCAATTCGTCATTACCAACAGCTATGATACTATTGAATATCGCTGTACAATGATGAAATATAACATGTAATGACTGCTGAATGACTTAAAAGCGGAGAGATGAGTTATAGTATGGAAACTGTTTTAAAACATTTATGTAGAACACTAAGAACTGTAATATTACGAAATATTCATTCCTTACTGTAAGGAAATATCATTTCCTTACAGAAATAGTAGTTTGTACAACAAGAGTGGATATGTTGGCCATATCTCAGGAGGACGAAGTTTGAGCACGATGCCGTAGGCAAACGTCCGAGGATTCGAGAGCTGGAAATTTGTTGGAAATCTGTTAGAAATCCGACATATTCCGTATGCTGCTTAGAAAAATCAAACTCAAACGGATTATTTCAAACTTTTTGAATTCATTTACTTCGTGATATCGGGAAGTTTATTCATTAAATTTTATGATTTGAACTTTTACATATCTTATCTAATATTAGAAGGTATCCCAGTGAAATATGAAATTGTTCGATGAACGCGTTTCATGAAGAAAAGTAGAATGAATACGAAAGCGTGTTTCAGATTTCAGTGCTGAATAGAGAGGGATATCAATTTCAACCCAGGTGTGATAGTTTTTTGCCGATTCCCGCATGTACTTCTGACCCCTATTTTTTGAACGCCTTTCAATACTGATTTATCAAACCAAAATTTCAAATCATGATGTTGAAAAGATGTTTTTTTATGGGTAGAGAAAAAGTGGCAGATATGCTATTGCTTGTCCAATTGACATTGTATCTCATCCACGATATCAAAAGTCAACTTTCTCGATTGCTTCAGTGCCTTTTATTTGAACTGAGAGTGGCTTTCACTGAAGTAGATGTGAATATCAAAATAAACATTATCATATTGTGAAAAATAGATATGCTCTTGTTTATTGTCAATTCTATTCACTGCCCCTTCATTTGTGACAGACACCTAGCGCTATTGCTTTTATAATTATCTTGAATTGAAAAAAATTGCCTGAACATTGTTATGTGTGCTCATAATAGCTCTTGCACCAAAAATTCAGTTATGATTCCCTGCATCACGATTCAGCTTCATATTACTATTTTTACACTTACTATGTCATCATTTTCCGCCATCATTTTTGACGAATAATATTTCCGTATTGATTGATATAAGAATATTTTGATAATATGTTGATTATTGCAGTAATATTCCGATTGTTTCAACGAAGTTTCCAGAAACGTTGCAATTAGATCACCATTTTCAACAGGAAATCATTCAAAACTGATATTAGTTATTTAACAAAAGTCAAAGTACGAGAATCCAGAATCTTAAATCATAACACGAACAGGAATAGGGATAATGTTGAGGTGATATAATATAAAAAAATAGTAGACCTATGAAAATCATCACAATCCATCAGGTTCAACGTGCTTGAACTACACTGAAATGGCACTTTTGAGCAAAAGGAGAAGTTTGAATTTTAAAAGTTTCTAAAAAGTGAAATAAAAACCGTTCTAATGTTATTAAGCGACTAGTTTCGAAAGAGAACTCATGATATAAAGTTCTGAGGAAGAAAAAAAAATTCCCAAAGATTGACGAAATACCAAAGAGTTTCCTTCACATCTGTTGGCATCTTCAACCCCATCAACAGAAATCACTTCTCTGGTTTCGAAGTTCTGTCAGATTCCTCAGTATCCATAAAAGTGCCAAGGTTCGATTAAAGTCGAACATTCTTGGGACAATTGTGTTAGATTACCGTCTCGCTTCTGTATAGTAGGTAATTATTCTGTGGCAATGTATTGAGTACTAGCTTTTGACCGCGACTTCGTCCACGTAGAAGTCGAACCGAACTGGTTATCCAGCGTACGCCGGTAAAGCATAACATCTCGCCGCTTTCCTCCGACTCTTTTTCACTGAGTTTTCCGTTCAATATTAATAAAATATAGCGTATATCTCTCCTGAATAGCGTATCTTTCTGTTAGTGAAATCATTTTCATGATCGCCTCAGTATTTCCGAAGATCACCCCCTACGAACAAACGAACAAAAAAAAATTAACATCTTCATTTACGACTTTTTCGTCTCCTTTTTATAACAATTTTTTTATATAGAATTAAGTTTAGATTGATCGATTCAAAACGGGTTTTTCTATCCTTTCCACTTTTTCGGGAAATCGCCCTAGCTTTGGATCCTCGAACAGAAACCCATAACCATTATTTGATCCAACAGTTCAACCATACATTAATATTCTATTCCAGTGAGAAAATACTGCAAATTCTCAGAAGGATACATTTGCTTGGATTCACCTCTGAAAATTACGAAAGCATAGAAGTGCCCCTAGAGAAAATAAAAATCCACTTTGACTCTAAATTCGAAATTTCGACTTTTTTTCTCGAAATTTCGACATTAAAGTCGAAGTGAATCATCTTTCGACTTATATGTCGAAGTGAATTTTTATTTTCTCTAGTGGCACTTCTACGCTTCTCGTTCTCTTATCGACAATTATTTCAGGAATATTTTGTTCGATGGTACGTGACTAATTTTTCAAATGTGACCATCGTGGTCATCATATCATTGAGAAATATTTTACTTCAATTCAGATGATACGAATGCCCGAATAACTTTCACAAAATGATGAAAATCGTGATGAGAAGAAGGTGATTCTCAAGATAACTTGATTCAATACCCCATTATTTTTTCACCAGAATAGGATATTCATATGAAAAATGAACTACTGAACGAAAAAAGTACAGATAAGTTGGGTGTCCCATTCCAAAGGCATTTCAATAATTTGATAAATAGTAAACGCTTTTCCCAAAATATTATTATATATACTTTCCTGTGATTTTTTTATCGTAAATATAACCACAAAATATATTCACTGGAGCATGAAATTGAATTCAAGGAAAAGAGACTCTCATTGGTAATCGAAATCTGAGCGAAGGGTCAGTTTCAAACAGAAGCGACATAATCCAATTATTTTCACGCGCTTTCCGACGGACCCAACATCATTTTTGATGAGTAATATTTCCGAATCAGTGAAGAACGCATTGTGATGACGTGTTCATTATAACATGCTCTTCACTTTTGATGTATACTCTCGAAAATATTACAGTGGAATGGCTAGATCGATTATGTTTTCCAGATACGTTGCGCACTGATTTGAATTTTTATTCGAAAAACTACCGGAAATGCCTATTGATGAGACTGAATAGGTTGATCAATATCATAAGAAGCATACCGATATGTTGGCAGGACCTGATGAGTTCAAGAGAAAGTTATTTCCGTATTGGTGTTGACAAAAAATAATATTGGAAGCAAAGTAATGACACTAAATGCATGGGAATCCACAGGGTACAGTTCTGGTGCCCACTTTGTTTCTACTTCATATCAATGATTTGCTCGAGAAAACATCTTGTTCAATACATTTTTTGCGGACGACAGTACTCTTCATAATAGTCTCCGCACCAGCTTGAGAAACAAAAATTCAAAGGAACATTCACGTCAATATTATTAACGATGACTTGGTGAAAAAAATAGAAATATGATATTGGTGGAATTTAATGCTGGGAAAACCCAGGCATGTCTCTTCCCAAAGAAAGCTGATCTATCATTATCTAGTATTCAGATGTCAGGAGTAATTATTCCTACAAAGTATCGCGATGCTAGGAATTACGATCAATAATAATCTCTCATCGAAAAATCAATCGGTAAAGGTGCTTCCCAGAAACTTCGATTTCTATTTCGCGCGCAGAAATACTTCACTTCTCGTCAGCTTCTAATGATCTATAAGGTTCAGATACGACCTGTCTTGGAATATAGTTCTCATGTATGAAGCTCGGCACCAAAACATTGATTGAAGCTTCTTGATTCTATTCAGAGAAAGGCAATCAGACTTGTTGGTGATTCTTCGCTCACAGACTCGCTCACTTCATTGGGGCATCGTAGAAGGGTCGGAGACTTGTCTCTCTTCTAAAGATATATTTACGGTCAGTGCTCTTCTGAATTGTTATCAATCGTTCCATCCTTGGCACTATCTAAACGTATGACCCGACGAGTACATAATTCCCACCCCTTTGTTGTGAAATTGGAGTCCTGTCGAAGCTCTCTTGCTCAAGGACCTCACTTAAATAGAACAGCTGAACTCTGGAACTCCTTTCCTGAGGCTTACCAACTCCAAAAAGTTGGTGTTAATTCGTATCTCCTCTCCCTTGATTCACACGGTGTTCTTTGAACATTACAGGGCTTTCCTTTCTGCATACATGAAATATAAAGTTTTAGTTTTTACATAAACGTGAACAAAATACTGTTTGCAACTCGTGCCAAAAAGTTATTATTGTGATGGAAGTGTTATCAAACACGGGCGGTCGAACGGCTTCGTGTGCAAATAACACTAAATTTTTCTGACATAAATAACTATCATCATTGTCTAACGAATTGGAGGACTACCTACAAATTCTTCCAAATGACAATAAGATTGACTGCTCATCGGACACATTCTCATTATTCCAAACAGTCACTGTTCGTAGTACTACTAGATTTAGCTATTTCTAGACCTTCGAATGCATCGAGAAGCCTATTGTCATACACTGCCATCTTTTGAGTTGGGAAAGTACACATGTATTTCTACTACATGCCCAATCAAACTCTTCTCGTCCTTCTTTTCCTCTTTCAAGAGAAATGTTATTAGCCTATAAACATGCACGAACAAGATATTCCAATGCTGCCATTTTATAATGTGAATATAGTGATGAAAGATGTACAGTGGTGGTCAGAGTCGAAGTGATATATCCTGTGTGATAATTATGAATCGGATAACTCTTTCCATTTTCATTTTTCGATAAAACACTCCTAATAAAATTTTTCGAAACCGTGTTATTTTTCCATATCAAATCGTTCAATTAGATAATACGTCTTATATAAATAGTTTTTGAATCTATATCAAAAACTATCATCAGTCTCATTATTCCATAGCAGATGTTCCAACTTGTATTGTACAAACTGGAAGAAATTGACATTATCTTCAAAGCAATATGCTATCTCTGTTCAAATATTTCAAATGAATTCGTTAACACCTCGCAAAAGTAAATTCCCAAAATCTGAACACAAATTGCCTTTCCACAATTAACGAAAGGGTTGTTACCGAAAGTATCCCGAACAAAATAGCGCGCAAACAAGTCACAACTCGCAACGTCATGTCGTGAAATTAACGAGATCCGTTCAGAGTTGCGAGTTCTCGAGACGACTGTAGTAATAAGCTCTAATTTGAAATCAAAGTTTCGTTGACATCTGGAATATATAAATGTGGAGTCGGAACACGGGTTTCATTCATCATCCGCTCGTCGTTTGATATGGAATCTACTGAGCGAACAATTAACTTGAAGTTTCGACTTGCTCCGTGGAATTATAACGTGTAACATTTCGTTTGACAGTTACGTCTCACTACCAGAAAACATTATTCCTTGTTCTCCCGTCGTGCTCAGAGAGGTCGATAATCAATACTTGTTAATGACCTACCAGTACCTAGCCTGAAAATCTTCAACCGATAGGTTAGGATTTTGTCTTGTTTTTTGTTTTTGTCTTTGAACGTCAAAAATGTACCTATGACGTTTATGACTGGCATTAAACACTGAAGTTGACGTTTCACTCTTATCGAATTCGAATCCTCATCACTATGGTTACGTTGTTTTATGTCACCATCACTAATAATAGTTATTTATGGTACTAGTGTATTAAGTTGAATATAAGTCACGCGAGAAAGATTTATACCAGGAAGCTGTCAGGCCGAGTCAGTATAACTTGACAGTGACTTTACATTTTTGTCAAAGTGGGTTGTTTGTTTGGTTGCCACGGGCATGATAAATTGTTAGCAGATGTTCAAATAAATGTTGATGCTTCCAGTTTCCGCCGAAGAAAAAAAAAGCTTTTTCGAAATGAAAAAACTCATATGAAATACAGGAAACTGATGAAAATTACGTTCCTGAGGATATCCTTACGGAAGCAGAAGAAGCAGCGATGCAGATTTTGCCAGAAAAGTCCCGAGATGCCTACGACAAGGAGATCAAAATGTTTGAGTCTTGAATGAATTCACGGAAGATAAAAGGTATCGATAAAAATTTTCTATTGGCTAATTTTTTACGTTTCCAAAAAAATAGCCCCATCGTCGCTATGGACCAAATAGTCGATGCTTCGCTCGACTATTCACCCTTATAAAAAAATCGACATTTTAAAATATGACAAACTAACGACCTTTTTGAAAACCAAATCACAGGGATACAAACCATAGAAGTCCAAGACATTAGAACGACCTGAATAGAGAAGTTTTTGAACGAAGCTTCCAACGACGATTATTTGTTGATGAAAGTGGTTTTGATGATGGGGATTAACGGTGCTTGTAGATGCGATGAATTGGTCGATTTGAAAATAGAAAATATTCAAGACGAAGGAACATATTTTCACGTGATTTTGTCAGACACTAAAACCAAGAAATCGAGAAGTTTCACTATACTTGAAGAAAGATTTCCAGTCAACCCGATCAATTTATCTAAGAAGTACATGTCTTTGAGACCAAAGAATACTAGTTCTATTCGCTTTTTTTTCCAAAAATGGGAGGTGTACCAGCCAATGTGTTGAAATGAACACTTTGTCGAATATACCTTCGAAATTTTCAAAGTTTTTGAAATTGGAGAAATCAGCGTTATACACCGGTCACTGCCTGGGAAGGTCTTCGACGACTCTTTTGGCCAATGCAGGGGCTAACATGACTACTTTCAAGCGTCACGGGGGATGGCAGAAGGGTAACTAGAAGAATCGGTGCATAACAAAATACAAATTGCAGAAAGAATGCAAGGTTCTATTTATGTCGGCGTCTCCCAGCACTATCAGCAGCTGTACAGAAATGGAAGCGTCTGGTTCCAATGAGAAAACGAATTTTACGATAACTGCAAATTCGAATGAACCGTTTGCATTCTCTCTCAATTTCGAAATTAACGTGGATTCTGTTTGTAATAGTAATAAATAAATAGAACACTACTTTGAATGTGAACGTGAGTTATAATCCACAGCTCACTAGTGAGTTATGGATTATAACACACTAGTGTGTTATTTGATAGTTTACGTGTCTAAAATGACATCAATAATGACAGTTATAACTATTATGGTACTAATGTGTTATGTTGAAATTAAGTTATGCGGGAAAGATTTTTATATATATGGTATAAATTCTCAATTGACTTGAAAAACAAAACACACGAGTGGCATACATACAATTTCTCTAGCAAAAGCTCACAATATCACTACTTTTATTCGGGTTTGAAGGCCGTCGTTTTTTGGAATTTCTTCCTGACGTTTCGCTGGCTCGAGTGGCTAGCTTCTTCAGAGGATCATTCATCTTGGAATTCACTCCGAGTGACTTCGAGTGAATTCCAAGATGAATGATCCTCTGAAGAAGCTAGCCACTCGAGCCAGCGAAACGTCAGGAAGAAATTCCAAAAAACGACGGCCTTCAAACCCGAATAAAAGTAGTGATACTGAAAACCTCGGCCGCGAAAGCCTCAACTTTTTTGTCAAAAGCTCACAAGTTTGACAGAATAGGTATCCTAACGTTTTGCTCTACCATTGTTCAGATAAACATACCTAGTTGCCTTTGTAAAGGATCTGAAGCGTTTTTGTTACGTCATCTACACTATAATGTCGATACTTATGTTCACTTGACAATGCACGACGAAGTTTCATTCTCTGAGGGATAAAATAGGTGTTGGTTTATGTATGTCAGTTTGACTGAAATATTGAAAGGAATATTAAATCATCAAAATAGAGTTGACAATGAAAGTTTATACAGAAAATAGGTTTGGGCATTGAAATATGAATGGTCTACGATATTGATAAAAAATTCCACTTCTCTTTTTAAATTGATCGCCATCTTTTGGTATTATCTATAAGTCATCAAGATAATGTGGTATTGAAACTACGACGCCAGTAAGAGAAAAGAAAGAAAAGACATGACTTGGAAAAGAAATTATTAGTGCCATCTGCTTGTACTATCCATACCTTCAAATAATTTTTCCATATGGTTAGCTAACTAGCTAAAGTATGAGGAATAGATGGGTATATTTTCCTATGTGATGAAACCAGCAGAAATACTCAAAAAACTCAATCCGAAAATAACGGTTTCAGAAAATATACGTGAATTGCATTGCTGTGAAAAAAAGAGTTAGGTACCATTGGCAAAATGAAGGTGTTATATTACATATGAATTCTAGACAACTCTAAAATTGTTCATGTTTGGATTTCTAGTTCTTGCGAAGAAATACTTCACTTCTCGTCAGCTCCTAATGATTTGCAATGCCCAGATACGGAACCTGCCATGGAGTTCAGTTCTCATGCAGAGCTGAGCAGTAATCGGATACTTCTGTATCCGGATACAGTATCCGTAAGCTGTATGCGAATACTTTTTAGATTTTGTATCCGGTATCAGTATCAGTGACCAAATTTGAAAGTATCCGGTATCCGCTTTCCATTCGTTTGAATCTATATATATATAGAAAAAATCCCTGAGAAAGACAATGAACCTTGTTTAGTGACCAAAACTATTACAATTGAAAATCAATCAAAGAAGACTTGAGTGTTTACTTCGATTAAGAGTTCTAGGATTCCTAGTAACAAAAACATGAATTCAACTTTGACTCAACTGGGACAAAAACATCCATTATGTTTTGATGTCTCAAAATTGTGTTCTCGCAGAAAATTTTAACGGGTTCGGTGTTCAAACCCATAAAAATGTCTCCCATTAGTATCTGATATAGAGAGTTTGTCAGTCTGAGCTAGCAATTGATTATCCAACACATATTTCATTCTTGCTTTTGTCACAGACTCAACTTTCAGTCGATTTCGTTGCGCATAGTTTTTAATGAATAATTATGATACTTGATGCTCAGACAATGTTTTGAGTACCAACAAAAGGAGAAAAAAAATTGAGTTCCTGGAATAACAGGAGATCGAAAGCCTTGAAAGACACATAATGGAAAGTAAAAAAATAAAATCGTGAATAATTACTTACTGAGTAGTAACAACATGTTGAATCATCGGTATTACAGATTTGGAATGATGAAAAAGAATTTGGAACGTAGTGCCTGAACGTTAAAAGATTTAAAAATGGGTAGTTTTGGTAAGAAAAAGAAGAAATTCCAGGATGAGCATATACCTTGTTAATCACCTATAAAATCCAAATCTCTGTAAAATGTGATCAAGCGAAATTGGGAAGTGTAGGAAAATTTACAATAAATGTTTTTTTGTAGCGAAACTCAGAGATCCCGTTGTTCAATGAGTTCAATTCATTTTGAGTTTATTCATATGAGTTTGCAAACATGAAAAACATTTGCTGGAAGCATCACAAAAGTGTTCATAGTTTCTTGTATTTTTAAACCTACCATAATCTTTGACAGATCTTTGTGATGGGAGCTTCATATTGAACATTGAATACTGAATATTCTGAAGACAGAAAGGGATATTGTTTTCAGAGTGTAAGCAATGAAACAGAGGTAATATTAGTTTATTGTAGTGGACCATTTTGAGTGATAGAAATTGGCTGACAAACTACAAGATCATTCATAAGAATTCACGAGTAAAGCCCTTTTCCTCTGGGATATAATGAATGAATGAAAGAATGAGTAACGATGTTTCTAGCCATTTTTTCTATCCGCAAAGTGAGAAAGACGCCGACATCGAAAGTAATTTTCTAGCACGAAATTTATGTATACACAAACTTTAATTTAATCATTCTTCTAACTGGGAGCAGTCTTGAATCAAACAAGGAGGCAGACCCAGCTCGTTTTTGAATTCTGTAGTTGATCAATTTTTCTGAGCTTTTCGCAGGCGTTGAGCTTTTCAATTAGTTACTCGGTGCATGATTGTAACCGGGAGCAGAATAAAAAAGTCTTGGAAAGTTGATAAGTTCATAATTCGTTCACCGACGACAGCACAGAAAGAGAGAATGTGCTTTTCGAGTCTTCGCTCAATTCCACTCTTGCAACTTCAAACAAATCTTGATGGCCGATAATCAATTTTGGTCTCATGAAACACGATTTCGCAGTGGTTCTCATCAATTAACAGAAAAATCCTTAGGTTAGAGCGGAATGATATAGAAGAATCTGCTGATGTGACGAATCACAAATCATTTGGAAATTAGAACAATGGCAGAGATGTCCGATATTGTTCGAGCCAGACAGTGCTGTGGTATTTGGGGTGAAACCGCAGAATTCTGTGAGTTATATCAGTTCTGTGGGTCAAACAAACTCAATGAACCAAAATAAACTGTGCAGGACATTTAATTACTCTATATTTTTTGAAATTTGAAATGGAAATAATGAAAAGGATTATGGTTAACCATAATCGAATGAATCGATAACTACAAATCTGATCACTTTTGAATCGAATCAATAGAAAATTCAGACAAGGTGACGTTCAGCATGATTTAACGAAAGTGGTCAGAAATGCAACGTCCAAATTCGAGCCCAAATTTACTTTCTTTTTCATATGCAGATTCATACGAATAGGAATCCCTGTGATGTTCAAAGAAAACCGCGTGAGTCAAGGGACAGAAGATACGAATTAACATTCACCTAAAATTTTTGAAATTTGTAAGCCTCAGAAAAAAACCCTCTCGGCAACGAGTTTTAAAGCTCAGCTATTGAAAAAAGATCCCTGAGCAAAAGAGGTTCGACAGGTCTCCAAACTCACGAAAGGGGTGGGAATTCGGTGCTCGTCGTGTCATCCGTGTAGATATTGCCGAGGGTGGAACAACTGATAACAATTCAGAAGGGCACCGACCCTTCTACGATTCTCCAATGAAGTGAGCGTGTCAGTGGGCGAAAAATCACCAACAGTAGTATGTATAAGCCGGCATCAGGACCGAGATCTCGGTCCTAGAACCGGCCTAGCGTATATCGAGCGATTTAGGGAACATAGTACGCCTATGTCAGCGGGCGCGGTCGTGGACCCCGTTACCCCGTTGGTACTCCGCCCATGTCCGCTAACGGTCGTCGCCGACATGTCGAGACCTGCAAAAGTTCGAACGGCGAGTTCCCAGGCTCACGTGCAAGGCGGCTCTTTTGTCGGCATGTTCGTCAAAGATATCGAATGAATGATTAATGGGTTTTCGGGTGAATCCCAACCGCCGAGCTGTTTACGAAAACAAACGTGATGACTCATGCGTTTTTCCGAGAATTGCAGAAGGTCATGCCTGCGTGAGACTTGCAAAACAAAATACGTGGGGAATCCCAGATGACGCAAGCGCTTTTCCGAGAAATGCGGTCATACGCGGCGTCTTTCGCTTCGGACGTGATCGGAAACGTTCGGGCGGCATCGTAGAACCGCACCCATTTCGAGCGGGAATATTTGAACTGGAAGCGTCTTTCGCTTCAGGCGGCGTTCATGACACATGTGGGTGGTACGTTGAGGCAATGCTGTCATATTCTTCTAGAGGTCAACGAGATAGACGCGGCGCGGGAGGGGATTGCGTCAACTTGGCTATGATCGACAAGCGACGCGCATCATTTTGCTTCGAGAATTCGACGAGTGAACATCTCAGTCAATACGCTCTCTCTCTCAATCAACAAAGTGTTGTGTCCAGTGTCTTCAAACGAAAAATGTAAGTACCTTTTTTCCTTCATACTCGGGAGTGTTTTTTCGCGCAAAACGGCTCTCATACAGGTTGAGTGCGATCTTCGACATATACAGATCGAAACTTTTTTCGTTGGCTCAGTGTGTGTGTGATTTTTTCGAACGGCATATACAGCGTGTGTCGAAACTGTTTCCGTTGGCTCAGTGTGTGAGTTTTTCGAACGGCATATACAGCGTATGTCGAAACTTTTTTTCGTTGGCTCAGTGTGATATTTTTCGAACGTATCGGCATATACAGCGTATGTCTGAACTTTTTCTCTCAAGTGTGTTGGCTCAGTGTGATATTTTTCGAACGGCATATACAGCGTGTGTCGAAACTGTTTCCGTTGGCTCAGTGTGTGAGTTTTTCGATCGGCATATACAGTGTGTGTCGAAAACCTTTTTTTCTGTCAAAGTGTCCCGATTGCTCATGCCATCCAAATATTTTTCATGTGGGGTGGGTTAGCTCATACAGGTTGAGTTTTTTCAGACGTATACAGGGTGAGCCAAAAATTTTCTCGTATTTTTCGGCTGGGTGGCAAAAATTTTTCTTTTCCTTTGGGCACTTGATATTTTTTTCTGAAACGATGATCACTCATTTTAGATGGAAATTGCAGATATAAACGCAGTCGCCAGCTCATCTGGATATAAGCAGACTATTCCGCTGAGCACATTGCAGAAAAACCTGCCCTATCCTATTCAGAAGCTGCGTCTTGTGAAGACAAAGTTTGGGGAGGCCGTCGTTGCAGATCTCCCAGATAACGAAGTATTCCTGCCTAGACGAGTGGTCACAGTCCTGCGGGATAAATTGGAGCAGTTCACTCCAGGAAAATACTCGATAGTCATCAAGGAGGGGGGAGCCACCACCGCCGCAAAGACGATCCCCTTCGAATTTGTCGAAAACTGATTGAGCAGGTGAGGAAAATACTCTGTTTGCACCATATTTCCATAAAACCGAATAATGGCAGACATATCCGCCGTCAGTGACGAAATGATTGCTAAATTTGGGGAAATTCGGAAAACTTTGGGGACAAAATTCAGCGCGGCGGAACGCGAACTTTGGCTAAAGCACAGCAAACGATCTGTTTGTATATTGAAAAAAGCTATTCGGGTGTCGGATTCCTCTTCAATCGGCATTTTGAGAAAACTTCAAACAAATTTAGGCCATGTGAAAGCATTTCAAAATTTTCTGAAAAATCCAGTCGAGGGGCGGGGGTTGGCAGCGGGGGGAGGGGCGCGAAAATTGACGAGCCGTGTCATCTGGGAGGACTTGATTTCCACCTTTCAGGGGCGCGTACGTACAGGGGTAATCATAAACTTGAAGCACAAAGATGTACTTCAATTTTTCAGCGATGCTTTCAGCCTATTCAAGCGTCGCATATTGAACGCACTGAAGAAGGTTGGAGCGTCGCTGAAAGTGAATGCAGCTTTCTGCGGAGAGTTCTTCAAAATTTCCGCCGATCAACAAGAAAGTGTGGAAATGAAATATTTCAACACTAAAAACGAAGTGATCGACCAGGGGACGGATTTGAAAGCGTGGTTCAAAGAAAATATCGAGGGTAAAATCTTGACCAAATTGGACGAATTCAGCGGGAGGGAAAGTGGGTGGTCTTTGAGGAAAATCGTGAGTTTGGAAATAAATATCAATAAATCGGGGTTCGGGAATGGGCGTGGTTCATCTTTCATCGAACTTCCGGAACCAATCAAGAAAAAACGAGCTTGCATCAACATCAAAAACGATGACGATGCATGTTTCGCTTGGGCAATCGTTTCGGCTCTATATCCATCTCCGGCAGGGAAAAAGGTTGAACGTACATCATCGTATCCGGATTGGCGTGAAAAGCTGAATACAGAGGGTTTGAAATTTCCCATGACAATCAAACAAATCGACAAATTCGAAAAATTGAACTCAATTTCGGTCAATGTGTTCATTTTGGAATTGATCAAACCATCATCAGACGCTCGACCCTATTTCGATGTTGCTCCCATTCGACAGACGAAAAAGAAATTAGACAGACATGTAAATCTACTTCTGATTGAACAAACATACACACCCAAAATCAATGACTATGACCCACTACCGACAATATACGAGGAAGACGAAGACAACACGGACGATGACGTCACAAACATCCGCGGACATTACTGTTGGATCAAAGACTTGTCTCGACTTGTCAGTAAACAACTCAGTAAGCACGACCACAAAAAATTCATTTGCGACCGATGTTTGAACTATTTTTCGACGCAGGAGAAACTCGACAGTCATACGGTTGACTGCGAGGCACAAAATTCATGCAAAATTAGATTTCCAAAATACACTCATATCGAATTCCGAAATTTCGTTTTCAAGGAGAAAGCTCCTTTTGTGATCTACGCGGATTTCGAGAGCATTTTGGAGCCTTTTGATGACAGTTTGACCAAGTCCAAAATGAGCAAAACCCAAAAATACCAAAAACATTCGGCTTTCAGCGCAGGTTTCTACTTCAAATGCACTTACGACGATTCTTTGTCGTTTTACGATAGCCATCGGGGGGCAGACTCGATGGAATGGTTCGCCGATCGAATGAAGGACATTGCCAAAGAGGTTGAGGCCAAAATCCATCATATCGTACCGATGGATGTATATCCGTCGGGCCGAGACTCTGCCAAAGTCTGCCACATTTGCGAACACCCCTTCAAGGCGGAGGACGCAAAGGTGGCCGACCACGACCATTTCACCGGATTATTCCGGGGCTGGGCGCATGCGCAATGCAACCTCCAGTACAAGAAGCAGTTCGTAGTGCCCATTGTGTTCCACAACTTGGGCGGCTACGACAGCCATTTCATCATCAGGGACTTGGCTAAACGTGGACGCATAGTCCTGTTGCCGATCAATAAGGAAAAGTACATTTCCTTCACACAGTACGACGAGGAGACGACCATCAAATTCCGCTTCATCGACTCTTTCCGATTTTTGAGTATGAGTTTGGATGGGTTGGTGCGCACCATGAAATCTGAAGACTTGCACGCAACGCGCAAAGAATTCAGTCACGTGAGCGCAGAACAATACGAACTGCTCACGCGCAAAGGGGTATTCCCATACGACTTTGTCGACACGCTGGACAAACTGGAGTGTACACAGTTGCCAGCTCTCGAGGAATTTCACAATAAACTGAACGATTGCGACATCACCGAAAGCGAGTACGAGCATGCGCAACGGGTGTGGCAATCGTTCGGGGTGAAAACCCTCGGCGAATATTCGGATCTGTACATGAAAACCGACATATTGTTGCTGACCGATATCTTTGAGAATTTCCGCAAGATCGGCCACAGCACCTACGGGCTCGATCCCGCTTGGTACTTCACCATGCCCGGCTATACGTGGTCGTGTATGTTGAAGTACACAAAGTGTAAGTTGGAACTTCTCAGAGACGTCGACATGGTGCTGTTCATAGAGCGGGGCATTCGAGGCGGTATCAGCCAGTGCTGTAACCGCTACTCGAAAGCCAACAACAAGTACATGGCCGAGTTCGATCCCTCGAAACCGTCCAAGTACTTGATGTATTTCGACGTCAACAACCTCTATGGATGGGCCATGATGGAACATTTGCCGGTGGGCGAATTCAAATGGGTCGAAAACTTCGACGATCTGGATATTCGCAACGTTTCGGACTCGTCCGACGTTGGGTATATCCTCGAGGTCGACTTGGAGTACCCCGAGCATCTCCACGACAAACATCGAGATTTTCCGATGTGCGCCGAACACCGAGTACCGCCAAACTCAAAACACCCAAAATTGATGACCACCCTGTACCGAAAGGAAAGATACGTCGTACACTATCGGCTACTGAAACAGGCACTAGCGCACGGACTTGTACTCACAAAAGTACACAAAGTACTTCAGTTCAAGCAGCAGGCTTGGCTCAAGCCCTACATTGAACTGAATACGAGGTTGCGGGCGCAGGCGACCACGACCTTTGGCAAAAACCACTACAAGCTTGCCAACAACAGTGTTTTCGGCAAAACAATGGAAAACATCCGGAAACACCGAGTGGTGAAACTGGTCAACCGGTGGCACGGCCGGTTTGGCGCCAAAAATCTCATTAGCAGTCCCAAGTTCCATAGTCGAACCATCTTCGACAACGACCTCATGGCTATCGAACTCCTCAAGTGCGATTTGGAGTTCAACAAACCCCTGTATATCGGCATGTCCATCCTCGACATATCCAAGGTCTGCGTATACGATTTCCATTATGATTTCATGATGAAAAAGTATACGCGAGACCAGTGCAAGCTCATGTATACCGATACGGACTCTTTGGTGTACGAACTCACCTGTGACGACGCCTATCGAGATCTCATTGCGTCTCACCTGGATAAATTCGATACGAGCGATTACCCAAGCGATAACCCATTCAAAATTCCGCAAGCAAACAAAAAAGTACCCGGTTTGATGAAAGATGAAGCCAACGGGTGCATTATGACAGATTTCGTGGGGTTGCGGGCAAAAATGTACACTTTCAAAATTCAGGGGCAAAAATGCGTCAAAAAGTCCAAAGGGGTCAAATACAATGTGGTCGCGAACGATATCACCTTTGAGGATTACCTGAAATGCCTGCAGGAAAATCGCGAAAAACTCGCAACTCAAAGGTGCATTCGTTCGTATGCGCACAACGTTTTTAGTGTTGAACAGACGAAAATCGCGCTAAGTCCTCACGATGACAAGAGGAAACTGATCCCGAATAGCTTCGATACATATCCGTGGGGCCATTATTCGGTTTTGGAGGACGTCGTCGACGACGTTTCCGAAAACGCCGGCGGTTCAGTGAACCCCGACGCTTTCGAAAACGTCGACGTCATGGAAGATGTAGACGACGATGACTTGGTGTAAAGTAGAGTTTTTTTCCCCATCTCTCTCAACAATTGTACATATCCATATATATAGAATTATATGTTATAGGAAATATATATACTTGTATCTGAAATCTACTGACTTTGATTTTGTGTGTGTGAGAGAGAGAGAGAGAGAGGCCCTTCAGGCACACATCAAAAATAGCATGCTTTTTGCAAGCAAAAAACATGCCATTTTTGAGGCGAAAAAACAGCACAAAAACGGTGCGTTTTTGACGCGTCAAAAGTGACCAAAATACGTCGTTTTTTGCGTGTTTTTTCGATGCTCATTTTCGATGCGTCGAAGTGACAGAAAAACGTCGTTTTTCACGCGTTTTCACGCATCGAAAATGAGCGTCGAAAAAACACGTGAAAAACGACGTTTTTCTGTCACTTCGACGCACCGAAAATGAGCACCGAAATATCGTGAAAAACTGGTCGTTTTTCGATGATTTTTGTGCGAAAATGAGTCGATCAAAATCGCCGGTTTTTCCCATAAGAATACATGTAAAATGGGATGAAAATTGTGCAGTTTTCATCGACTGTTTCTCGCCCAAAATTTGTCATTTTCAAAGTGACCAAAATACGTCGTTTTTTGCCTGTTTTTTCGATGCTCGTTTTCGATGCGTCGAAGTGACAAAAAACCTTCGTTTTTCACGCGTTTTCACGCATCGAAAATGAGCGTCGAAAAAACACGTGAAAAATGACGTTTTTCTGTCACTTCGACGCATCGAAAATGAGTGTCGAAAAACACGTCAAAAATGGTGCGTTTTGATGCAATTTTTTCGTCGAAAAACTGCATCAAAAATGGCGCGTTTTTCCGACGAAAAAATGACATCAAAAACCTCAAAAATAAGACACACAGTGTACGTACAAACAAGTTTATTCATCTTTCAATAGATCATTCAAAATATTGGTTCTATAGAAGAAAAGATAATCGTTCATGGCGTTGCTCAGCAAACTGTCGGGGCAGATGTCGCTGAACGTCGTCAGAAGTTGCATGCCTCCCACGGTGGCGTCCGGGTTGCAGCGAAAGTAGCGTCTAACGCCATCTAGCAGATTGTGGTAGTAGGCACAAAAGTTGATGGAATCCAACATGGCGACTCGGTTCTTCACTATTGTGCTGTTCGCCGAGAAGATTTTCCAAACGTCATTTTCCTGCAGCTCCAAGCACTCGCCATGCTTCTCCACGAGCAGCATTCTTGTATCTTCCCACATGGTCTGCGTCACTTTGCAGTAGTCGCCCACTGGGAAAGTTATCGGATCATAATCGTCGGTGATCGGTTCGCGGAAAAAGTCATCCATTTTCTGTCCAAACAGGTCACAGAGCACAGACCATTCGTAGGCACTGAAGGAAATCTTCGAAAACTTTGCCCACCTGTACGGATGAGCGAGTATGATGGACGGGCTGAAGGTTCTTGCCGGAGAAAGTCCCACACGTATTTCGAAACCCTCCACAATGAAGGAGAACTGCAGCAACATATGTTCCTCGATTCTGGCAGCCATCTCGTACTTCTCCAATATACGTGTCAAATGTCGATCAAAGTTGCCGTCTGTCGAATACCAATTGGATTCGTCACTACTGCCGCCGCCGCCGCCACTGAATCGACTCGAACTCGAAAGCATACTTGTGATGCTGCAACCGCTTGAATAGCCACTGTCTTGACTCATGACTGAAGTTGAACTGAGAGGGACGCGGCCCAGCGCAACACTAAGCATCGTCTTCCCCCACCACATCGGAGCAGTCTATCCAACTGTTGTGTCGGTTGTCAAAACCGAGCCACTTGACGTATATCTTCTTTCCTTTTCTGCGCAATACCTTTTCGATGAGATAGACGTCTGGGTTGCGCGTCTTTTGCAGTTCTTCCTCGTAGAACGCACCTTTTATGGGGTTGCCCTGTTGGTCTTCCAGCATATACGTTATGGGGTTGGTAACCCTGACGGCGCTCACAACGAACAGCTCTGTGGTCCAGTTGGGCACATAACCTTTCTCGAAAACGTGTTTCGCCTTGGAAATGCGTACGACGTCACCTTTCTTGAACTTGGGCGCTCGTCGCACAACTTTTCGATTCGAATATGCGTACTTGACGACGACGATTTTTTCGTTGGATTTGTTCACTTCGGAGGGCTTGCAGCCGATCGTTCTATGTTTGGTGGCGTTGTATTCGTCGGTGATTTTCGGCAGAACGTCCAACCACTTGTACGAACCCTTCAAGCTGAAATACTTGAACAATTTGGCTTTGAGCGTCCGTATTACCCGTTCTGCAATGGCGGCTTTCATGATGGTATACGTGTTGTAGTGGTTGATGTTCCTCTCACGCATCAGACTTTGAAATTTGGCATTGAAAAACTCTGTGCCCTGATCGGTGTGTAGATTTTTGGGACACCGCTGCGACTTGTCGAGGATGTCCTTGAATGCCTCGGTGATTTCGGCCCCCGTCTTCGTTTTCAGCGGCCGCGTCCATAGAAATTTCGAGAAGCAATCGATGACCACCATTATCATGGTGTGGTTTTTATTGAGAGTGCTGTACAACCGCAAATCGGCCAAGTCCATTTGCCAAGTATCGTCCAAGCCCCTGACGATGGTTCGACGTCGCGGAAACCTTCGACGAGCCTGCCGATGCAGTTCGTCCACCACGTGTTTTTTCGTAGCCATATCAATGCTGCTTCGAGTCCAGATCGATAATGACCTTACCGTCCAGGTGTTTGCCCAATTTATCTTGTATTTCGAACATCATTTTGGATATGTCCGTCATTCGACCTTCCAGCAGAGTAAGTTGGTCCGAATCCAAATTCAGCCGCTTATTCAACGTATTTTCTTGTTGTTCGATGCGGCGTTTCAAACTTGTTATTTCCTTTCGCAAATCTTTCTTTGCACGTGCGCTTATCTCGTCTGCATACTTGCGCGATGAGTCATGCAGCGTTGCCACATGCCCAGTCATCGCTTCGTTCAGCTGAGACGCAATAGAGTCGACGTATCGCTTGGTGACGGCATCGCTGTCGACCTTCGGTTCTTTCAAGTTACAAATTTTCACATTCTCAATGTCCAAGTCACCGTCGGGAGTGCGCAGGAACGTTGGCGGAATATGTAGAATGGATGACAGGGTGACCGCCGACGACGACGTGGCGCCTCCGGAACGATGACCGAATTTGTCGACGCTCATGATGTGAATGAGGGACGAACGTTTCGTAAACGTATTATATCGGCCTCCTTCAGTTCATTGATGATGGCGACGATTTCGTTGTCGTGAGACGTATTTCCCGCCTGTTTGGAGGCCATCAGGAGCCGCAGGCGATCCACCAGCTCGTTCGGATCGTCCCAATAGATGTACTCCATCGGTTTGTCGTTGTACGTCAATGTACTGCGGCCGCCGCTACCTGCATGATGTGTAAACATGGGTTTTATGATGTTTCTGTACTTGCGCTTGGAGGAGCCCTTCAGACGTCCCCTAGCGTCTCGGTGAACATTGGTCAATTCCAGTATTCGGCGGTACGCATCGAAGTCATCTTGTTGAATGTCATCGTCGTCGGGGTCGTCGTAGAAGATGAGATCGTACAAGGAGGACGTTCCCTCGAACGTGTGCACATTATTGATTTTTATCGAGCCGTCCGCTTCAAAGTTGATGGGTGCGGTGCCCAACAACCACGACGAAGAACTCGCATCGTATACGGGACCGTATACTTTGTCGATTTTTTTGTCGTTTTTCAGGTGCTCGTACAGGTAGGGTTGGGCTATGCTCGGATATCGATTCAGGTAGTCGTCCATTACGTCATTGGTAAAATTCGAAGGTAGCCACGGTGCGGCATCGTCGAATTCCTCTTCACTGCCCTCGTCGTCGGTTTCTTTTTTCTCGGGTTTCTCCTGCTTCAAAGCCGCTTCCTTTTTGATCTTTTTGGCAGCAGCCGTACGAATCAATATGGCCTTGGAGGATCGGGCAATCTGTTGCAGCGGTTGCGAAATGGGTTTGAACAGCTTTCCGATAGATTCGTCTTGTTCGGATTTGCCCAGTTTTAGGGCCAAGTACTTTTTTCGAATGGAGCGTGCGAGTTCGGTGATTTTTCTTTTGCGTGTAGCGATGGCAACTCGATCGGACGACATCTTGAAGCGGAATGACAGGTGATGACGATGGTTTCATACTTTTATATATGTGTCGAAACCTTTGCGGTAACGTCCCTCGTTCAGATTGAAATCTTTGACGATGACGAGAGTGCCGAAGGGAGCGTCCCAACATGCCGAACACATTCGTTTGAATTGATCAAAAGACATGTCAGGTGAGACGTGTTCGTCGAACACATGTTTCATATTGATTTCGTCCTGCTTGAAGAGTACGATCAAATTGCAGTTATCTCGGATGAGTTGTTTGGGTATTTTCGAGTACGTCTGACATAGGTAGGCGGCATCGATGTCCTTGTGCCGGCCCATAGAGTAGTATTCTCGAATTTTCTGCTGGCCGTCGCAGGCGACGTCGTCGAAAATGAACACAGAGTTCGGTTTCGCCTCGTGTGGACTTGTAATTTCTTCGTTGTCCTTGAATGGGAAATACCCGACCCCCTTCACGCCGCCCAACACCTCACGCAACAGCTCGTACTTGGGCTGGTACAGCGACTTTGAGTACACGTAGACGTTTTCAAATTTAGCGCCATTCGGATGGAACAACAGAGACAGCATGATGTTCGTCTTTCCGCATCCGCTCGGTCCACAAATGATGGCTCGAAAACTGTTCGGCAACAAGTTGCTGTGTTTTCTTCGCTTCGATGACTCATCGCTGATGACGTCATCGAAGTTGTTGATTGGAAGCGTGTGTTCTTGTCGAAAGGTCTGCATGTTGTGTTTGTTGGATACAGAGTGTTCGCCTATAAATAGTATACTGGGTGTCGTCGCATATATATATATAGGGGCGTACGTGAACGACCAATCAGTTTCAATGTTGGTGTACGAGGGTGAAGGTCTAGTCAACAACTTGATCACCAAGCTGCCGTTCGAACTTCATCTACCGGGGGGATACCAATACTGTGGACGTAAGTTGTAACAGTAGTCACACTCACACGAATGGGGAAATCTAACCTCAAATACTTTCTCAGCGGGAACCAAACTTCAAAAACGCCTTGCGCGCGGCGATCCCGGAATCAATAAGCTCGACGCCGCGTGTCGCATCCACGACATAGCCTACTCCAAGTCTTCGCTGCTTGAAGATAGACATAAAGCCGATAAGGTGCTCGAGGACGAGGCTTGGAATCGGTTTCGAGCAAAAGACGCTTCTTTGGGTGAACGAGCCAACGCACTAGTTGTCACCGGAGCCATGAAGGCCAAAAGAAAGCTTGGCATGGGCGTATCACCCACCACTCTGTCATTCAAACGTCACATCATTCAAAAGGTGAAGAAGGGTATGAAACCATCGGCGACGACGCTCAAGGAGGCCGCCATCAACGCCTTGAAGGCGGCTCGAGTGGCCGTGAAGAAGGTTGGGGGAAGGAAACGCATTCGAATTCCCAGAATCATACCCATAGAAAATGCAAAATCAGGTGGAGTCCTACCTCTCATACCGCTGTTTGCCGGTTTGAGCGCTCTGGGCGCTCTGAGTGGGGGCGCAGCAGGAATCGCCAAGACGGTCCTGGATGCCAAAAACGCCCAAAAGAAACTCGACGAGGAGAAGCGCCACAACAAGGCGATGGAAGCCATCAACGGCAAAGGATTGTACCTGAGGAAGAACGCCAAAGGTGGATACGGTCTCTTTCTGAAGAAACAAAAAAACTCCCAATAAAGCTACCCGATAGGGCGCTGTTCGATCACGAACTTCGTCATTACGCCAAGCAGTTGAAAATCGCGCATTTCCGCGGCGTCTTCATGCGAGACACGCTTCCCGCTAAAGCGCGTCGTCGGGAGTGCGCCATCGTCAACTTGGACGTTTCCCACAATCCTGGAACGCATTGGGTAGCTTATAGGAAGATAAACGATCGCGTCGAGTACTTTGACTCATTCGGCAATCTGAAACCGATGAGAGAACTTGTGCGATACCTCAAAGACTGCACCATCGTCTACAACAACGAACAATACCAGACGTACAATCAATACAATTGCGGCCATCTTTGTTTGCAATTTCTATGGACCACCGCGTAATGGACTTGTCCGAGGAGGAAATGTGGTTCGTCATCGTCGTCCTGATGAGGAACATTACCATCGAAACGTGGCTGTGGTTCCCCGAAGATGTACGCCAAAAGCTGAAACGTTTCCTGCCTTGCAACCGGAACTACAATCGTCACGTGTGGCCTGACGTTTGCGGCCCTCGCATGGAGACACGCTGTGTATTTTGTCTCAGATTGTATTACGAATAAACGTTGATTGACTTCAGTGGCTATTTATATCTCTGCACCTATCCATCCATCATCAGTCGTCATGTCGCAGCTGTTGAGAGTGAACAGTCACAATCACGTGTTTTCCTTTAGGCCGCAAGCGCCTATCGTGCTCAACCCGAACAAAGAGTACGAGTTGGCGTTGAGGTCGTTTCACTCGTACAACTCTATTCCGAACATCGAGAGAGGGTCAAAGTTCTTCTACTACGACCGTGAGGGCACACTCGAAACCATCGAGTTTCCTCGAGGATGTTACGAAATTGCCGATATCGAGGCGTTCATACGGAAAAAGATGAACATTTCGCACCTGAGCGGTGCAGAGCAAGATGCCACCTTTTCGCTCAAACCCAACAATAACACGTTGAAATGTGAAATGTACAGCAAGTACTTTGACATTTCGTTCGAAGAGCAGGGCAATATTGGACACATTTTGGGCTTTTCGGCGAAATTCCTACCTGTCAACCAACTGCATTCGTCGGATCTACCTGTCAACATTATAAAAGTATCGACAATACGTTTCGAGTGCAGTATTACTTGGGGAGCCTTCGACGGTGACACGCCTGCGCACACCATCTACGAATTCGCCATTCAAGTGGACCCCGGATACGCAATCAACGAAACACCTTCGAATCTGTTGTACCTACCGGTGATTCCGCAGCGAGAAATCACCAACGTTACCGTATTAGCCCTCGATCAGGACGGTCGACCCGTAGACTTTCAAGGTGAAAAAAGCACCATCGTCTTGGAGGTGCGAGTTGCCCGGGACAGATGGGACTGATCTTCGAATCCAATAAAGGAAAACGCGCTGCAGGAGGTCAGTTAGTTGTGAAGCAGCCTTCAGAGCGTCACCATCACCATCAATTGACTTGTGCAAACAGAGCGTTCCTCAAACAAGTTCTTACCGCATACACATTGGGTGACGGTGCCTTCAAGAGCTATGCCGCAAACAAGCAAAAGAAGACGTAATGACTTTGAGTCGTCGACGGGGCCCTCTGAGCCACCGACCACGATATTCGACGTGTTTCGAAAGCCGAAATTCGACGAAACTATTCGCAAGGCCGAATACCGCTCGTACACACCTTTCATCAAGTCGTACAACTGCAACGATATCGTAGAGTTCAACATCAATCAAGTCGACTCGTATTTCGCCATGAACGAGTCTCAGATGTCGATCAATGGAAAGCTGGAAATTACCGGGACGGGCAACGTATCGCTCGCCCCCAATTTCGCCGCCTTCCTCTTCGACTCTTGCACCTACAGCGAGAGCGCTCGAGAAATCGAAACGGTTCGTGATCCTGGGATCGTAAGCGCCATCCGAGCCATGGTTTGCTATGAGCGCCAAGACTCCTCACACATGGCAATAGCCGGATGGAATTATCCCGATTCTCCGCCTGTTCTCAACGATCAAGACAAGTCGTTCAGCGTACTTGTTCCGCTGAAGCACATATTCAACATTTTCAACGATTACCCGCTCATAACGTGCGGCAGACAGACACTTCGCTTCGTTCGAGCTCGCAACGATACCGATTGCGTAATCATACGAGAATTGGGGGCAGCGGCGGCTGCTGCAGGACCCACCACCGTCAAAGTTGTCATCGAGAATATCGAGCTGAAAATCAAACACATCTATCCGAACGATGACATTCGGGAGCAGTTGATGAGGGCCATTCAGGCGGATGAACCTATAGTTATACCGTTTCGAAAATGGGAGTTGAACGAACTGCCTGCCATCACGAAGGACGCTAAACGAGAAATTTGGGCTGTCAAGACGAGTACGGCTGTGGAAAGACCACGTTTCGTCGTAGTATGTTTCCAGACGGACAAACGCGACGTCGCAGCTGCCGACCCGACGTCCTTCGATCACGTTCACATTCAGAACATTCGTCTGTCTCTGAACGGGGAGTATTGGCCCAATGAACGTATGCAGTTGGATTTCCAGCGAAATCACTATACGGACGCCCATTTCAATTACACCGAGTTCCTGCCGAGCTACACCAATATGGCGGCAAAGAAGTCGGCTCTCCTGAATTACGTCGCTTTCAAGGAGCGCGCCCTCTTCGTCATAGACTGCTCGAAACAAGAAGAACGGATGAAATCCTCGACGGTTGACGTCCGTCTCGACATCGAGGCCAGCGTGGGTTTTCCCGATAAAACCCGCGTATATTGCATCATCATACACGATTGTCTGATGGAGTACTTCCCCCTCACCGAAGTCATGAGAAATCTCTCATAGGCGGCGCTGCTGTGGTGGTGGGAGAAGTGGGGGAAGTGACGCTCTCTAGCGCGCTTCGTCATTCAGTTGCCAGCTATCACGAGTACAAGACGCACACACACCATGAGAATCGCTTTCGTCGACATACAAGGTTTCATCGTCAATGGGGCGTTCCACCCCAAAGAACTTACCATCCACATCGGACATCAGAGGCAGAATTTCCTCTTCAAGCCGCCAATGCCCTTTGTCGTGCTGACGGACAAAGATAAGAAGACCGCCCGCTATTTGGAAAAGTTCATACACAGCATCCCGTATTCTTCGGGGGACATTGAATACCACGACGTCGATGCCATCTTGCAAAAATACCTACTGCACTCGGCCGAAATCATATACGTGAGAGGCAGCCAGAAAGCCGAGTTCCTCTCGAAGAAGGTACGAGAAATCGGAGTGGTCTTCCCCAATGTCCAGGACGTCTCTCAGTTCGACGGTACGACGCAGGGAATGGAGGAGAATTTCCAGCCAACGCCCACGCCATGCCCGAACCACATAGCCGCCGCCTACAATTCCAAGTTTATGTGTACACAGTTCAATGTGGACTCTATGCTTAGATGGTTCTCCAATAATGTTTTACCTCGTTGAGAGAAATGTATGTTTTTTCGATCAATAAATCGAATTTTCGAAAGGGTTGTTTTTTTTTTCTCTTTCAGATTGTGGGGTGGGAAAAAATAAAATGAAAAAACAAGAGTGTGGGGCACAGATCACTGTGCGATGGGTGGTTCTGAGTGTCGTGGATAGATGGCGTCCTCCGAGGCGGCGTCATCTGTCACTCACACTTATGAGTCGGCCTCACAGTGGCGTGGATAGATGGCGTCCTCGAAGGCGGCGTCATCTGTCACTCACACTTACGCATTGGTTCAGAGTGGCGTGGATAGATGGCGTCCTCGAAGACGGCGTCATCTGTCACTCACGCATTGGTTCAGAGTGGCGTGGATAGATGGCGCCCTCGGAGGAGCTCACACTTATGAGTCGGCCTCACAGTGGCGTGGATAGATGGCGTCCTCGAAGGCGGCGTCATCTGTCACTCACACTTATGAGTTGGTTCACAGTGGCGTGGATAGATGGCGTCCTCGGAGGAGCTCACCCTTATGAGTCGGCCTCACAGTGGCGTGGATAGATGGCGTCGACGGAGAGTCTCAGCCATCTGCCTCCAAAATGAAAGACCTCTTTTTTCGTTCTCACACATCTTTATTCAAGCATTCACTTTCAAATTACATGATGAATCGAGTAGGTTATTGCGTATGCTCATAACAAGAAATTTCAATATGGCTACACTCATCAAGGTCATGATGACACATGCAATGACGAACAAGTTGTGCGTTTCTTGTTCAGCAACCGATTCGAGTGACATCGATCCATTCTTCATCAAGGAGGAGGAATCCAGCATGATGGTTCGTTCTTCTGTCTTGAGCTTCAGCTTGAAGTTGAGGTACGTCGAATTGTCGTCGTCGCCCATGGTCAGTAGTTGATGGGAGCAGAACACCTCTAGCCCTCCATTTACATGAGTTCGCTCCATTTTCTGCCACTGCGCGCCGTCGTCGTCGTCGATACATTTTCCAAAACAAACTTCAGCTTCATGTACATCATTCGGAGCATTGACGTACAATCTGCCTGCCATACTGACAAATACGAGCAGAACGTATAAGTTGGCCGCCGCCGCCGCCATCTTTAGAGTGGTTCTGGCTGAATTCTTCTGACAGGTCCTATGGGCGATTGCGGTACTGCAGTTGTGGTGTACCTTTCGAAAACCTTGTCCCAATATGCAGCAGATATGGCCAACTTCTCCAGTTGTTTCGTGCAATTCAGCTTGTCTTCGTAAAACTCCAAGTCTTTGGCTATAGCTCGTACTCGCGC
Organism: Zygogramma bicolorata; assembly: GCA_032362365.1. Classification (NCBI taxonomy): domain Eukaryota; kingdom Metazoa; phylum Arthropoda; class Insecta; order Coleoptera; family Chrysomelidae; genus Zygogramma; species Zygogramma bicolorata. The sequence continues at coordinate 701,803 of JAVJAQ010000458.1, read as the reverse complement.
ACCAAATTCCTCCAATTTACGTCTATATTCTTCAGAGGACATTTTCACACTGACAATCGTCGATCATAACCATTTTCCTTATGGCTACGCCCCCTCCACTCTTCACCTCTGTGTGCGGTTAAGACAGCATTGCCTGTGTCATAAAACACCTCCTGCAGTTCAAATATTCCCGCCACATGTGTCATGAACGCCGCCTGAAGCGAAAGACGCTTCCAGTTCAAATATTCCCGCTCGAAATGGGTGCGGTTCTACGATGCCGCCCGAACGTTTCCGATCACGTCCGAAGCGAAAGACGCCGCGTATGACCGCATTTCTCGGAAAAGCGCTTGCGTCATCTGGGATTCCCCACGTATTTTGTTTTGCAAGTCTCACGCAGGCATGACCTTCTGCAATTCTCGGAAAAACGCATGAGTCATCACGTTTGTTTTCGTAAACAGCTCGGCGGTTGGGATTCACCCGAAAACCCATTAATCATTCGATTCGATATCTTTGACGAACATGCCGACAAAAGAGCCGCCTTGCACGTGAGCCTGGGAACTCGCCGTTCGAACTTTTGCAGGTCTCGACATGTCGGCGACGACCGTTAGCGGACATGGGCGGAGTACCAACGGGGTAACGGGGTCCACGACCGCGCCCGCTGACATAGGCGTACTATGTTCCCTAAATCGCTCGATATACGCTAGGCCGGTTCTAGGACCGAGATCTCGGTCCTGATGCCGGCTTATACATACTACTACCAACAAGACGAATTGTCATTCTCTGAATAGAATCGAGAAGCTTCAATGAATGTTTTATTCGAATATTCGAAGACAGGTCATATCTGAGCCTTGCAGATAATCAGAAGCTGACGACAAGTGAAGTATTTCTTCGCACGAAATGGAAATACAAGTTTCTGGAAAGCACCTTTAGCGATCGATATCACATGGTTTTCCCATATTTTTACCAAGTCATCGTAAATTTCATTGACGTGAATGTTTCTTCAAATTTTTCTTTCTTGAACTGGTATAGGGACTCTGGAAGAGAAACAAGTTTGAAGAGTACTGTCGTCCGCGAAACTATGTACTGAATCGAATGTTTTCTCGAGTAAATCATTGATATGAAGCAGAAACAAATGGGCGCCAGAACTGAATCCTGTGGAACACCTGTATTTATTGAGAGAATATCAGATGATACTCCATCAACAACCACATACAGAGACATATCAGCAAAGAAACTCTTCAATAAAGCACACACCTGAGGAGGCAAACCATAGGACGGCAGTTTAGAAAGGAGACCCAGATGCCAAACTCGATCAAACTCTTTTGAAATATTGACTGCAACAGCTACAGCTTCTTCAAACTTTCCCATTGAATGCTACCAAATATTAGAAACATGAGCTAATAAGTCACTGATTGGCGAAATCCCTATTGTCGATAATCAATAATTCCTGATTTCTCTAGATATTTGATAATCTTCATATTGATTGCTGTTTCCATGACTTTGTAAATGATAGAAAGCAATGCAATTGGTCTATAATTACAAGGTGAGTTTTATTTTTATTTTTAGGAACTGGCTGAACTCTTGCTGTCTTCCAGGACTCAGGAAAACCCCCCAAGTTAAGTATATGAAAGGTTGAATTATTCTCAAAGTAGTGGTGTCAATTCGGGGGCACACGCTTTAAGAACAATTGCTGGGATTGCTGCAAATCCGCAAGCCTTACTCGTCTTCAGGTCCATTAAAATATTTCTTATATGAGAGAATTATATTTGAGGTTATAATCTTTTGAGTGGAAAATGTATTTCCATAGTTTGTCCCGCTCCTCTGAAAAAAATTCAATATTTCTGGAGGACAGATTGTTCCGTGAAACACAATTTCAAAAGTGACCAGTAAACCTTCTTTTGAAATTAATGAAGTAAGGATTTGAAATCCATTATCATGGTAAATAGTGTAAAAATTATTTGGATATTCTTGAAGTTAGAAGGAGTTGCTTTGCTAGAACTATGACATAGGTATATCCAAACAATTTCACTAATTTCCGTACCTAGCTTGAGGTTGTTTGCAAATGGGTAGTTTTTCTCAATCCCCAGGAGAATTTCGATGCGTTGCTAAAGGCGAGATTGTTCTGCGGAAGATAACTGGAATTGTGGTATTGCAATTAATATTTTAGCTCTACCTGTAAGTACGAAGGGATATGAAATTGGAGATAATGCTAGGAATTGTAACTTTTTATGAAAGTGGGAAATGCGAACACATATATGCCGATGGTGCTGATGGAATCCGAGGAAGGTTTGAATATAAATTTCGTTTTTGGTTATTTTTTCTGATATTTTTGTGTTTGTTCAAAAAATTTCAAAAAAATTGGAATCCATAGTGCTTTACTGGAAAATTTGCAAATCTCAATCTGAATCGAGGATTTTTTGCATAGGTGAATTCAAACAATTTCGTTAAAAACACATATTATGCCGAGAAAGATTGTGTTCGAAAATTACCCATCAAAAATCTTTTCAATATAAATCAATTTGTGATATCATCACAACTTCAATTCTTACATAGACTGCTGAATGGAATATTGGAAGAAAAAGAGAAGAAGGAGAGAAAATTCAAGTGCAAAAGTACGAATTGGCGAAAATAAATCGATACCTCTCACTAAGTATACGTTGGATGTTAAAAATATGAAGGCATTTCAGGCCCATCAGGCATTTCTATATAATCAACAGATAGTCGAAAATGGTAGCAAGAAACTAAAGAATTACTTACAGTGTCTTCAGCTGAACGAGATCCCCAGGGCAGATTCCTGAAACGAAAAAAGTATTTCAATGATATTAATGTGATACCAGTACATATATGAAATATTAGAGGTTTATTAGGTGCTGGATTGACTGATGCCATAACATAGAAATCGGTCGTTCAGATAAGTTTTCAGAAAACTCTTGATGATCATCATCGTTTTTTCAAAGTGGTCGGTTTCAAAAGATAATGCATTGGATTCATCGTGATATGTGTCGCTAATCAAGCCAGAACGTTTGTTTGGAAGAAGAACTTCGAAGGCGAACTGTGACTGTAGTCATAGCTGAGCTCCTTTATTGATTGTCCCAACTGGCAAAAAGACGTCCATTGGATTTACAATGAATATACTATTATTATACGAACAGATTTGATAATAATGATATTAGCTTATTTATTAACCCATTTCAAAATATACACCATAAAAGGTGATACAATTGTCTAGTAGGGCCGAATAATGGGTCGAAGTTCAGCTTTTCTGATACCAAGGCAGATAGAATGCTGTTCTTCCACTAACTAATATGAGATGAGAATGAGAGAGAAAGAGAAGTAGAGCAAACAACATAGAGATTATGAGAGAGAGCAAGAGAGAGAAATATATATATATATATATATATATATATATATATATATAGAGAGAGAGAGAGAGAGAGAGAGAGAGAGAGAGGGGGAGAGAGAGAGAGGGGGGGAGAGAGGGAGGAGAGTATGACAGAGAAAGAGGGTAAATATAAGTCCACAGAATACTGAAACTACTCGATAGGCAACGGTATGCTTGTATTAATAATTCTTGTAGCGGTTGTTGATCTCACGTATTCAACAAAATTTAATGGATTTGAGACAACTGTAGGAACTACAAATAATGTAGAATACTGCATATTAGAAAATGGGACGTTCTATTGATTTTGAAGTCATTATCATTTTTGTTGGTGACGAATAAATCTTTAGACCTTTCAACTATCAATTGCGAGTTTTTTGAGCAAATGACATCATTCATTCAGAAAATCGCGCATATCTTGCATTCACGGAAAAATTTTATTTGTTTCATATGTCTCCCATCCCCTGCGGGTTATTTTACAAATTTTTGAGTTATGATATAGATGATCAATCTATCACAGGAGTCAACCCTTTCACCTGAGGACTTCGGCCATTACAAATGATCATTAATAGATTCAAATAATTGACGTAATCGAATGTGATACTCTCTAATAATTTTTGTTTTTTTTCAATATTGCCTTTGCGTGGTTATGAATCTTTAGGGGTTCATTCATATATCGTTCTTTGAGTAACTTCCATGCTTCACTATAGTTGTCAGTTGTGGTATCTTCATTAATTATCTGTTGCGACCCATTTGCCAAAGAAGTTTTAAGGTAATTAAATTTCTATATGGGGTACAACCAGAGCTGGGGTTCAACAAATTATTTCCATCGATAAGGGCAATAAAAAGATCTCTAAATTCAGGCCGACCATTGTAATTACCACGAAATATAGGTGAATGGATTGTAGGTAGTTGTACATTATCACTCGGTCATCCTCTACAACTTGTCCCAGATGATATTCTCTAAATACCGCTAACATTAGCGCATATCGGTTGTTTTTTATAAAACGTATCAATTAAATTTTCAGCACCAGAAGTTACGTTTAAATAGGAATATTCAAATTCGGCGGTATCCTTTTCGATATTTTCACTAGGATAAAGAACCCCAATTTCATTTTGGAGATCTAGAAAATTATCGTAACACCAATGAATTTTTTGCAATCTTCGACTCAATTCTTATCTTATAATTCAAATTCTCGTCATCTATAGCTGTGAAAAACGTTTTAACGCACGTTAGGTGTCCTTTCACGTGGCTCCTTTTTACCTTTAAGTTGCACACACCTTGTTACTCTATAGATCCAAAAATTGAAATTGAATTTCGATAATAATCTCAGATAAAAAATATTTTCGAATGAGGAATAGGAAATAATCAAATGAAAGGAACGACTCACGAATAATACAGAGCTGCACGCTTCTGCTCCGACAGTTGTTGAGGCGGTAGCTGTCCTTCTTCCACCTATCCGGCTCGGAGGACCAAAAAATGTTTTAAATACTTCGAAGGACCTCAATGATAGAAGTAGATTTGAGAAATATTGACTTTATTTCTCTTTTATAACTAACATCTATATTCAAAATAAAACAATATGGGTGCGTATGTGTGTACACTTTGAAACGTGTTGAAAAAATCTGGTAAAATCTTCTCACTGGTCTTCGCGAGGGTAGTATTTAACGAAGTTGCCGCCTTTATGAAGATGTCCGTATTGACTGAACTCAAAAATGACAACCCTCGCGTTTTGACTTGAAAAACTATTTGGATAATTATTTACTCGGTCGTTGGATTGGCGGTCGAGGTCCTACAGCCCGCTTGCCAGATTTTACTTCTTCAGACTTTTTTTCTGGGTCTATTTGGAGCAAAAAAAGTTTTTGAAAACATTGAAATATCAGATAGGCTGTTCTTAGTTCAGAGGGCGCACAATGGCTATCTTGAAATTTTCATCTGTCAATTTCACTTCAGGATCTAGTATGATATGATATGATATTTTGATTTCCACAATACAATACATGTACACAGCCATCAGTATGAGGAGAACAGTAGTATTAAGGTAAAATTACAAAAATTATTAAGAAAGATTTAGTCATTAGGTAAGTGTTATCAGTATTATCAAAGTATTCTAGTAATATATTTATACAATGTGCAATATAGCATATTGAAAGGGGCATTTGGTAGATAACATATGGATAGGTTACCCTTTTAGATCCTTGTTGAGAAAAAATTCATCCAGATTGTTAAATATATGATAATGTAATAACCGCTTCAGAGATTTTTTGAATTTCCTCAAGGACAGTTCCTTGAGGGAACACGGCAAATTGTTGTATATTTTTATCCCCGTGTACAGAGGCCCACTGCGTGTTTTTTGGTAGGTAGTTATATTTCGGTAGAATCACTTTCCTGGCTCTTATCAATCACCGGTCTGTTCTAGAACATGCCGTTTTTTATGTAGAAGCAGTGGAAGTTTGAAAATATAGGTATTGGCAAGAGTTGAAATCCTATGGTTTAAAAAGTATTCTCTGCATGATTCCCAACTATTCAAATTCAACATGGTGTGGATTGCACGTTTCTGGATTATGAAAGTTGCTTATGAAGCGATGGAATTTCCCCAAAATTCGATACCGTACTGGAGTAAACTATGGAAGTAAGCAAAATATACTGTTTTAGAAACTTGTGTATTTGTGTTAGCATGAACAGTTCTCAGTGCAAAAATTGCTTTGTTGAGTCTAGTCCATCCCTATCCGATCCAATCTATGTATATCCCTAGGAATTTAGTGAAATCATTCGACTCGATAATTTCTTCATTTGAAGTTACTTCCACCTCCTGAGTATTTTTGTACGGATTGAAAAAAAATTTGACGGTTTTTGAGATATTCAAAGACAGCTTGTTTGCTCTAAACCAATCTGAAATGCTATCTGATGAGGTTTGTGCCCTATGAGTTATTTCATCGATTGAGTGTCCGCTAATAATCATGCTGGTGTCATCAGCAAAAATTGAGAAGGATATGGCAACAATATCGTTTATATAAACAAGAAACAGTAAATTGTTGTTGAAAATTGTTGTAATCAAGATCGCACATTCTTTTCAGAACAATTTTTTTAGAACAATTCGATTTCAATAAAATTGCTTATATCCAGAATAATGCTCCGACATGTTATTTTATGAGAAAGTTTCGATTAAGATATTGAGATTCCTGAATATCATATATAAATTGTTGGTATCCAGGAAAGAGTTTCAATAGAAGGATTGTCTTATTTTCGTGAGGTTTTGTGAACCAGCGAAGTTTGCAATTCGTCGTTCATTTCGGTCTCTTGTACCTGTTTATTGTATTGGTGAGTTTATGTAGTTATTTGAGTGGTCTCAGTAAATTGGAATCTAGTTATGCATGATTGTCATTATTACAGTCACTGTCACAATCATAAAATCAAATTGAACTTGTGCCTTTCTGTAGACGCATTTATGCAAAGTTTTAAAATTGGTTCAATTTGATTTCATGATTAGGGCAGTGGCAGTAATTGAAATTGTGATTATGATGATGCATAACTAAGCCCTAGTAGTCAGGTATGATTCAAGAATAATGACACCTAGATGTTCATTGGCAGAAAGAATTATCGCTGTAATACTGTGTTCTGGTTGCCTGGATTTCAAATTTTTCATCAGTTTTTCGCATTGAAGGACATACTCGATGTGTACTTTGAATTTTCAAACTGGTGGCTGTTGTACTAAGGTAAAGTGACAATTAGAGCTGCATTGAAACTTTTCCTAGAGATCAATTACCCTAACACCAAACTGATATTTTTGCACCCGACGCGCGTTTCGCTAACAAGGTTAGCATCTTCAGGAGAAGAAAATTGATACTTCAATAATTCGTATCAATTTTCTTCTCCTGAAGATGCTAAACTTGTTAGCGAAACGCGCGTCGAGTGCAAAAATATCAGTTTGGTGTTAGGGTAATTGATCTCCAGGAAAAAGTTCAACTTTTACACCAAAGGTTCCAAAGCTTATCGTTTATTAGAGCTGAATTGCTGAGGAAATCTTCAAAGAAAATGAATTCAATTGATCCTGTGATTTTATTAAAAAATAAAATAAATGAAAGTTAGTGGTTGTTCAGTAGTAATGATGATGTGAAGTGGAAAAATGCCTGAAACCAAATTTTCTCTGACCTACCTTTAGTTATGTTCATATGCGTTTTTTCGGGAAAGTGAGTACTTTTTCTATTTTGTTAGGTACCTGCGAACAGAGATACGATGATGAATAGTTTTCATGTCACAGAATATAGAATTTTCTTCAGTCAGTGATGATTTTGATGACATGGAAAAATTAAAAACCGACCAAAGTCCTAGGAACTACCATGATTCATTCAAATCTATATCTTACAAGTGCGTGGGACCACAACCCACTTCAAATATATCCGATTTGGGGAATAAATAAAAATCGCACTATCGGCATCCGACTCCACCAATCGTACCAATAAATAACAATTCGGACCCACTTTCCACCACCAAATAATAAAACTCCGGTAGTCAACGCACTCGAAGGTCCAGGAGAACATTTTTCAGGATAACTGCCGTGTCGTCCACTTCAGTCTCTCCTGCATTAGAGAAGAAAAAATGTTGGAATCTATAGCGGCGGAACGCGCTCTCCAGTTCCCGGCCAATGATTGAATGTGATGTGAAAAGGTGTGTTAATGGCGCTAAAAAGGTTTTATGTGTAATGGTTGCAGTTTCTAGGAATTTTCAGTCTGGTCTGCAGATCTTTGCTTCGAATGAGAATGGGGATGGACGAAAATTACCCTTTTAGATTCGTCCGTCCTCTTCTGGCACCGAAGGCAAGTCACCGGGGAATTCTTCACGGTCGGAATTAGCAAGACGTGCCACGCATAAAAAATATTGTCACATTCAGTCGGTCTAGGTCGTGAACATGCTTTTCTCATTTCTGAAATGAGTATTCTCTTCTATTGGAGCCAACGTGTGCAGGTATTCAGAATGTTACTCTGAGAAAACAATAGAGCATATCTGAAATAGTGCACCTATAGTGCAAATGAAAAAAAAGCATTCATTATTTCGTCATATCTGATGACTTGAAACACAAAAAAAAATTGAAACTACATTCTCAATATTTTATTTTAAATGTGCTTCCAATCAGACTTTTTTTATTTTTTTTTGATGAAAGATATTCAATTGTAGAAACATTCATCCCATAGCTACCCTCTATACTTACTATGCCCTGCTTGTTTGCAAAACATTGTGAAAATGTTGTAAAACCAGATAGATCAAACTGCAATTTCATATTCCATATTTTTGACAGATGACTTTCTTTTTGAATATTTGTTATACTGGTAAAAACTTGTAAAAAATAAGGTACTTCATTAGTTTTCCATTGTCTCCTGAGAACTTGAAAAGTGATGCGTCTGATTTCAAAACTAGACGTGAAGAGAATTCATCATTATCTATGCGAGTATATCCAAATTTCAAGTGAAGAAAAAAAATAATTATTTTTCAAAAGAGAAATTTTTTGCTTTGTAGAAATACCAAAATGAAAATTTTGTTAGTATCTTGTAGAAAATGGAATGATGGCTTCTCGATAAGGATATCTGCAGCCTCGTCTAGTCTCCACAGCTATTTAATATAATAATTTTTCTACGATCCTTATATAATTTATTTCACTATCATTCTCACTTGATTTTGGGATATAGAATATAGAATACCATTTTGCTGAGGCTAGGAACATGATCAGTTTTGATTTTATAAATATGTTTCTGCTTGTAAGCCTCAATTGAAATGGGAATTATCTGCCACGATCTCGTTCGTTGAGCCATAGGTGCTCTATTTCCCAGATGAACACGTCGTTATTCAGTATATAAACATCTTCTTTGAACTTTCTTCTGAAACAATGTTTCTATTTGCGAACGACTAAGTGGACGACTTCAGCGTCAGAACATTTGGTGTTATTTTGGTTTTGCGAGACATTTTCTGCTGCTCCTTGTGGTGTGTTCTTCTTTCGTTTGCCAATTCTGATATGCAATGGTCATTCAATGGGTGCGATGTGAGACTAGCCGTATCTCGTGATCCTCTCTTCAATTTTCTTTGAACTTTGCTGTCAGACTTCCGATATGGGGAAAGACTAGAGTTGAATGTCTCCCCATCAGAGGTCATCTGATTATTCTAAGTCATCTTCACATCCACTAGTTTATTCGAATAGACATTTTTCTGAAGAGCATTCCTGATGTTGTCCAATCCGATGTCGTGATTTTCTTTGGTGTTACGGAGGCTGAATGACCGATCGACTAGTCTTTGGACGTTCGTCCTTGTCCTGTATTGATCAATAAAATTGCTGATTCTGAGAGTTGGTTCCCTGCAAACCATTGTTTCCCACATATCCTTAGTACTCTACAGTTCCACGTCTAGGAACGGCAGTTCGTTATGCAATTATTTCTCCATTGTTAATACCGTGTATCACCATCGTTCCATACAACAGAAGTGTCGTGTACGTATCCCAACAAGACCCATAGCTTTTCGTGGACTTGTTCGATGATATACCATGTATATGTTGGCCGTGCCTATTGATAGCGGTGATCACATACGTAAAAGCAAAATATCTCGATTATTCCACAAATGGAAATCTTGCAGTAGCTCAATGATTGGAAAGTATGTCTTGCAAAATTTTGTGTTGCAAAATTCCTGGTCTAAGATTGTCCTGAGAGGTACAAGGGAGCGAGGCAGCATGCTAATATGGAGGGGTCTAACTACTGTTCAAGTGAAGTCTTTGCAGAAGTTTTTGAGAAGGATGTCGTCGTGCTTCTGAAAATTCAGCACCCCATTTCGTATCGATCATAGAAAATATTTTATGCAATATTCCCAGAACTCACAGGTCCATTAGTTACCGTATTGAATTTTTCGACATATTACGCAACAATGGTTTTGGTTGAGTCATTCGCACAATGAAAACTGTACTTGAATTATTTGAATGGTGGTCATGTATGGTGTCACTTCATAAATACATCATGAGAAAAAGGTATAGTTCCTACAGAATTGAAGATAAGTACTGTTACTCCCATTGAAAAGGTGAATAATACAAACAAGTGTAGTGAATTCCGCCCTGTCAATACTTTACCTTGTGCTGAAAAACTGTTAGAGCCAGTAGTTTATGAGCAACTCTCAAAATACTGCAATGAAAATAATATACTTTTTATGAATCAATCTGGCTTCAGATCCAATCATTCATGTGAGTCAGCTATTCAGTTAACTGTTAATGAATGGAAAAATAGTATGAGTAGAAATATGTACACTGTGGCTGTGTTTTTGGATTTGAGGCGAGCATTTGAAACCATAAACTGTAATATATTACTGAAATAACTGAAACTATATGGCATAGGGTGAAAAGTACTTGCTTGGATTAACAACTATTTAACAGGTAGAAAACAACAGACAAAAGTTGGTAATTCATTGTCAGCTCCATTAGAAGTGCAACATGGAGTTCTACAAGAACGCATTTTGGGTCCGCTATTGTTCTTTCTGTATATGAATGACATTAATCAATACAATGAATGTGACTATATACAATTGTTTGCAGATGACACGTTGATATCAGTAACTGATACAGATCTGAAAAATGCAGTACTGAAGATGAATAATTCTTTAAATAGAATAGTAGAATACCTCAAAATGAATAAATTGAAACTGAACGTGGACAAAACAAAAGGGATGCTAATTGCTACACCATTTAAATATAGACAAATTGATATAAATGAAATTCACATTAAAATAGAAAATAACACAATTGAATCAGTTCACGAGTTTGAGTATTTAGGGTGTATGATTGACAATCACTGAACGTTGAATAGTCATTTCAATAATATTCAGAAAAAATAATCAAAAAACTATATTTCTTCTCTAGGGTATCTCAACATCTGAGTATGAATTCAAGAGTTACAGTATATAATACAATTATCAATCCTCACTTTGAGTATTGCTCGACTTTATTATATGTTTTTGACCTCAATAAAATAAGATAAACATAAACTACAAAATCGTGCAATGAGAATCACATTGAGATGTAACAGATATACACCAATATCATTGATGTTGGAAACATTGCAATGGCTGTCAATAGAAAATAGACTTACTCATTCAACTATGACTTATATCTTCAAAATGTTACATAATCTTCTTCCATCATTTTTTCATAAATTTATAACTTTCAATACGCAAATACACCAACATGATACGAGAAATAAACATAACTTACATGTGACTAGGAAATCAAAGGCTTACAATAACTAAAACCTTAGTGTTCAAAGGATTCATTGCTTTTAACCGTTTGCCAGATGATGTGAAGAGATCAGAAACTCTCTAATACTTGTTGGTTTCATGTATATATATTTATAATTATGTATATATATATATATATATATATATATATATAATTATAATGGTATTTGGCTGTACTTGAATAGTTATTTTGTCTTAACAGTTTATTGAAATTTATAGCTTATATAATAATACTATCGAAGGAGCTGCTACATGCTACATATACATATGATTGATCTATGTATAATCGTCATTATTTTTTTTTTATAAATGTAGATTAGGATTGCCTATTTCAAATAAAGTTATTATATAATAAAAATGATAAACACTCCTCTACAGATTATATTCGTTCATGATGAAATTTGTCGCAAAATACTTGTAGAATAGTATATAACGTAACTGGAAGGATAAGTAGCCTATTACGCATGAGCGAAAAATTGTGGGCACGAGGCGCCAACCGAGTGCGGTAATTCGCGAGTGCACGTAATTGGCCTTATCCTCGAGTTGTGTACTGTACTTTTTCTGCTCCTACCATGCTTGTGCGGTAACTTCTTGTGGTGTATCACAAATTTCTTCGTTATTACGCATTTTCAATGATCGACGAGACAGCAGGTCATGACAGCAAGTATATAGTACAATTGCTTGTTGTCGATTCATGGATGGAACTAGATACAGTACCAAATCCACAAACTGTTGAACAATGAATTTTATCGAAATATCATTTTCAATTCACAGGGAATTTCGAGAAAAAATAGATGAATTTGGCTTTTGGACAATTGAATGTAGTCATGAGTCAAATTTATCAAATTAAAGGATACATAATATATCGAGACGGAAATTCTATTAAATAGAATTTGAAAAAAAAATCTCACCTAAAAATCCTGTAGTTCAAGAAAGAGTGCATCATATTATCTCAAAATCATATTTCCATCCAATCTTTAATGCTTTTGAGACTTGAATGAGATATCATCCGAACTGAAATTATGTGGAAGTGCCTGTGCATCATCATCTTCAGAATGCTATCAGAATTCATACCTAAGTAATCCTGATAACTTATTTCTCTTCAGGATTGTATAACCACAGATTATCTCGTTCTTAGGAGAACGTTTCAGAAAATTCAAATCAGATTATCCGTAAAGCGGTGCTGATATTGCCAACAGGCATGGGAGCGATCAGAGACATAAAGTGAATTGAATTACGCTGAAGGTATACTTTTTTGAGACAGCAATAATAAATGAGGTTTTGTTGGGTGGGATTGAAGTTTGAATTGAATGTCATTTGAATTTTACTCGATATAGCTTTCCGTAAGATATTTGCTATAGGAGGAATTATATCATTACCATCGCAATATATTGATGAGATGTAGATGAAATGTGTTGTGTGAATTGGGAAATATTGAATTTTTGTAACATTTGATTCCATTGATGCTCAATTTCACTAGAGGTGAAAATCTACCAAAATATTAAGAATATGTGAATCACTACTACAAGACATAATATAATTTCTATCAATAAAATTATTGGTTTACCGACAATGAATCATTTACAAGGAAGAAACTGACGTGGGGAGTCTTATATAGGTCAAATCTACTCAACCTTTCATTTCATTCATGGAATATACTATTGGCTGTTGAAAAAGTAGACTGCTGGTGATAACAGTGATGAATAAGATTCTATGGAGGGGATATCTAATCATTTTTCAAATATGCATGGAAGAGGAATGAACGCCGAGTTTTCTGAGGTGTTTCAGGCGAGTGATCTCATGATATTTTATATTAGTGTCAATCTTTATATCTCTATATCAGACTCATTAATTCATTGTCTCACCATCCATTCACTGTGTTACAATCCTGATCTGGTGACTGCAAAGGTCATTGATATTTCGTTGATTAATCGGTGAATATATTGATATCGCGGCGAAGACGCCCATTGTCCGTATCTGAGAAAACGAAACTCACTCTGGTCCAGTGACCTCAGTGCACAGAGTGCCAAAACGTCATTCGAACGATCAAAGACTTGAACTCAAGACTCACCAACTGATATACCATACACCAAATCACATACCTCTTAGACAAACTGATAGAGTTCTGGAAAAGAATATTTCTTGGGAATACTATCAGTCGGTTCCCATTGCACTTATTTGAATGATTGAATGTATAGTCGGGCCGCGCCGTTCAAAAGATATAATTCAAGGACGCGTGAACAGTGAATGCCTGCATCTATATATTTTATAACTTGGGAATCGAAGAGAATGTTTTGAAAAAGATTTTTATTCGAGTTCCAATTGTTAGGAAACTCTTCTAACTTGTTGCTTTTGACTTTATTTGAATATTCGACTGAAGGATTTGAATGTCTGAGGGACCAAATGAATCTTTCTTCAACGAGGAACTAAATAAAACTTTCCTCAACGAAGAACTAAATGAAACTGACTTCTCCAAGTCACATGCGAATTCTTCCCAGCACTCCGTTATCTGCGTCGCCAACAATACACTGCCAAGAAAGCATTTCCTGTTTATCATGCAACAATGTTGCAATGAGATATTACTACTGAGAAACTATATTTTTTATAATTCCATAAGGGCTGCGAGGACATAACATATATAGCCTGCGCGGCGTAGCCACTCCTTCTAAACTGAAATAAATGAAGAACTGTTTACATTGTACTGTACTCATTTGTGCTTTGTATTTACGTGTGTTACGTTTTTGTGTGTGTGTTTTTGTTGAGTGGTGTAAATCGGACTTGTAACGTTGGGGAGAGAAACATTCAAAGAGTGCGTGCAGTTCACGTGATCATTCTATCTATTTTCAGCGGCTACACTATAGTAAACCGAAAAAGCATAATTTTAAAGGTTCTCTCGATCAGTCATTAAAACTTGACATTTAATGATTATATACCTCTGTGTTATTCAGCATTTTTTTATGATAACAATTATTGATGCAGATGATAATATTTCTGCTAGGTATACAGTACATATTTTCAAATTGATTCGAATCATTGAATAGAAATTGTGTTTTTTATTTTTGTTGCAAATCAAAGAAGGTAGGTAGGTAGGAAAGTGATGATGCTCATTGAAACAACAGTAAGTGGTGACTGAGAGATTGAAATAACGTTGAAAATTGTTGCGATTCAAGATGAAAATTCTGAAGGAAAAATCGCCTCCGAAATCTATGAAAATAACCCTCGATAATGGAGGTGGACAAATCAGCTCAGAAAATCATTTTGTTATGACTACAACAATAGCCTCAATGTAATAAAAATAATTCTTTGTATACTAAGGCCGCAAAATGCTTTTTAGCGGCCTCGAAATGTTTGTTTTGCGTCCGGTTGCACGAAAAACAACTTCCTTATTTACAACAAGAATATAAGATGTATGAATTTGGGGCCATTTTCATCTTATACAGAATTTTATAGAAACACAAATCTCATTTCATGTTTAAATGAATTGTATATTCAACATTATGCAATAATTCATCATGTCCGAAGAAAAAATTATACAATTTTCATGGTTTTCTGAAATTTCTAATATTTAAAAACAAACAACGTGCCTGTCTGGTGCATTTATGATTAAAGTAACGAAAGTACAATTCCAGAGAATATAATATAGATCCAACCTATGAAATGCACATCATATCAGTATAGTATGTTAATTCAGGAACTGAGCCAATGCCCAAATTGTATAATGAGGTAGAATGGTGCAACGTGTATTTACATCACATCCGTTAGATTCAACGGGTACGTTTCATCAACGTCCCAATTGATAACTATGTTCATCAGTACTTCACCGAAGCCATTAGCTTCCAATAGCTCCAATATATCTGGAAAGATTGAATTATTTATATGGAGCACATAAACTTTTTTTTGTCACGGGTTGGTCGTTTGATGTATGGATTCGACTCGCGTAACTTTTGCGATGTATGGCAACGGTCAGAAATTGTAATTAGATTTCGTTCAATCCATTCATTATGAAAACAGAATATCAGGTTTACTTTCGTGTTCACACGTTGGATGAGAATTCGATTAACCGGGCCCTTATTTTTGAATACTTTTTTAAGCTCGACTAGCAGAAATAGAGAGCAAGTGAATTACGTGATTGTTTCTCTTTTTATACAGTTTAAGATTGATGAAAGCGTTACTCACAATTGAAATTATATGATAAGTAAATGAAAACGCAGCAGAGTTGAAAGAGTTTATTACATTCGTGAATTGAATTCACAAGTCAAAATTCACGCTAGAAATGAATTGAGGCCAAGAATCGAAAATTCATCAGAATAACAATGAATTGAAGCCACCATAGATATGATCAATTCAGAATTTATTTTGCTCATTTCTCGAGAAAAACGATGTAACGAACGTGTAGGGTATTGTAATTGTTGTGTTTCAATTTTCTTGCTCTGCTAGATACCTATAAGAATCCCACGATATTTTTTTTCAAACACTGTACCTCTTCTTCAACCTATCTGTATTAGTTTATGTTTCCAGAATAGACAACTTTCCAATTTACAATCCCACCACTCTGTTACCAGTGTGGTAGTTGCTGAAAAGGTATTATTTTGTGTTGTGATTCATTATTCGCTGATCAACAAGTTAACACTTGAGAAAAAATTAATCCCAACGCTAGATCACCAGGTGTAACGACTGCAAGAGTTTTTGTTAATCACAATGAACATTTTTCCTTCTCTTCACATGAATATCGTCTCCACAAGAACAAATCAGAACAGGTAACAATCCCTCTGCACGTCACTAGTTGCAATAATGGCGAAAGGCTTTTATTTTCATTAATGGCAGCTGCTGTCACCAGATGTAGATTTCCCCACGTCAAATTTTGGATTTTAAGACAATTTTCGAAAGGGCCAGAATTATCGGCCCTTTGCACTCGGAAAGGGTCTTTAGTGATGAAGTTAGTTTTTTTCTTGCTTTCTCCAGTACACTGAAAATGGGGCGGCTTGTTGGGAATGAATTCCGCTAATAATTCTGAACACCATATTAGCAACAGTGAGTCAAAAAATTAGGAACTGAATAGAAGTAGATTACGAAATAAAAAAAAATATTCATTGAAACAATTTATTACTCTGAAATCAATCATTGATTTGATCAGTTCAATCAACAAAGAGGTATATGCACAAAAATAAATTATAAGACCAGCAGAGTCTTATCGGTGTAAAATGAATTATATGAAGAAGCTACACCAGCGGGCAAAAATATATGCTCATTGGAACATTGGAAACCATATTGTGGATTTAAACGGAAATGATGTGAATGACTGAACAGGGATTGAAGTTGACAAGTAACCAATGATTACAGTTTCCCGTAACCTTGTTGCCAACACACAATGAAATGAAAGTGAAATCACCAATTACTCAGGGGTACCAAGTGTAATGCTGTTGTTGTCGCTCACCTGCAGGGGCGACTTAGTAAATAGGACTAAATAATTCTGAGATTATCAATATCTTTTCTGGAATTAATTGAATTTGGTTCTTTGAAGATTTGTGTCGTTTCAAGAAAAGTTCTTTTTGTAAGATTGGATTCATGTTCCAATATCGTCATATTATCATAATCGGGATTGTGATAAAGTTTTTTTTAGATTTCTAAATATCACTTTTATGAGAACAAATTATATCTCTCAAACCCCTTTATCTTTTAATTTCGAAAAAAAATTATTAAGTAATATTTGATTTTTATAAGCAATTCTAATGTTAGGAATTTTGGAAAACAACACATTGAATATATGGTGAAGTGTTTGAATATATGGAAGAGAAAGGTAAAAAGTTGGAATATTATTATGAGTGGATGAATTATTGTGAATATCACTATTGAGATGTGACCTACCGAAGATGTGTCTATGCAGAAGTCCTTTCGGGTAACCACTATTAAGAAACAGTTGAAAAAGTGTTTCTAAATTACTATTTTATAAAGAAGTGTGGCTTGTTTTTAGAACTCTATTTTTCATACCTAGCACAACAACCAAATCGAACAAGCCCTAAATATAATTTGTTAACGAATGGAAAGGCACAGTTTCAACACTTTAGCGTCCCCTGGCCAAAAGTAAAAGCATTATACTTCTCAATTAATTGCTACTTTCATATGGTAGATGTATTCTTCCTTTGTAGTTTATTCGTAACTTCAATAACTTACCTAAGTGGCATTGGTTCGGACTTTCATTGCCATATTATCAACCCTTCTGAAACCTGTTGCGACAACTCATAAGATGAGAAAATCAAAACAATTAATAACGAAAAATGTGATGGAATCACAAGGTGAATCAGGATAAAACTTTGAAAATGAATGAGAAGAAGTTAATCGACAAGAAAAATCAAAGATAAAAAATCCCGTCATATGAATAGTTCAAGAAATAAAATGAAATTCAAACGGAAAGATTGAAATGTATTTTGGTCGAATAATAAAAATCGAAAGTTTCTTGATATAGTAACAAAAACTGAAGATAATGAATATGCAAAATCAAACAAACGCAGGTGAAGAAATATGAATCAATATGAACAAATTTTAACAACAAGTTTCAAGTTCAGTTTACTTACAACGTTACGATAGCTTATATCCGAAATCGTCTTCGGGTGCTGACAAATAACTTACGCTGCAATTCAGTATTTTGGTACTATCAGGAGTCTCTGATTCATAGTAAAAATGACGTGACAAAAATTTCAGATGGGTAGTTTAATAAAATTCTGCACCAAATCTACACAATAATATAATCAACATAACATCTCCACTTCGTAATTGTTACAGAAGATATGAATTATATGAATTCTGAAACGGAAGGTGAATATCCACATAAAATATGGAAAACGTTATATATGGGGCCTATCGCAGGAATACCGTTATCAAAAACAATCTAATGGGCGACTTTCAGAAGATTATTTTTTATCAAATTCATTTGTACAGGAACGTCTGCCCTATTCGATTCATTTACGAATTTTCTCTAATCCCGAAACCTCCAGACCAGAGAATTTGATAATCTATTTATCAGTTTCCTGATTCATTTTGCTTCATAGCAAATAACTTTCTCTTTGTATCATTTCAGATACATTTGTGGATTCGATTTTCGATAACACTCTGAGAGTGCTTGTCATTATTTCTGCAAACGCAGTTGTTAGTTGATGTGGCGAAGTGTCACTCACCACTGACGGAAAACTTTGACAGCATTTCCTTATAGTGTTACACCCTAGGTGGTTCCACTTATGTGTCGCTTGCCGTAAAGGCACGATTCATTTCAAATCCTCTGGATATCTATCATAGTTTGTCTTCGATACGAGGACCATGCCAACCCACAGCTGATGAAGGCCAAAGCCAGAAATAGCTAGCTATCTTGTGGTGGGCATTTCGAATTGAATGCAAATTGTGATAGACCAGAGAATTTGATAATCTATTTATCAGTTTCCTGATTCATCTTGCTTCATAGCAAATAACTTTCTCTTTGTATCATTTCAGATACATTTGTGGATTCGATTTTCGATAACACTCTGAGAGTGCTTGTCATTATTTCTGCAAACGCAGTTGTTAGTTGATGTGGCGAAGTGTCACTCACCACTGACGGAAAACTTTGACAGCATTTCCTTATAGTGTTACACCCTAGGTGGTTCCACTTATGAGTCGCTTGCCGTAAAGGCACGATTCATTTCAAATCCTCTGGATATCTATCACAGTTTGTCTTCGATACGAGGACCATGCCAACCTACAGCTGATGAAGGCCTGAACGACAAAAAGCTTTCCTTCCATATATTCATGGTGTTACTGATAAAATAAGTCGAATTCTGACCCGCCATGACATCAAAACCATTTTCACAGCTAACAACCAAATATCCACCTACCTTCGAACACCCAAATACACAATCCCCAATGAAACCCAAGGAATATATGAAATACCATGGTCTAACTGTCCCAGAACATACATCGGCCAGACCAACCGACGAGTGTCCTGTAGAGCATATGAACACGAACTAGCAGTCCGTAATTCTGACACAAACTCAGCATTATTCCAACATCATCTAGAAACAGGCCACAAAATAGATTTCAAAAACACCAAAACCGTTGCCACAGCCAAAACCCTCCAAACCAGAATTACCCGTGAAGCCATTGAAATCGAAAAACGTCCCAACTGTCTCAATAAACGCGACGATTCTCAAAGACTCCCCAATACCTGGAAACCACTTTTGGTCCGACATACTTCTATTCACTCCGACTTGGGAACCAATCCGTTCGAACCTCCCATCGACCGTCCGATACCTGATCCTGCCATAACTACTAATGAACCCTTAAATCCCACCAACCTTCTATCCTCGATCTCCAGTGATGATAGCCAGCTAGTGAGACAACTCAGACCTAGACGCAAGGTCACTAAGTCTTGAAAATGGCTCCGAAATGGGGATATATATATATTGCCAATTCGCAATAACTTCTTAACATATGAATCGCTATTCCATTTTTTTATGGTTCGATCCGATTTTCCATACGGAGATTTAACAATTCTTTCAGTGGAAAATAGATCCCGGGATTTGAAAATTTCGAACCCGAAATCCCGACTGATCGATCCCGGTCCGGGATTACATTCCCTAGCTACCAGGTATTTCAATTCCTCATACGGGGTGTTCATGACGACTGCCGAATAAATATAGGAGACTTATCTCAATAATCCATCGGAGTGAGCTATCCATTATCATCACGTCCACATTCAAAGATTTCATATTCGAACACCATTCGATTCTGCTGACGTGGAAGCTTTGAGAATATATGACATTAGTCATGAATTTGCCTCCGTCTGGGGACACGTATAGTAGACGAAAATCTATTATTCCCAACCGATTGCTGAAACGAGACGATTGTAGAAGTAGTACCCAAAAATAATAAGTTGAATATGGCTAAAGTCAGACGAGACCGTTTGAAATAGTGCAGCAGGAGAAATGTGATAGTTTGGAATAATTTTTGAAACCTGACAACCTTGCATGGCTCTCTTCATTGCATAGCATCAGAACGATTTTTTCAGTAATTACGCGTCTCCTCAAAATATTGTTTAGTTGTCTGTCCCAGTCGGAGGGAAGTGATGTGACTTTCAAAGATTCGAATCATGAATTGAAATCTAGTTGAAAGTAATTTTTGACTTGTTCAATTTGGTTCTGGATTTGATTTTTCCCCAGTCAGCAGCGAAATCTCTAAGATTTTCTATAGCCACTTTTTTCATATTTGTGTACTTCAATTTTTCCGAATGAAGAGCTCAGTTTCTGTATAAACAATATGAACACAAGTGACGGCGAAGTTATCGTTGACAGGAACACCTCCCCGCTTCCTTGATTTTTGCCTCTGACGTTATTGAGATCGAAATAAAAAAATTGTTTACAATATTAACCAGTGACATGAACGTTCCTATGTTCAATTGGGCTATAAATAAAATACAAATGAACAAAAGTGATATAGGCGCGGTTCAATGTTTTTTTTTATTTGGAGATTCATACGAAAGGGAAGCCCTGTAATGTTCAAAGAACACCGCGTAAATCAAGGGACAGGAGTTACGAATTAACATTAACTTTGATTTTTTGAAGTTTGTAGGCCTAAGGAAAAACCTCTCTCGGCAAGGAGTTCCAAAGCTCAGATGTCCTACTGAAAAAAGATCCCTGAGCATGAGAAGCTCGACAGATCTCCAAATTCACAACAAAGGGGTGGGAATTCTGTACTCGTCGTTGATAACAATTCAGAAGAGCACCGACCGTGAAAAAATCTATAGAAGAGAGACAAGTCTCCGACACTTCTTCGATGTTCGAAGTGAGCGAGTCACCAACAAGACGAATTGCCTTTCTCTGAATAGAATCCAAAAGCCGCAATGAATGTTTTGGTGCCGAACTCCATACATGAGAAATGTATTCCAAGACAGGTCGTATCTGAGCCTTGTAGATCATAAGAAGCTGACGAGAAGTGAAGTATTTCTTCGCACGAGTGTTGATATTTTGAAACACTTCTACTTCAGTCAGAGAATTCAGAATGGTAGATTTCGAAGTCAGGTTTGAGATTTATATTTTCAAATATAAATCGATTCAAATATATTCCAATTCCGTTATTAACAATATTTTTACAGATCTTGTGTATACATGTCTCCAAATTCTAAAATTGATGACTATATTCAATATTTTGATCTATTTGAGGAATGTCTTTCAGCTAATGCCAATGTCTTGATTCTGGGAGATTTTAATCTGTCGCATTTCAATGATAGCACTGTAAATAGCACCAAGGTTAACCCTGTTAAAGAATTCATGAATATCAATAACTTAATGCAGTTTAATGAAATAGGAAACCACATGCACCACACGTTAGATTTAATTATCTCCAATATGTTGGTCTCATATGTCAACAGAAGTAGTAGCCCTTTGGCAAAAGAGGATGCATATCATCCCGCGTTGAACATAGAAGTACAAGTTGAGAATGACCCTGTCTGTGAAACTGATAGAATAAAACCTTCATATGTATATGACTATAGCAAAGAAAATTTCCTTCTTTTATATCAACTCCTTAAAGAAAATGACTGGTCAGACATTCTATGCTCTATAGATCCCAATATATCTCTGGATATTTTCTATACAAAAATGTTTGATGCTATTGACAGTTCCATACCAAAAAAAGTATTATCTCACAACAAAAATGGTAAAAAGTACAAATACCCACAGTGGTATTCAGTAGATTTGATCAAAAAAATTTGAACAAAAAATAGTATACATAAATATGTTCAACGAGGAGATGCCACTGAAAAACAGGTAACTGACTATAGGAACCTGAGAAGAAATATTAAATATCAAATTAAATCCGAGTCCACAGCACAGCAAGATTTCATAGAAAAAAACATCAATACAGATCCAAGTTGCTTTTGGACCCATATAAAATCTAAGGGTAAGGGGAGAGGTATTCCAAAGGAGATGGTATATGAGGGACAAACTTTCTCAGATCCATCGGATATTGCCAATGCCTTTGCACAGTATTTTGCTACAGTCCATGAGGCTCCATCAGAGGTAGAAAATGAAACGATCCAAGTTGAATGGGAAAATTACAATTTTCCTGAGATTACTGAAGAAGATGTTAAAAAAGCTATTTAGAAGTTGAAACCTAAGAAGGCTACTGGAGCAGACAATATACCATCATATATCTACAAAGGTTTTGCAGAGTGCCTCTCTAAGCCCCTGGCACATCTATTCAATTTATCTGTTAGTAATAGTGTGTTTCCAGATAAACTGAAATTGGCTCTGATCACTCCCGTGCATAAAAGTGGAAAACACAACAATATTGAAAATCATAGACCAATCACAGTCCTAAACTCTATAACCGAAATATTTGAAATCATAATCTCTAATGAGTTATATGAAAATGTTAAAAGTAAGTTAGTCATTGAACAACATGGGTTTGTTAAAGATAAATCTACTGTAACTAATTTAAACATATTCACAAACCATGCCTCACAAGCAATAAATGATAAACAACAGATGGATGCCATTTTTACAGACTGTGCAAAGGCATTTGACAAGGTCGACCACAAAATATTGTTAAGTAAGCTTCCAAACTTCAATCTTTCAAAAAACATGCATGAATTCATAAAATCATATCTCTTCTCAAGGCCCCAAAAAGTCAAAATTGGATCAACTCTATCAAATAGTTTCACAGCTACATCAGGTGTTCCCCAAGGCAGTAATCTGGGACCACTTCTCTTTATAATGTTCATTAACGATTTACCACAAAGCGTAGAAAACTCATCTTGTTTGATATTTGCTGATGACTTTAAAATTTTTAAGACCATAAATAGCACTGAGGACTGCTCTCTCCTGCAGAAGGATATCAACTCTGTTACTGACTGGTTAAGAAAAAACAAAATGTATTTAAATGTTTCAAAATGTTCTGTAACAACTTTTACTCGTCGTAAACATTATATAGATTATGAATATTCAGCAAATGATACAAAACTTGTTAGGAAGGATGAATGCAAGGACCTTGGTGTACAACTTCAATCAGACTTAAAGTTCACTAAACATTATAATAATATAGCCAATAAAGCATATAAGGCACTTGGATTTGTTATAAGAAACTCAAAAAATTTTAAAACAGCTACTATCATTAGATTATACAATACACTAGTCAGGCCACACCTCGAATATGCATCTGTCATATGGTCACCTCAGTCAAACTGTAACAAAGATATATTGGAGAAAGTCCAAAAACGTTTTTTTGAGATATTTGTTTGTTAGAGAACATAATGCCTATCCATATAAGGTGGCATATAAGTCAATGTTAGCTAGCTTCAAATTCCAGTCACTGAGTGATAGAAGAAGCATGCAGTCTGTTATATTTATCTACTATATCTTGAATAATATTAAGTACAAAAATTGTCTCCTCATAAATTCTATAAGTCAGATAGTTCCGAAAATTAATTTAAGAATACAAAATAAGAAAATGTTCTATACAGAAATTACTAGTTGCTCTCCCCTAAACTCTATGTTAAGTGAATGTAATGTATTTCCAGAAACTAACAGAGAAATTGACCTGTTCAACACTACCTTAAAAAAAAACTAGAGTGTGTTTATTCAGCAGTGACTAACAAATTTTAAAGTGTTGTGTAGTATTATGTATGTTATATGGTTTAACTTTAGTTAAGTTTAGGTTTATACAATATTGACTAGATTTTACCTTTCATGTAATTACCTGTTCAGGGTGTTTGTAAGAAGTAAATAAATAAATTATTATTATTAGCACAAGTTGACTTTGTCAGACAGCAAAGGGCTCGACAAAGGGTAGACGTAGCATGGTGAATAATGATTTGTTACTGTTTTATGGAAAAAAAATATTCATATAATTTTAAGCTGAAAAAATTATCAACTCAAGCTGTAAGTGGTAGATTTGGGAGCAGCCGTATAGAATAGTTCTATGTATACCGAGTATACATATCACTGATATTCCGTCAAAAATGAGTTATGACAGAGTATAATCATATACGCCTAAAGATTCAGAATATTTCTATAACTGAAAATACTCCAAAAAGGAATGTTTTCAGTTCAGCAAAAGAAGATGAGGCAAACCAATCCATTATCACATCTAGAATGCCAAATCTTTCACAACAGAAATCTATTAGATAAAATCATCTTTCGAACAATTCGTTCATGCCAGTCTCAAATCTACCCACACAGTAGGTTTTGGCTGGTACCTGTCAGAAAACAACTACTCCCCTGGCTTATACCACGAAGGGCATTGAAAGATGATTTGATATAGCGCCAGTCTTCGAGTAAGCCCATCGACTATGTCGAATGTTTTTACTTCATTAGGCAGTCAAACACCAAATTGAAAATATTTGCCCTCTACGCGCAATTAATCATCATAGTTGACATGTTGAGGAGAAGTATATATATTGGCTTGTCTCAATTTTTCTAATTGCCAACATCTTTTTCAAAGGTAGTCGTTTAGAAACATATCGGGTATTACATCTGTTATATAACTCATGAACGCGAATGCAGTATTTAGTTATGGAAAATGGCCATTCATTGTTCACTCTGCACTGGCAACGAGGCACAAAGTTGTTTATTCATGCTATTAAAACGTCCTCAGGATCGATATATCATCTGAAATATTAAACAAATCTGCAATTCATGTCTGATTTATTTTTGGAAACTCGTTTCATTTTATATACGCTACCTATATTTTCCTTCCCTACAATTAATAAAGAAATTATGAAGGAATCCCAAAACATTATGTGTACGGAAATTCCACGAAATATTAAATTTGGCACAGATCAGAGGACTCATGCAGTCTTCCTGTTCCGAGAAGTTTGAAAGACATATTCTTGCTTTTGAAAGAATAACACTTATTTTCCATGTTTCGTTTCCATAGTGAAATCGAATTGAAGATGAATTTATTGAATCCGATTATTTGAATAGTAATTGTAAAGATTTCATCCGTTTGAGTAAAATTCGAATCGTGTGCATTTCTTGCATGACACGAAATAAAATAATACGAACATGTTTTGCTATAATGATGAAAATAATAGTAGATTATACCACGAGCCAATAATGATAGCTATTATTCTCGAGGAATTTTTACAATGTGAAAACATTAAAATGAACACTTATTGGAATCTATATATCATATCATGTATCATAGTTTTTTGAAACATGCCCCTGGATTCTGATACGGGACGAATCTTCCGACATGATTCAAAAACAAAGAAGTTATAATGCAATATGTTAATCTAAGTGTTTGCGATTGAGCCCATTTATCCCAAAGGTCAATTCTTGTACTGTTTGTGGTGGATCAATATTTGTTCCGTAGTTTTTTGAGTTTGTAGCCTAGCACAATCTGAAAAAATAAAAATAAAAATTGAAATCTATACAAGTGTAGACGGGCAGATTTTCAATCTACCCCGAAAAGTTGCTGCGTCTATTGAAGAACAGTTTTTTCTAGATAGAACGAGTCCAATTATTTGACTTATACGAGAAGTTGCTGACTAATTGGACTCGTTCTATCTAGAAAGAATTGTTTTTTAATAGACGCAGTAACTTTTCGGGGTAGATTGAAAATCTGCCCTCCAACACTTGTATAGTATTCAATTCTAATTTTTTCAGATTGTGGTAGGTTACAAACTCAAAAAACTACGGAACAAATGTCAATTCTTGTATTTGGTAAAGGGGCTACCACTCGGCAGGAGTAAATAATTAAATGCAAACGTATGGTTTCGCAACTATCCAGGCAGTGAATGTAGCTGGACGAATCGCTGTGATGGAGCATATAAATCTCGCATATAGAAAACAAACCCCGGCTCGATATTATTCATCTACTAAGCGAAATCTGAACGTGTTCAAAGAGTTTTAGAATCGGTGTTTCGATTGTTTTTCGAACAAATTAACACTCAGTTGCGATTAGCTCTTGAGATCTTAGCTGACTGTTAACTTTCTCAACAGAATATTTAGGGCTGGTTTTTCAATCCTTCGTTGAGAAATTCATATAGCACAATTGAGTCCTTAGCATCTTATGGAATGACTCAGTCAACCACTTTATCGTCCAGTTAACGCTCAACTAGTGATTGAAAAACCGGCCGTTAGGTACCTACCGCTCTCCGAAGCTAGCAGAAACCCGTTCGTCATCTATCGAGTGAAAACAAGGATACTCCTCGAATTTACGGTGCAGAGATGACGAAAACGACGTGGGCTCTTAAATATTTGAGTTATATTTTAATATAGGTATAAATTTTGCTTTGTTTGAAAGTTTGCATGCAACGTCTACATCGTAACTGAATGGTCAATGTTTGATATAAATGAATTTTTCGTGATTGGTTAGAGATGATCAGGAGTGCGGAGCAGTGGCGTAAATAACGCCTTGGCAACCTTGGCGGCGCCAAGGGGCGCAGTGCAGCAGGAGGCGCAACAAAAGGCATTCAATAACAAAAAGAAAATCTGAAATGAATAAACCTGATGAATGTCATATAGATAGAGATAGAGGTACACAATTGACAATTGAAAAAAAATCAGGAGGAATGTGTTACTCATTAAAGAAATTCAAGTAGTCTAAGTTCTAACTGATTAAATTATAAGTTGCGTTCGATTTGACGCCCGAATGCCCGAAACAATCCGGGCGCGTTCTCAATAACCTGAATCACCTCGTTGCATTCATTTTCAAAGTCAGGGCGAGTTCTCTGTTCCATTGTTTTCAATAGCATTGAGAGTTGGTAGTGATTACTTTTTTTGAATTAACTTTATAACTAATTTTCGCCACGTGCAGTCAGTCGCAGCGTGTTTATGGAGGTTAGAATTAAAATTTTCGAGAAATGACGAAATGACATATGACTAATATGACAAGAATTTGTAAATGTGAATATTTATGACGTATGACTGATACAACAACTATTTGGCAATACGTCACTCCTTTGAGTTCAGTAAATTGGCTAAATGTTCACATAAGCAGCAGCCAAATAGTTGTTGTATCTGTCATACTTCATAAGTATTCACATTTACAAATTCTTGTTATATATATATACACATATATGAGGTAAAATGGTAAAATTCCGTTAATCATAATCCTCGAAAACGAAAATTTTTTGGTGGAATTTACGTATTTTGGCCTCCTGAAAAGTCAAATGAAATTTTTGAGGTTCTCAACTCGTTTCGGAGATACGGCCCCTCAAA
The DNA here is from genome assembly GCA_032362365.1 of Zygogramma bicolorata. NCBI lineage: Eukaryota > Metazoa > Arthropoda > Insecta > Coleoptera > Chrysomelidae > Zygogramma > Zygogramma bicolorata. The sequence continues at coordinate 673,998 of JAVJAQ010000458.1, read as the reverse complement.
GACAGGAAATCGGGGTTTTACGCCTATGATTGTTTCTCAGTCAATTCCGCTCGAAATTACTCATTTCTATCAGCACAATATACACATTATATACCACCTTCTTCGTTACTTTATAACCGAATTATAAGCATTTCTCACTACAAAACTCTCTAATGTAAGTCGTCATAGAAATTTTAGAGTTTTGTAGTGAAAAATGGAAAAATTCGTATAATTCGGTTGGAAAGTGATGAAAAAGTTGATATAGAATGTGTATATTTTGCTGATAGAAAGGAGGATTTTCGAGCGGAATTGGCTGAGAAACAAACATTGGCGTAAAACCCCGATTTCCTGTCTTTGAGGGGCAGTATCTTCGAAACGAGTTGGGAGCCCCAAAAATTTCATTTGACTTTTTTGTTCAGGAGGCCAAAATACGTAAGTTCCACCAGAAATTTTTCATATTCGAGGCGTAGCCCGATTAACGAAATTTTACAAAAAAAAAATATATATATATACAGGGTGGCCCACCACATTCGCCTCGGTATTTCTACGAGAAATGAAGAGAGTTAGGAAAAAAATTTTAGCACAGTCATATGTGGGTTCATGAGGAGCATATTCCAAAATTATTTTCAAATATACAGGGTGACCCACGAAAAAATTACATACCAAAGTTATATTTTTTCTTATGGAACACCCTATATTTTTTCATATTTTTCGATACTATAGACAAAATAAAGGTGAGTTACTATTATATTCTCTATACCTAAAACTAACCGTTTCTGAGAAATTTTGAGAAATTTAAAAATACAGACCATAATTTAAAAATTGTTTTCACCCTGTAACGTGTAACAAGATGCTCGTGATTGAATGTACTGCTCAGCTCAAAGGTTGAAGTTGAGGACTACATATAATTCTTAATGCAATATTATACAGAGTGGTGAAAAAAAATGCCCCAAAATTCGGACACACATTTGATTAAATAACTTCTTAAAGTTGAATGGAACACCTCGTATTTAGTGGCGTTATTTGACGCATAATTAGATTCCCTTCAAAACTATATTAGGGTTCCCTATACCTATCTCTTTTGATTTCTACAGAAAAGGCGTTTTTATATTTCACTTATGAGTAATTTTTTCATCTTAAAAATGAAACACACTGTATTATAATAAAAAGCTTGGAATGCGTTCAATTAACATTTTCATTAAGGAATACGTAAATTCGCTAAAAGCACAAGTTTGAATTTTCGGAAATAAGGTGTCTAAAGTAAAATGCAGGCAAATGTAAAAACTCAAATGAATTGCCATTTCTGAAATATTACAGCATTCTTTAAAATAAGATGCGTCTCAATTATTGAGGAGGAATATGTTAAATTCGCTTATTTCTTAGCAAAATATTAGACTTCATATTGAATTGAATAACAAAATTACAATATGGGGTAAATTAAATAGTAGTTTGTACAATAAGAGTGGATATGGAGGCCATATCGCACGAGGACGAAGTTTGGACACGATGCCATAGGCGAGTATCCTAGCAACAAGTATTTTGTTCTCTGTGCTTGTGGAATTCATTTTCCAACCAATGTGGATATGAACTCATATCCGTACAGTTGACTGGAATTGCCAACTTATCCGTGTAGTAAACTATCAAGAAATCAGCCTAGTTACGGGTGGGAGTAAAAGAACATACATTTACGATTTCCTATGAAACCTATTAAACTATATTTTCTTAAACTAGTCTTAAACTAGTTTGAAATTGTCTTTTTGAAATATTATAAAATGAGAACTTATCCCCAGCAAGAACGAGTTGATATGATTTTAATAATCGGTGAGTGTGAAGAAAACTGTTTATTGGCGTCAAGAGTATATGCCCAAAGGTATCCTCACAGGAGTCATCCTGACAAGCGTTCATTGGAAAAGTTGTTGCAGCTTTTCCGAAGAACAGGCAGTGTATCTTATAATATGCAAGAACGGCAAAAACCAGTTACTGGAAATGAGGAAAATGAATATTTAGTAATGTTATCTCTAGTTGAACAGCCTCACACAAGTCAGCGAAAAATATGCGAAACAACTGGAATAAGCAGACAGAGTATCCAAAGAATAATTAAAAAGTACAAATTCCACCCGTATCGCATTCAACTACACCAACAGCTTTTTGAAGAAGATTATGATCGAGGACTGAATTTTTGTTTATGGGTTTTAGAAAAGTTTGGTGATGAAGAACATTTTTTTGATTAAGTGTTTTTTTCCGATGAGTCAACTTTTCATAACAACGGATTATTTAACAGACATAACTTTCACTATTACAGTGACGTAAACCCTAATATAATCAGAACCCTTGATCACCAGCACAGATGGTCTGTTAATGTGTGGGGTGGAATAATTGGAACGCAAGTAGTAGGTCCTTACTTTTTTGATGGTCACTTAAACGGCGTCATGTTTCACGGATTCATTAGGGATAATTTGCCTGTGCTGTTGGAAAGTATAGCTATTAATATTCGTCAACGGATGTGGATGCAGCTAGATGGTGCTCCTGCACACTTTGATAGACGTGTTAGAAACGAGCTAGATCGACAATATCCAAATAGATGGATAGGACGAGGAGGTCCACAGAACTGGCCAGCCAGGTCTCCGGACCTCACAAGTCCCGACTATTTTTTATAAGGATATATCAAAAGTATTGTTTACGATACAGAGCCAACGACACCTCAGGATATGAAAGTACGAATAAGAACAGCGTTCGGTTAAATACCGCAAAATATGTTATCCAGAGTTCAGCACTCATTTCAAGAAAGAGTTCGCCTATGCATCGAGAATAATGGACACCATTTTGAACATTTATTAAAATAATTAACTATTTAAGATTCTTAATTTTTCGATAGAATGACTTCAAAAATGCTTTTTTGCTTTTCATTACAATAGCGTGTTTCATTTTTAAGATGAAAAAATTACTAAATAAAATATAAAAACGCCTTTTGTGTAAAAATCAAAAGAGATAGGTATAGGGAACCCTAATATAGTTTTGAAGGGAATCTAATTATGCGTCAAATAACGCCACTAAATACGGGGTGTTCCATTCAACTTTAAGAAGTTATTTAATTAAATGTGTGTCCGAATTTTGAGGCAATTTTTTTCACCACTCTGTATATTATTGCATTAAAAATTGTATGTAGTCCTTAACTTTAACCTTCGAGCTAAGCAGTATATTCAATCACGAGCATCTTGTTACACGTTACAGGGTGAAAACAATTTTTAAATTATGGTCTGTATTTTTAAATTTCTCAAAATTTCTCAGAAACGGTTAGTTTTAGGTATAGGGATTATAATAGTAACTCACCTTTATTTTGTCTATAGTATCGAAAAATATGAAAAAATATAGGGTGTTCCATAAGAAAAAATATAACTTTGGTATGTAATTTTTTTGTGGGTCACCCTGTATATTTGAAAATAATTTTGGAATATGCTCCTCATGAACCCACATATGACTGTGCTAAAATATTTTCCCTAACTCTCTTCATTTCTCGTTGAAATACGGAGGCGAATGTGATGGGCCACCCTGTATATATATATATATATGTATATATATATTTATATATATATATATATATATATATATATATATATATATATATATATAAGATATTATTCATAGGATGGGGGGGCGTATAGCCTCTGTTTGCCAAGGGGCTTGGCTTACCTTAGTTACGCTACTGGTGCGGAGTGGCGAATACGAAAGAAGAGAGAACAAATTTCAGGATAGAATGAGAGGATGTGACTTGAATGAACGATGAGATTAAAACCTTTGGTGTAAATGATGAAATGCCGATAGGAAGATCTCCCTATCGGCCCAACTGATGCGAGTGATAAAAATTCGCAGGAATTCATAGAAAAAATCAAAGATATTAAATTAGAGGATGGCGAAGCATTCGATGTAGGTTCTTCATTTCCAAGCGTCCCAATACCATAAGTTCTAGTGTATTTGAAGGATCTCCTGATATCGAATAGCTCGACAAAAGACACTGGTGAAGAATATATCCACGTCACCAAGTTTTGCTTGGATCAAAATTGTTTTCAATATAATGACTCCTATTACGCACAGCACGAAGGTACAGCCACAGGTGACGCATTATCTTCATTTGTAGCGAACCTGTTCATGGGTGTAGGTTTGAGACGTATGCTAGAAAAAAACTCGGTTACTTCCCCAAGGTCTGGATGCGAGTCTGGATCAGATATGTTGATGAAATATTCGCTATAGTGGATACACGTATTACCGAAATTGGATGATCTGTTATAAAGAACGAAAAAAATGAAATATAATTTGACATTAACAGAAAAGACACAAAACACATCCAGATACATTCTCGACGACATTGTCCACAACATAAAATGGTAGCACTGCAAATCCTTGTTCATAGGTTAATATATTTTCCTTCTAAATAAAGATAAATACGACAATGAGGGTAATAAAAAGTTTATTTTAATCCCTTATGAACCTCAATACACTAGAGGACTCCAACAGATTTTCGATAAAGTGAATATAAAGGTTGTATATAAAACATCTTACAAATTACCACAGCTTCTTGGTAACCCGAAATATAGATCAGAAAACACAGAAAAGTCAGGAATTGACGATATCAGTTGTCGAGATTGCAACAACAAATACATCGGCCAGAGCTGACGAGCTATCAGAACCCGTTTCAAGGAGTATTTTGCTCGCATGAAATACGGAAGGGTAGAAAAATCCGGTGTCGCCCAACACGCTCTAGACAATGACCACAAAATTGGTGGAGGCAAGCATGTGCATGACACAATACTACTCGATGTTTGTGAGAGTCTAGAAATAGCGAAATGTAAAAGCAGCATGAATGGTGACAAAGGACCTATTTCTGTCAGCCAGCTTTTCGATCTATTGTTCAGAAATTAATTAGAAAAATCAATAATAACAGATGAAGTCCATTTCGGACCAAAAACTTTCCAGGTAGTGGCTGCACTCGTTTATCGTCGAGAAATCAATTAGAATAAGTAGCAGTAACAAATAAAGTCCATATAGAGCCGAAAAACTCTAGGTATATAAACAGCTAACCCTAGGATTTCGAGCGCGAAAATATCAGTTTGCTGTTAGGGTAATTGATCTCTAGGAGAAGTTTCAGAATATGACTTGCTCATAAAGAAATAGCGCTGCCGATGACTGTCTAACAAGGTAACCATTATTTAAGTGATATTGGGTTGGCTTCAGTGAAAATTGACTACGTTGTAGTAGAGGAGCCCACGATACTAAATCGGGATTTACTCGGGCGTCATAGAACCTATTGGGTTGCGAAGCTTAAATGATAAAAAGAAAAAAAATTATATAATGTTTACCTTTTCATCAGTGGGGGGAGCGGCTATAGATTTCCAAAAAATGTAAACAAACTATTGCATGGACATACTCGAGCGCGTCAGATATTGATATCCTCTATGTCCCACATATTTTTAGAAATGTACGTATGATTGTTTCCATGATAGGGGTGGTCGTACGTAAAGGGTCGACAATGAAAAAAGAAATTCCTCGAGCGCGTCAGACTTTCTGAGGGGATGTTGAGTGAACCTAAAAAAAAGCTCTTATTTAATAATCTGACGGTTTGGATGTGACGCAGACTCGCGGCCGTTATTAGAATGTGAGAAATAATTCTTCATTTTGAAATACACAAGCGCGTCAGATAATAGTATATTATGCAACGATCGTGTATTAATAACCATTACATGAGAGTTGCATACGCTATTTTATCTACACCCAATAAATAATGAAGAACTAAAAATATTTTATTATTAGATATTTATATTGAACACAATGATAGTAGGTGATCAATCGTATTTCTTTGAAAAATTCCACAATATATAATTGATGGTATAACTACGGAAAATACAACGATGAGGAATGAAAATAAAAAAAAAAAAAAAAATCTCTGCCTAGGTCAGGCTTTGAACCCGGACAATTCAATCACTGACCTCGCAAAAGCAAAAGCAAAAAGCAAAAATAGTTTATTTCACCCCTTTTCTTGTCACAAATCTAGATAAGTATAACATATAAAAAATTGTATAAACAGTACAGTGTATAACATACATAAAGGTATAAATGAAAACACACAATATGACATCACACACGCACTATTCACAAAAGACGGGACACGTTAAAAACGGGACCTGGAGCAGGAAGTGTGTCCACGGGCCATCCCCCACCCTTACGAGTGTTGGATGGTCCGTTTCTACCCTCGTACAGAAGCACAGACACGACGAAATCGGTTAGGCATCTGCACCCGCGATGTTATGCGGTGCTCTAATATATATGTTTAACTTATCTTCAATCTTTCAGAGGTGAAACCGCATCTCCTGCCCAAAGGCTTATATGCAGGTTGCGTGTCCGATAATAAAATAATTAAGTAAATATGGCTTTGATTAGCATGCTATCAGAGTATCGATAGAATGTGTCGGAAAAACTACGAAAAAACCGACTAGAGACAATTATTCTCATCCCTGTAGGGGATGTCTCGATCTAAGGAGTTCACTCCACTTCACGAAAAATGCCAAAAGCTTACAATTCAGCCCTTGTTTGATATTCTCGAGAAAGTTATCTTTGTTGACTTCTTAAATTGTAGCTATCGGCACTTCTCATGAAGTCGAAAAACGCCTTGATCAGTTCAGAATTGTCTCTAGCCCTGGACAACACTCTATCGAGGTCATCTAATGCTCTGCACATCTCAGCCATATTTACTTTTTTCGCGATGCGGTTGCACCTCTCAGAGATCTCAGATAAGCCAAAGCCACCTGTCGATCCCGCCGTATTCGGTGCTCCTGATACCTGCTCCAGTTGAAAAGGATCGGGGAAAGGTGGTGTGCCTGGTGGCGTCACATGCCGTCTCGGTAAAAGCGGCCTTCCCGTGCCTACCTCAGGCGAAAGCGATCGGCGAAGCGGTTGCTCCTGCTGCTGACGAGTACTCTGTCTCTCCTGCCAAACGTTAACCTTTGGCTGCGGAGCTGGGGCGTATTTTTGTTGTCTGGGTTGTGACGCATTGTTTTCCTTTCGGATCTGCAATGCTTCCAACCTCTTCTTGTAGACAGGGCAAATTTTTGCGTTAGCAGGATGACTCCCGCCACAATTTACGCATTTGGCGGGTACATCTCTGCTAATAGTACATTCACTGACCTCGCCATTGACCACTCGGCCATGATAGCTCATTAGATTTGGTCGAAAATAAAAACATATGTGTTGCATATGCCAAATAAAAAATATAATCCTTTCGATTGTATTTTTTTCTTGTCTAAGACATCTGTGGAGGAGTCGCTGGTAATCCTTCTATATCACTGCTAAAAGACATTTTCATTCGATTATCGAAAATTGACTAAATTCTTCAAAAATGCAATACCTACTGATTTTGACTTGACAAACGTCAAAATGCAAAGCTTGCACATCATGCTTGATTGAAGAATAATGGGTTTCTATCGGTTGAAAATCTGTATCGTAATGAAAATCTGTATCGTAATGGATTTCATTATAAAACGAGTTATGAGCATATAAGTGTATTATTAGAGTACGGGTGTAGATAAATATATATATATGTGGTTAATTTTTTCGCCCTAGACGTTGCAGTCTCATAATCTGACGATTATCTGGAGGAATTCGCCAATTCTGTCGATTTGATTTTTTTTTAATTTTGTTGAATCATTGAACTCAATTGATTGAAGAGCTCAGGAAAGAGCATGCAAATAAAAAAGTATGAATTTTTTCAGTAGAATACTTGTATTTATTAGAAAATAATTATAAGCAATTGAATTTTTGAAATTTTGAAACGTTGGATATTCGTTGTGAACAATATCATGCCACAAACAGAAACCAGGGTGGGGACGGAGTGAGAGCAATAGATAGAGAAAGAGTGAGAGAGAAATAGAAACACGGAGAGGGGAATATAGGCATCACGTTGCTGCACGCATTGAACTTTATTGATGAATTTTTATTATTTCGGCTTGTGGAAATCATCATATTATATATTTTTTGTAATAATTCTTGAATTATTCCTTCAAAATAAATAAAAAAATACCAACGCTCGAGAATGTCGAGATGGCGATTTGTAGCCCTCCTCCTTCTTTAGGTCACTCTCGAATTGTCAGATTAGTGGAATATACACCTTTCAGGATGTAACTAGCTCACCCTACCTTAACCTGACGCTCTCGAGAATTTCAGATGATCAATTTTTTATTATTGGAAATGGAATTCAAGAGTGAATAGGAAAGTCCTGAAACTTCCAACTTGAAGTGACTTCTTATTAAGACAGTTGGCACGTATTCTCCAAGCAACATATTATTTTTGTGGAGAAAGGAAAGTTTCGAGGAAGTGACTTTGTTTTTCTTTTTGTGTACGAATCAAACATATTTAAATGATTTACACATATCAACGGAGAGTGTTTTCTAATTATTTGATGTTACTCATTTCATTGAAGTTTCGTATTTTTTGCATTTGCTTGGAGGAGAAAAAGCCGGAACTTTTATCCTCGAAACGTATTCTCCAAACTAAAAAAAAATTCTTCTGTGGAATTTGCACGCTGTTGGATTCTTACGCCAACTAAACAGCAGTGGAAGAAAAGACGGGGCTTCTTCATCAAATAATGGATAACAACAATATTCTGTCTTAATGAAGAGTATTAACTCGAAGAGAAGTGAGGCGGAACAGCGACAACAAGAACGAAAGTTTCGAAAGAAAGGAAGGAACAATCGATGGCGAGTATAAAAGTTAATGAAGACTTTTCTCATTACTGAAATTAACCGTTCAGAGCGGACAGAGCGAGTCCCGGCGCTTCGTTACTGCAGTTCAATGGAGCCGAGCTGCAGAATTTCTAGTACCTCTACTGGGGCTTAGACAGTCTAGTTTTGAGGAAGCATATTGTGTCATTAGGAAAAAAATGTTTCGTGTTAACTACACAAAGTAATTCGAATAACAGATGCTTTTTGTTGTATTAAGAATTTCCAATATTTCCAATCATACTTTTATTGTGATTAGAGTGATTATTTTTTTGTAGTGAAGGTGAAATTTCTTTTTGATGATAATGTTTCAAATATTATAGAAGAATGTCAACTTTTATGTTTACTTTCCATCCGTGGACTTCATACATTATCGACAATTGAAGGGAAAACCTGTATATATTTGTTTCAGTTTGCATAAAAAAAAGTGATATCATCCTCTAGTGTGAGTAAATGGGATTTTTTGTTAACCGACGCCCCCTACAAACGTCGACCATGTGCAAGCAGTGGTTTGATAAGGCCTTACCTTTAACGTATTGATAATATCAGCAACAAAAATCGTAAATATTTCAATTCCAGATTCTGAGAATCATTTTGGGCGGCTACACTGACGTGATATAATAATACAGTATTCTTCGAGAAGCAACGATTTCATTGGTAGAGTCTTTTCTGAAATGATGAAACTGAAAAAACATTCAAAGTATGAGATCAGATGCACTCAATTTGTGAAAATATATATATATATATATATATATATATATATATATATATATATATATATATTGTTGTCAACAAAAGTGACAACATCACACGAGTGTAATGGCGGAAAACTTCGGTTATCAGACGTTCCTCGTGAATCTCGCACTTTGTTGCAGATTAGGCCTACGCCGGCCACTTCCACCAGATCCAATGCTTTGTCAATCCACCACGAGATGGCGCTGAGTTCACACTCATCGTAAGATCGTGGAGGGATGAGCCAAGTGGCGTTCCCAGTATTCGTCATGGTGCATTCGAGCATTAGTCGTTGTTCGAATGCGGTCAATCGCTGCGCTGATGAGTCCCAAGGGACGAAACTGCAGTCCACAGATAGACCATACCATGACGTCTGCTGGTAATTATCAGCCTTTGGCGACATGCATTGGATTGCAGATTTGTGGTTCCAAATGGAACCTCCTGCACGGAGGCATTCGCTGGGCTTGTTGTCAACAAAAGTGACAACATCACACGAGTGTAATGGCGGAAAACTTCGGTTATCAGACGTTCCTCGTGAATCTCGCAATTTGTTGCATATATATATATATATATATATATATATATATATATATATATGCTGGCTGGAACTTCCGGTTGATCCGTGTCTGGAAAGATTTACTTGTCTACGTTTCGACTCCCATTTCGGAGCCATTTTCAAGACTGAGTGACCTTGCGTCTAGGTCTGAGTTGTCTCACTAGCTGGCTATCATCACTATATATATATATATATATATATATATGTATATATATATATATATATATATATATATATATATATATATATATATATATATATATATATATATGTATATATATATATATATATATATATATATATATATATATATATATATATATATATATATATATATATATATATATATATATATGTATATATATATATATATATATATATATATATATATATATATATATATATATATATATATATATATATATATGTTGTTGTTGAGTTCGGGTTGAACCGCGTCTGGAGTTTTGTTCTCGACGTTTCGGCTCCGATTTTGGAGCCATTTTCAAGAGGTAAATGTGACTTCACGCTGAGGTCTCAATCTGCCTACTCCTCAGGTGTTGTCACAGGGGGCAAGGGTTTGTGACTTGACGCCGGGGCCTCAATCTGCCTACTCCCCAGGTCTCGTCACGAGTTCTTTCTAAGGTCTCAATCTGCCTACTCCTTAGATCGAACTGAGGTATGGAGGGATGTTGGGTAGGATTTATAGCAGCGGTTGCTACTAAAGGACCGTCGGATGTCTTGGTGGGGACTGGGCATCTGGAAATTAGGGGTTTCCATGCAGTTGGAAGTCTCTGGCCGTCGTCACGTTTATTTAAGCAGGAAGGTCGCTTCTCGATTTCGATGGCCTCGCGAATTATACGAGCTTGTAGTGTTTTTGCTGTGGCAATGGTCTTAGTGTTCGCGAAGTCTATATTGTGTCCTGTCTCTTGATGGTGTTTGGACAGAGCTGAAGATGGGTCTGATTTTCGGACAGCAAGTTGATGTTCGTATACTCTACTAGTCACACGTCTGTTGGTCTGGCCTACATATGTTCTATGGCAATCAGAACATGGTATTTCATATATACCCTGTGATTCGTTGACAATTTTGTCCTTGGGGGAGCGGAGGAATGTGGAGATTTTGTTGCTGGCTGTAAATATCGTTTTTATGTCCTGTTTTTTGAGAATTCGGCTGATTTTTTCGGTAACACCTTTAATGTAGGGAAGAAAAGCTTTGTGGGGAACGTTGTTGTCTGTTGGGTCTCTGGGAATGGAATGAGAAGTTTGATGGCGGCGGATGGATCTGTCAATTTGATGGTCTGTGAATCCATTTTGAAGAAGGGCTGATTTGAGTTGGGCTAGTTCCTGTGGTTTGTTATGGAGGTCTGTGAGGTTGATGGATCTGTGGATGAGGGAATTCACAACGGAATTTGTTTGTGCTGGATGTTTGTGAATTCCCTCATCCACAGATCCATCAACCTCACAGACCTCCATAACAAACCACAGGAACTAGCCCAACTCAAATCAGCCCTTCTTCAAAATGGATTCACAGACCATCAAATTGACAGATCCATCCGCCGCCATCAAACTTCTCATTCCATTCCCAGAGACCCAACAGACAACAACGTTCCCCACAAAGCTTTTCTTCCCTACATTAAAGGTGTTACCGACAAAATCAGCCGAATTCTCAAAAAACAGGACATAAAAACGATATTTACAGCCAGCAACAAAATCTCCACATTCCTCCGCTCCCCCAAGGACAAAATTGTCAACGAATCACAGGGTATATATGAAATACCATGTTCTGATTGCCATAGAACATATGTAGGCCAGACCAACAGACGTGTGACAAGTAGAGTATACGAACATCAACTTGCTGTCCGAAAATCAGACCCATCTTCAGCTCTGTCCAAACACCATCAAGAGACAGGACACAATATAGACTTCGCGAACACTAAGACCATCGCCACAGCAAAAACACTACAAGCTCGTATAATTCGCGAGGCCATCGAAATCGAGAAGCGACCTTCCTGCTTAAATAAACGTGACGACGGCCAGAGACTTCCAACTGCATGGAAACCCCTAATTTCCAGATGCCCAGTCCCCACCAAGACATCCGACGGTCCTTTAGTAGCAACCGCTGCTATAAATCCTACCCAACATCCCTCCATACCTCAGTTCGATCTAAGGAGTAGGCAGATTGAGACCTTAGAAAGAACTCGTGACGAGACCTGGGGAGTAGGCAGATTGAGGCCCCGGCGTCAAGTCACAAACCCTTGCCCCCTGTGACAACACCTGAGGAGTAGGCAGATTGAGACCTCAGCGTGAAGTCACATTTACCTCTTGAAAATGGCTCCAAAATCGGAGCCGAAACGTCGAGAACAAAACTCCAGACGCGGTTCAACCCGAACTCAACAACAACACACAACTGACCGCGGAAACCTATCCGAACACATATATATATATATATATATATATATATATATATATATATATATATATATATATATATATATATATATATATATATATATATATATATATATATATATATATATATATATATATATGTATAGTTCATAATACCAATGTAATACCAATGTTTTGGTTCAAACTGAGAACTGACCCACAACGGTTTGAAATAATAGGGAATATTTATGATTTTTTTATGTCTTGAATTTCTCATTTACATCCTAATAGCGTAGAAAAAATATAAATAGGCATGAAAATATTCGAATTATTGTTCGAAATGAAATGTGAAACAGTAAATAAATTTGAGCAGATCAAACGAAACCCTGTAGCGGGCGCTTTGGAAGACATCGCAGGACATGTCCCGTGTTTGTTTACTCTATACGTGTCACTACCCTAACAAAATTTCAGTTCCAATTGCTTTATAGATCATGAAGAGAGCCAAAAACCTTCCTACAAGAATAATATTATACCGAATACACCAGATAATAGTATATTCCATTAGGAGTCGAGAAAAATAGGCTTTTTCCGTGCGTGCGGGCCAATTTCCTGTGGTAAGGTTAGCATCATTGGAACTGTATTTTATAAATATTATTTGACAAATATTCATCATTTATCCTTTCGATTATGTGCAAAAATACAAAACATGAAAAGTACAGTTATGAGAAATATCTATCAGGGATCGCAGCATAAATAGTTGAGTTCAACGTGAAATCTTTTTGAATACCACATTTAGGTAGCAGCCACAGAAAAAAAATGTACAAGAGCCTGTTAATTGAGTAGTTCGATAGTCCTTCAATAAGTCCCCACATCATTGTCTTAGGTATGAAGAAAAAGTGACGAAAATGAAGTCATGGAGTGATGATCGACCTACTGAATATTAAAAACATTGAATTAGAAATCAGCAAAAACGCATTCAACTAGCGACAATTAAATCAATATCGCAGAAATGAAATGAAATGATTTGGTAAGAAACTGTTACATTAGAAGCAAAATGGAACGAGAAAATTACAGAGCTGAAAAATTACGTTCATAATGGCCTCATGAGCAGAAATTGGGAACGCTCAGTTGGAAAAACTTGAAAACTTCATTACGTTCCCTATCAGAGTAAATTGGAAGGTCTTGTGATACTCTGCAACTCTGAGATACTCGTCGTAAAAAATACAGCGATTCCATTTCGCTATATAGGCAGGGCAAACATTGTGATTCAGTTTGATATAGATTACATTGATGATATTCGGTGGACGGAGAGCTTGTTTCGTTTCGAACCAGTGGGTTCGTCAAAGAAAATCAGGAGCGCATCCATCTTTTTTCCTTTGAAAATCCAATCCCCAAGTGATGTTCGTGATATGTTGCAGAACAGCGATGAATCTTATTCGAAAGCGAAAGAAGACATGAGCACATTCACTGAAGAATGAAACCGATTAGTAGGTGAAAACCTCGAAGGTATGACTGAAAAATAGTTCATACTGTCGTAATTAATGTTCCTAGTAGAATATTGTACGAAAGAAGTTACATGACAATGACTACATTTTGAAATTAGTTTCGGATGTAAGCACAGGGTTTTGTATTTGTCTGTGAGAGCAAACGATACATTTTTTTTAAAACAACCATTTTTATTTCTCACTACAGTGGTGGCATAGTTTCTCACTCAGTCCTATATTTTTTTTCTGACACAATGCGCCCTTGCCAAGTTCCTTTTTTTTTAATTGGAAAGTGAAGCCGGCTCTGAATGTCATTCAAAACTTCCACTTAGGTTCAATCGAATAAGTGAAGGAAGCTGTCATTGCTTGAAATTTGACATTCCATGGGAGATCTGATTTATTGTGTAATAATAACTACATTTGTAACACAATGAAGTTATTGTGTTATCAGGTGTGTATATTTTTGGAATATACAGATTCACACGGAAGGAAAGCCCTGCAATGTTCGAAGAACACCGGGTGAATCAAGGAACAGGAGATACGAATTACCATTCACTTCAAATCTTTGAAGTTTGTAAGCCTCAGGAAAAACCTCCCACGGCAAATTTCAGCTGTACTATTGAAAAAATATTCCTTAGCAAGAGAGGTTCGACAGATATCTAAGCTCACAACAAAAAGAAGGGAATTCTCTCCTCGTCGGGTCGTCCGTGTAGATACTGCCAAGGGTGAAACGATTGCAGACTATTCATAATATCACCAGCCGTGAAAATATTTAAGGGAGAGAGACAATTCTCCGACCCTTCTACGATGCTCCAACGACGTGAGCGAGTTTGTGAGCGAAAAATCATCAACAATAGAGAGATTGCCTTTCCCTGAATAGGATCAAGAAGCTCCAATGAATGTTTTGGTGCCAAGCCCCACACAGGAGAACTTTATTCCGAGACAGGTCATATCTGTGTCTTGTAGATCATTAAAAGCTGACCAGAAATGAAGTATTTCCTCGCAAGAAACAGAAATCCGAGCTTCTCGGAAGAACCCTTAGTGATCGATCCCACATAGTTTTTCCATGAGAGATCATCAGTAACTCCTAGCATCGAGATACTTGACTTCGTTGGAATAGGTATCCCTGACATCTGAATACTAGATAAGAATGGATCGGCTTTCTTTGAGAAGCGACATGTCTGGGTGTTCCCAGAATTGAATTCCACCAAGTTGATGTTACCCCTATTATTTCTGCCATGTCATCGTTAATTCTATTGACACTCATTTCTCTGAATATTTGTTTTTCGTGTTGGTATGGGGACTCTGGACGAAAAACTGGTATGAGAGTACTGTCGTTCGCAAAACTTTGTACAGAACAAGATGTTTTCTTGGGAAAATCATTGATATGAAGCAGAAACGAAGTGGGTGCCAGAACTGAACCCTGTGGAACCTCTGCATTTATTGAGAGAATATCGGACGATACTCCATTAACCACCAAATATTGAGACCTATTCGACATACTCTTCAACAAACTACACAACTGGGAAGGCAAACCATAAGGTGGCAGTTTAGAAAGGAAACCGTGCGTTGCACCAAGATTTCGAAACAGCCACGGTCTCCGAACATACCCGAACGATGCCTGTTGCAAAATTCACCGAATATTCTGCAATTTTTCATTAACACAACCTAACCTAACCTAACCTAACCAACCTAACACATTCATTGTGGGACTATCATCAAAAAAGATTTATTTTGTAACAGAGCATCATTCGGGCATGTTCGGAGACTGTGGGTGTTATGAAATGTGGGTAGAACGACATGATCTCACCACGATGCCGAACTCGATTGAACACTCTCGAAATATCGAAATTGAAAACAAATAATCTACTTCTTTTCCTATCAAAAAGAGTTAATTCGTGTTATAGCCTTGAAAAAATATCATCTACCGAATCCATATTCTCTATGGAAGTAATCTTCTCTGCATTATGTTGACATAGTAATGTCCAAACAACTTCTGAAGTACTGTGCGAGGTATTGTACCTCTATTTCAGGTTATGGGTTTGGTATATATTTACAAATACTATAAAAGGTGGACGATATACTGAATTCCTACCGTTCTGTTCATACCACGCCATTAGGCATGATAAATTCATGATCCTTACAGTTGAAAAATATAAAATTTTTGGGGTTGCAACAAATTCCCTTGTCAGTAAACAGTTCCGATTTTATTCCCCTCCGGAACATTCATGTAAATGAATATTGAATTATGAGTGTTTTGTTTGCCCACCACACAAACATTTGGTTTAGCATTATTTGCTCACGCTGTGTCACATTGGCCGTAACGAATGCGAACAACCACCCCTCGACTGCTCTCTGCTGATATCTTATTCTATATTCTAGCTACGTATACCTTGTTGCAAATAGGGAAATTCTTGCGTAGTGTCAAATGGATGAAGCCGCGCGTACATTTGGGATTGAATGAGGTAGTTGAATAAAGGAGTAGGTATACATATTTGGCAAGTAAATATCACATCCTGTCAAAATAACGATAGTGTTTTGGGATGTTTTCTCAAATTCTCGCTTGAAAATACATCGAAGAATTCAATGAATTGTCTGGGTCTTCAGTAACTCATGGGAAAGAGTCAACAACGGAAACACTGAAGAAAAAAAGCATCTGGAGTCAGCTAGGAAGCAACTGTTGAGCGCTCGGGCAGAGCAATAGTAAGAATGAAATAATGAAATTACAAAAAATAATATAGTGTACAAAGCCAAAAGCCTAGCCAAAGGCAGAATTCAAATTCAGATGTAGCCACGAGTGAGGAGACGTAATCTGAACTTGGCTCTTCCATTCAAACAGATGGAGATCGCTTTGCAATGGTGAACCTGTCCACTATTCCATTAAATTTCGAAATTTCAATAATAGAAAATCATGGAATAGAAAGCACAATACTTTTAGGAGAGAGAAGAAAAATGTCAACGCATAATAATAATTCCACCAATGTGCAGAGTTAAAATATACTGCTGTAAATATTGCGTGCTGACTCATTAATTCTCAGCATTATAACAAATTGTATAAATATGTGGGGATTGATATATTCTCATGAATGACGAAACTAGGATGAGTAAAGAGCGACTTCTTGATTTTCGAGCGTGCTTTGTTCTCGCTCAGAAATATTTTTGAAATGGAAGAACATCGTCTGCCAAAAATATGTTTCATCAGTCATCCTGCGACGATAATACAATTTCAAATGATTTTTCACTTTTATATTCACTGAATTGCCAATATAATGAATAAATAGAGTAAACATAATAAATAAACTAGATATGATCTCAAAAGTGCGATAAACTACATTCTTGTTCGTCAAGAAGAATATATATATTTTTGCTCACAAGAGATTTTGATGAATTTGGGGTCACAAGTGAATCATTATATTCATGCCAAGTGCTCGCATTAGGATGTTCACAGTAAGCTGTGTAGTGTCCGCTATAGGCATTTCCGCTATGATTAGCCAATGCATACAAGCTAAAGCGACAAGGTGCTACATTGTCAGATGCATAATTACGCATGTCTGATCCCACTAAAAGAAAATCAATGGTGAAATTCAATTTTCTTTGTAATTTTTCCATCTGCGGAAACCGTTTCAAATAAATCACTAAAATTTTCGGGAATTTATAAATTGATAAGGATTTCTTGCACTTCCTCCTCTTTATGCACTTTGTGCATGTCGGCTTCTCTGCACCATCCAATATTTATTCCCTTTTGAATGAAAAAAATCGGAAGTTTTTCTTGAGTTTGCTTCGATAAAGAATTTGGAAATATTTATGCGATTTTCCTTGATATTTTATAATCAAAATTGTGAAAATCGGAACGACGGAAGGCCATGCATTCCTGCTTTTTATATTTTCATGAAAAATTAACCTCCTTGTCAGGCAACCACCTCAATATAAAAATGACAATTCAATTTACATGATCATCTGCACAGAAAACGACATCAAGGACTTAAAGCTCAAATCAAGTCAAGATAGTCTACAAGTGCTTTTTAGGTCAGAATTTGTTCGGATTTTCCGAAAATTATGATTGAGGCGTCATTCGATTCGGAATGGCATGTAGAGTTTATGAAAAAGTGCTAAGGCCGCTCACAAAAATTGCAATAGTTACAAACAATTAAGTGAAAAAAGGGGGTTTGCTTTTTCGCCAATATCTCGAAAACTATAAGAGATAATTTGAATTTGAAATAAGATCTGAAAAGAAGAGGAAATTTATCTAATAAAAGTCACAATTCTAGGACCTATGGGGACCAATATTAATAATTTTCCAGATGTTGAAAAAACGCCCGAAAATAGGTACTCCGGCTTGCGCAAGCCACGCCCTGTTCGGACCTTTAATGAATAAATTTTATTTAAACTTATTGAATTTCAAAATATTGATTCGACTGCAGGATAGATCAATGAACAATAATCCGTGGTCCAAATATTTTCATCGAAATTTTTTTTATAAGTTATCCATTAGTTTATATTTTTTTTTAGTACGAACATTAACATTGCAAGTGCGATAATTGTTTAACTATTTATCTGAGAATGTATTCCTTTCGTGGAGCTATTTTTCGAAGATTTTTGAATAGAATTCCGTTGGAAAGATTAAAAAATTGGTAATTTTCGTATTGTTATTGAAAATTCACTCATGTGAAAAATTATATAACTTCATTAAACATTAATTGGACTTGTTCTATCTAGAAAGAACTGTTTTTCAATAGACGCAGCAACTTTTCGGGGTAGATTGAAAATCTGCCCTCCTACACTTGTTTATATTCCAATATTAATTCAGTTTGTGGTAGGTTACGAACCCAGAAAACTACGGAACAAATATCGATCCACCACAAAATAATGACATTCAAACAATAATTGAAAAACCCTTTTTTATATCATTATTCTTTGGGTTCCGTATGATCAGAAGCTTTTCAAAAATGATTTTTAACAATGTTTATCTCCTATCGTTTGAAAAATTGTTACAAACAAATACATTGTTTATGAAATAATAATAATGATAACATAGTCTTTGATAATAATTATGAATTAAAGAAAAATACCGTTTTTTGAAACAACTGTATTGTTTAAAAACGCATTTGTTAGTTAACATTTGTTTACCACTTGTTATGGAACTTGCAGAACCATTTAAAAAAATTATTCGTCTTGTTCTTTGATATTGAAAAAAATCGATTATTATTTGAATTTTTATTGTTGTAAATACATGAATTATCCCTTCCCTTTTTCTTTTTCTACTCAAAAAAAAAACAACCATGTTTTATTAAAGAAATATTTATATTTTTTCTTGAGCTCTCAATTTTCTGTTTCCTTCCATTTCACCACTCTGACCGGAATCCACAGCTACTTTCGAGAATGAGAAATATTTCCAACAGAAACTTTTTCGTGTAACAGTTCAGCTAGTTTGTTCAGTGAAGTCGCTCATTAAAAATGCTGTATGCGAATAAACGTTTCCAATTAAACTTTTTGTCCATGTATTATTTTCATTTTCCCTATATGTTTTATGGCTTTCATTGTTCTCCTTCCTGAATGTGTAAAAGCTGTTACTCGTGATGAACATTTCAAGTTTTGACCCAACCGTAGAGCGAGCTTTGCCCTAATTGATATTTCATGAAATAATACACGTCGGAAAACGTACGAAACACAAAAGAAGCTTCTGCAAGTCTCTTAATGAATATGGACTCAACCAGCCATTGAAACTTCAAAGTATTTCCACTCTACGAAGCCCTTCTTAATTAATTACATTTTCCGTCTGTTGACTTCCACCGCTCTTTGTTAGCGCAGTACCGTATGAAACAATAATATTTGTCAGTCATTCATGATTCATGATCATGATGAATGATTTGACATTCGAACATCTGCTATGGCGGCGATGTCCGATATATGGCTCGCGCCAGGCGGTGCTGTGACATTTGGGGTGAAATCGCACAATTATATCAGTTCTGTGAGTCAAACAAACTTGGTTAAACGAAAAACACTGTGCATAACATTTGATTACTCTACATTCTCTTAGATTTGAAATAGAAATAACAGAAAAAAGATGGCTAGCCGTCAGAGCATCAATAAATACAAAGTTAAACACATCGCAAGTTTTTCTGGCTTGAGGCCCGTGTTCTGGAATTTTGATTTCCTAAGCTTTCGGCTGCATCTGCTGCAGCCATCTTCAGCGGCGTGGCCGTAGTTCAACTACGTAGTTTCATTGACGAAAAATTATCGGACTACTCTTTGGCAGTATGCAGTGTGTTGCAACAAATGCAAAATCGGGGTTTGTCACTTGGTTTGTCATCAAGTATCAGACAGCGCATAATGTTTTGAGCAAAATTATTGAATGCTCCACTGTTTCCCAATTTGAAACCATTCCTAGGTGTCAACCAACGGACAGCTGTTTCGGTCTTTGGACCCCATCATCATCAGGCAGAATACCATCGATTGATGAAAAATTGGGCAAATGCGTGGAAGCATTCGATACGTTCTTCTCTCTTAGGAGTGCAAGGTATATGTAGAATCACCTACCAGTGTAGGTGTAACTCTCCAGAAAGGCTAGACAAGTTTCAACTTCGGCGACGATTGATTAATCGTACTTAAACCGGAAACTCACACTTTTCGTGGTGAATACACCACATGATCTTTCCTTCCCCTACGATCCATTCTCTCTGCTACCGTACCTAGTAGTACGATGCTGTTTTCACTCTCATTTTTCATATATCATTCATCAAATGTTTGTACTGTCTAACTTACAGAGTGCCTATACATAGAATGCTACAAATAACATTTTGAGACTTGTTTTTCTGTGAAGATGGTGCAAAATAGTTATTTGTTCAACTAGAACAAAAAATGCATGTTTTCGGACAGAACAAATCGGATAGTAAATCAAGTTCAATTCAATAGTGAGAATTTTAAGATAGTGTGGATGAACTATTTTTTGATATTTCACAATTGACATGACTTCCAGGAAAAATAAATGACAGATACCGAAAATTGCCGGGAAAAAGAAATTTTTCTTCAGTGGTTTAATAGTCATTTCATCCAACCAAGAAATATCCTGAATTAGCCTACTTTTTTTCTTACAAAATAAGTTAATATAGGATGGTTTTATACTGGCTGTTGAAGAAAAATGCATTCTATATCGGATACGAAAAAAAAGGTTTTTTGGCACTGAGGATCAAGAAAGAATAAGATGTTTATAATGTGAGATCGGGTAGCTAGGGGGAATATACAAAACACACCATTTTATTCGGCTATTCTCCTGTAAGAACTTTATTTCATTTCATATAAATCAACGAGAGCAAATAACGTGTGTTCCTTCCGAGAATGTTCCAAAACATTTCATAATAAATTCTTTGTTCCCTCGAATTTTGGCGTAGTAACCTACCACAATCTGAAAAAATAATTGATATCGGAATCTATACAAGTGTAGATGGGCAGATTTTTAATCTGGTAGGTTTCAAACCCAGAAAACTACGGAACAAAAATTGATTAATGACGTTCAAACAGTACTTATAATCAATTCGTTTCGAAATAATGAATATTTCTTGAGTACACAAAATATCGCGGAATAAAATAGTTTGCTTCTATAATGAAATTCAGAATATTATAAAGTTGACTGTCTTCGATCATAGAGACTCGATTGAAAATAAAGTTGGATCAAACAACGAAAACTTAAGTTGCACAAGTAAATTCCAAAAGAATGTCAAATTATTCACTATGCTCCGACCCTTGTAGAAGAATCTTCTACGAACCCTTTTGAGATGAACCTCAACGGAGCTGGTAGCCACCAACAACGAAAACTCAAAAGTTTGTTCTTTTTCCTTTCACAGAAGTTGGAAAGTTCAATAAAATATTCGTTACGATATGAGATATCAGATTGGCGAGGAATTCGTTCAGAAGCAGGACAGCATAATGTAATTCAGGAAAAGCATATCTGTATTACTGCGTCTGATTGGATTGTAATCGAATTCCGACTGTGATGAGCATGATCGACATATGGAATATATGGGTCTGATTTATATACGTATATACATTGCTAATGGAGTTATTTCCTTCAATCCAGTGGGACGTATGGATGGTAGAGAGTTTCATTCGGTGGAAGGTCGTTGCTGAACGAGGAATAAATGTGTTTCGGATGCTGTTCATTTCTATTTCGTGACCAACAAAGATTCGTTTGGAACTCTCCAGCACAAGGGTTCACGGGTGTCGCGACCGATTGATTATTTCTCTGAGAAATGACACAGAAATAATTATCAATATCGCTTGATTGCTGAATGAACCAATACACCAATAATACATTCATTTCCTCACCGCAAATGACAGAAAAACGTAATGAGGTTGTATTGTATATTGTTGTATAACGTATATACTCGTTTGTAGATAATGAAATACTTTCATTCTGTTATGCGGATTACCAAAATGAAAATTTGGGGATAAGAAATAGATATAAGTATGATAGCCTGGTCAAAGAAGACATCCAAGTTACGAATGTTCGAGACACAATTACGAATAAATTGTCAAAAGTCCCCAACGATCCCCTAATTGGAAAAATATAAGTAATAAGGTCAAAATTCGCGAACATTGGTTTTTTGCGTTACGAGGCGAAACTTGAGTTTTATAATAGAAATAGTTCAGACCAGAATTGTAGATTGTGCAATTATCGGGAGTAATTACACAAGTGCTTCAAAATTACCGATAATTTTCCATGAAAGTATGTTGTCTAAAAACTGCATGAGTTTATTTTCATATTTTGTCGAAAGAGCCCGACTCCGAAGGAGGAGGGCTCTTTTAGCAAAATATGAAAATAACCGAATGCAGTTTTTTTACTGACAACATGCTTGAATGGAAAATTATCAGGTTTATTTTGATACACGAGTGTAATTCGGTAGAATATTTCCGGAGTTGAAACAACGACGTTTAAAATTCAGTATTTTTGCCTGTCAAGATGACAAATGTACATTTTAACAATCGTTACTATAGATACACGGACCGAGCGGGTATTTTTCGATACCTACCGGGTATTTACCAGCCCGAAAATGTCCCGCCGGGAATTTATCGCTGTAATTGATCGAGAATGTCCCGCTTCATATGGGACTTTTAACATACGATGGAAATATTTGGGAGTAATTACACAAGTGCTTCAAAATTATCAGGTTTATTTTGATGCACGAGTGTACTTCGGTAGAATATTTCCGGAGTTAAAACAACGACGTTAAAAATTCAGTATTTATGCCTGTCAAGATGACAAATGTACATTTTAACAATCGTTACTATAGATACATGGACCGAGCGGGTATTTTTCGATACCCACCAGGTATTTACCAGCCCGAAAATGTCCCGCCAGGAACTTATCGCTGTAATTGATCGAAAATATCCCGCTTCATATGGGATTTTTAATATACGATGGAAATATTCAGAGTAATAAGCCAAGGACATTGATAATTGATCGAAAATTTTATAACAGATTTCGAAAGCTTTTTTCTAGAAAACAGACCGACGCCGTAGCAACAAGCTTGAGAAAGTTATAAAATTTTTGAGCATTCTGTAACCAAATGGTGACATTTTGAAATATCAAATATTTGAAAAAAATTCAAAAATCGAAATAAATCAATTTGCATTTATCCATGGCAATAATATAATAAAGTGAAAAGAGCCCATGGGATATTTTCACCGTAATTTTGTTCTGACTGGTTGTGTTCGATCAGATGACTTCACTTACTTTTGAGAAGTTCGTCTGGTAGGACTATTCCAAGAATCATACTGTTCTATTCAATTATGAAAAAATTGGTTTGAATAATCAATGCTGTCTGAATTAAAATGAATTTATCCCATTTATTCGTCAGATGCTTAAGAGTCAAATACTTCTGCTTCTTTTTATTCTTCGTCTTCTTCCAGTTGAGTGCACATAAATTC
Organism: Zygogramma bicolorata; assembly: GCA_032362365.1. Lineage (NCBI taxonomy): Eukaryota > Metazoa > Arthropoda > Insecta > Coleoptera > Chrysomelidae > Zygogramma > Zygogramma bicolorata. The sequence continues at coordinate 650,171 of JAVJAQ010000458.1, read as the reverse complement.
TTTCAAAGCGAGGCATCATTGATATTGTTTAAACCCTCTTCTGATGGCAAATCAAAATTGGAACACGACTGGCCTTGGCAATTCGTACATTCCAGATAACCTGGAAACTTGAATTGAGCATGTTTCTATTACAACCACCCGATTAATAGGTGAAAGAAATCAAAAAATCCATTTTTGGGTTTTTCTTCCCCTGATAATAAAGAAGCTTTTAGAGTTATATTATCCATTTCAGGGTAAACCGATGTATTTTCCACAAAACTTAACTGCAATACTATAGTCAGTCTATTTTGCTTTTTTATTATATTATAATTTGCCTCCAAACACATTCAAGAATTAATCCTGTTTCAATTCCAAGGGATAGAAAACCCAAGAAAATGAATTTCCTGACATATCCATCTCCTCAAACTACATTCAAGCAATGTTTCAGTGAATATTTCCCTCATATATAAAATGTCCCATAAGAGCAATGCAATTATCGAAAACTTAGAGCGGTAATTGCATTGTATCGAAAACGTACAGCGGTAATTGCATTGTATCGAAAACTTACAGCAGTAATTGCATTGTATCAAGTGACCATAACAACACATTCGAAACCGTATCGCTAGACGTCAGTAAACAACACAAATCAATATCAGATAGACTTCAAAAATAGAAAAACATTTCGCGTTTTGGTGAGTGCTCCATACAATCTATAGAGGAAAGTATAAATGAACAAAAAATAACATTTCATTGAGAATTTCTTCATTCGTGAAATATTCCAATGAATTACATCCGTGCATAAAAGTGCAGATAATTTTGCATTCAATCGTGATATCTTATATAAATTGCATTCGGTTATTTTCATATTTTGTAAAACTCGGGCACTTTCGTCAAAATATGAAAATAAATTTGCAATTTTTAGATATAACGCTTTCTTGCAAAATTATCGGTAATTTTTATGCACTCGTGCAATTATAACCGAAAATAACCCTGAATCGGCATATCCCTGGCGTGTCATGATCTGTCAATCGTGACTGTTGAAATTAAGAAAGTTCTAGGGAGAATGTTGATCAAATAAAGCAAATTGTATCGAAAGTTTTACGACCAAGGATTGTTGACAAAATCGAATATTGGATTACTGTATTAAATGTCTTGATGAACTTGGTGAATGCAAACTCCTATAGAATTGTAACTGATAGATATTCTCCGACGAATTGAAAAAAAAAATTTTTTTGAGCTCGATCAAATTTGTTATTTCCACCTCAACCATTCAGCACATCCAGGATTCATCGAACTGAATGATTTATAGAAATTGACGACAATTTTTAATGCTTTCTGTATCAGTGAGTTGCAATTTATAGTACCTACCGTAATTTGAATTGAAGTTTCCCGCTCAAGATATGATTCCTGGAATAATTCAATTCCATACTTCATGAGATTTCTAAAATTAGAATTTTTATTTGGAAGAAATTTATTTTTTGATATTCTCAGAACTCTCTAGTTCATGCCGATGTTGATCTTCAAACGAAATATATCTTGAGCGTACTGAAACGAAATATGTTATTCTGATCCTCAGTAATAAAATATTGACGAACTGAAATGGTCTTCTGTTCGCTTTCTCTAGAATTAATAGCTCGAGTAATCGTGCCTCCCCAACATATTTTTCATCAGTCATCAATTACTTTCGGCCGTCCAATACACTTCATAACCAGTCACAAACAACAGACGAATTCATCTAGCCACATGACGTTTCTTTGATCGATATCGCGTGCGTGTGCCTCAAATTGTAACAATATGTACTGAAAGAGAAGCTTATTAATTTTTTTTGTTCGCTCGTCACGTTCGTTTTGAAACACGCATACTATTCTCAAAGCAGTTGCGATATAAAAATCTGGTGAAGCAACTCACGTACTTGAATAGAAGGGATCATAAATGTTTATGTAGTATTTTTCATTGTTTCGAGAATTCCCTTGAAATTGTATTTCAAGGAAGTATTATGATATAACTTTTTCGCATTAGGCATGCAAGTTTAACTTCACTTCGAAGCACGTGAGTTCAACTTTTTTCATCTTTTTTCGAAAATGCATAATTTTTTAGACGACCGATAAAATATAAATTACAATAAGATACTTTTAATGGAAATTAATCGATACCTTGAACTCTGTTTCGAACAGCAATTACGTGTGACGAACAATGCGGACCCTAAATATAATTGGCCATTGCAAATAAAACAATATTTCTCCGATGCTGACTCGTTGCCTTTATGGAATAATCTCAACAAAAACGATTCGTTAAAGCATAGAAATTCCTTACTATCTAAATACTAGCAATTTTTACATGATTCTGATCTAGCAATAACATCTCGTTACCCATTCATGTATTTTTATAATCTATTTAATATTACTGTTGAAACGAGCTCATATCTTTTGCTAAAACTGCCCATCCAAGTCACCCGCACGATAGCTCAATTACGTATGGCCAATCACTTCAAACTAAAATTCACGCTCAATGGAATCTCTTTTCCTATTGATTCAGACCTGATTTGTCCAGTCTGCAACACAAGAAAATATCCGAGTACATTTGGAATAGTATAAAACTACGAGCATTCATTTTGAGCGAGTAACTGCGGTATTTTCATGTTCTATGAACTGTATTACTACACTTCTATTTTAGTTCCGTTGCTTATAAATTGTAATTGATGAAACTATTCTAATATTATAATTTTTTTTATTGTTACCCCCGTACACTTCTTGCTGTAACCTTGTCTTTAGAAGCAATAAAAGTATTATTATTATTGAATTACAATAATAGTTTTGAATTCTAATTATCATTTTCTGTGGGATACTTGTGTCGAAATGTTTACCACTGATCTTAGTACATAGACATCAAGCATCGAAAGTGAGAAATCGATAAATCGCATTAGGATTATCAGATAAAAAAGTTGAGTTCTATCGAGAGAGAGATAATCTGCAGAAAAAAGTTGTAGACAACAGAAATATCCTACAGAGTATCATAACAAGTGAAGGAATGTTTCAGCTGACCAAAAGTTACTTACACTATTTAATTTTTCAAATCCATCAGAATGACGAAACTTTTCCTCTGAACTATCCCAGCATGTGGTATTACGTTTAAGAATGAGAACTAACCAAATGAAGTTTTCAATATGCATGAATGTAGTGAAGAACATAATAGGGCATATCATGATGATTGTATGTATATCAAGCCCAATCCAAATGAATCAAATGCTGAAAATTTGAAAGAGTGTTCGAATTATACATTATTTGTTTTGTATTATAAGGCTTTTCGGATTTCAGATCACGAGTAAAGAAATAATGTGAATAAATTTAAATTTTCTTCCCAGTTATATGGGTTGTTGACCACAATCTGAAAAAATAATAATGACCTAACAATATTCTAGGAGAGTCTCAGTATTCTGATGGAATCTATGAGAACTCTAAAGTCATCAGTAATGTGATTTTCGAATATAAAATGTATCGCTTCGATTCAAAAACTTGAGAACTAGTAGGATGATAATAGAGATAAACTACCCTGTAATTTTTTTATTGGTGGATGGAACATATTCAAATTCATTTTTACCCAGAAATATTCTACCACATTTCTTTCAACGATCTAGCATCATACTCTTTTGCAACAGCCAGTGTGATATTATTTTATATGGGAATTTCATCTATAGGTACATCCCTACGCTTGATAAAAAAATCATGTAAAATAGCAAAAGCTGAAACAATTTTAGATGATTTCACTGGAGTTTTATGTGAAACCCGGTGTGAAGGAAAACATCAGAAGTGGAATCAAAAATCCCGATAAATCTTCCAATTATGTATTCTCCTATCCCACAATTGGTATCATCAACCATGGTTCCAACAGATATAACAACTCTCTCTATTGAAACTGCCAATTATTCCCGCAACAAAGTTTATTCAGGTCATATGTAAATGCTCAACAACGAAAACAAATACCTATTTCACCTATAAGGATAGTCATCAAATATAAAAACTTCTAATAGAGCAATTGAAACCCTGCCCAATTCCCACTTGATAAGAACCATGTGCATGGTATTGGAAAGAAACACCAAGGATGCAGGAATTTATGTTTCTCTCTCCGCCTATTCAAGAAATGTTTGCATATATAAAGAACCTAGCAGTGATTCGTTTACTCCTCAATAGATTTCCTCAAGAATTATCTCTGTCAAGCTTAATAACTTATATGTCAGTCCAAGTTGCCTCATTTAATCGGTTATTTTCCAGACAGCAAAGATAACTTGAGGTGATACCAACTCAAAAAATATGATCAATCATGGAAATATTGATAAGCAATTTTCACCAATAACGGTCTGAAATAATCAGATTCCTGCATGAAAATAACCTGGGAAGTGTTGCTTCCCTTCTCAAATGCATGTTAATCTCAAGAACTAACCTCTGAAATACTATCCCAACAACTATTTCAAATTTCGGTAACCATCAGTCTATTGTCGGTGCCAAAATGGTGTTCTGAATTGGGATATTGATTATTTCTCAAAGTCGGAAAGATTTTTTGAAAAAAAAAACAACATTGGAAAATTTCAAGGCACTCCTGAATAATAATCCGCCATATTTATTGGTTATATCTCAGTAACCAATAACCGAATATGACACACATGATACTATTTGAAATAATCGGTCTAAAGTGACTGGCTCCGAACATTTTCTATGAGATATTGAGGCTGGAAAGTTTCCGATGGAAATCCTATATACAGTTTATTTCGCAACATTATGATATCGAAGGTTCTCTTCTTTATTGTGTTGCGATATGAGTCATTACAAATCTTATTAGAGACATTTCATTTATCAGTTGGATCAAGTAAACACATGAGTTGCAACATGCATAGGTTGTTGTACTCGGTTGCCAATTGGCATTCTCTCATATGGCAGAACGGTACCCTGAAATAAATCTATGTCGAATCACGGGAGACTTTGTGCCAACATTTCCCTTCAATATGCTCAAGGCAATCTCTTTCGTATGGAGGGTCCCTAAAACTAAAACCGAAGCGGAAAAAAATCGCGAAGCGTATTTCGCTGCGGGAAAAATCGCCTCCTTCTATTACCACACCAACGCGAAACATTTGGGATTTTTCACAGTTTCCCAACACCTCAGTTATAAAACTCACGTCGTCCGATGAAAAAGAGACTCTTCTGCTATTAGCTTCACTAAAAGAACAAGAGAAAAAAGGTGAATACCTATTAAGATAAATACAATCTCTCTCTATACCAAATCTTTCTATAATTATTATCGCTAAAATCGCCGGTAGAAAATATTTCACGATGTAGTATTCATAAAAAGGAAATGGGTGCATAAGATCAACTCGTAGATACGACAATAAGCAGAATATTACACCTTGATGCCACGGCTTCGATTATATGAAAAACGATTCTACACATATTTTTGAATGACTAGCGAAAAGAGAATACGAATTATCGTGAAATTTATTGAAATAAATCCCAAGCTCGCAGTGGAATTAGTAGATAGAACGAAACAATTTTTGCTATCCACAAGTCGAGATCTTATTGATATCAATATATATATTGGATAGTTGATTTATTGTTGATGTTCCTTTCAAGCATTGTCAAACTAGCACAAAATGTTGCGGTTTGGCCAAATAAATTTCATCAAGCGGTCAATGTTGGAGTTATTCATAACCTTCACGCAATCTTCAATCACTGCCAACATCCTTTTACAAGAATATGGCACAAGATCGGTGTCTTCTACCTTCCTCAAAATCTGTTATAAGGACACCTGATCACACATCGCAGATAGTTAACAATTTTATTCCGGAGTAGATTTCATGCTCCATATTCTGTAGGTGATGTTATTACTCTGATTATTCATGTTCTCAACGAATTATGTTGTTTTCAGAAAATCATGTATTCAAAATGGAGGTTGCAGTTGTAACTACCAGTTTGAGAAAGTATTCAGAAACATTGAGAAAATTAGTGGAATGAATCGTAAAATTCTCATCGAATTATGATGAAGAAACAAAGAGACAAAGGGAGACTGTTGTGGAATGTTGGGACGAAGTCTTCCGAGATAATTGATAGGTTTTTTGCAGGTACCCTTCTGCCAATACACTACCAGGTCATCACCGATAACAACCACCTGCAATTTCGTTCTGTACAGATATCGTCAAACATATAAACTGTTTTTGAATAAAAAAATGATCCGAAATGATGATTGCAGCAGTTGTTTTTATGAATGATAAATTTCATTTCATTGATCATTTCTCAATCGAACACCACGCAATCATAATCAGTTACTTCATGGTGACTGAATATTTATTGTATCAGTATGTTATTTGTTCATTACAGTATAGAAATGAGTAGAAAACCAAATGGATAAACCTTTCCTTTTTTGGATTACGACGTGTTGTTTTTTTATAGTTTTTTGAATTTTGAACTAACCATAATCTGAAAAATTCAAATTAGAATCTATGTAAAAGAAGAATGTAATATTTCTCATCTACTTCGAAGAGTTGCTGCTTCGAATGAATTTTTTTCAATTAAACAATTCCTATTATGTTGACGGAAACGTTAAAAAATAAGTATTATCATAAATATTAGTTCTTGTACTTTTTTTGGCGGACCAATTTGACTCATACGACAAGACGTGATTCAATTGGAAGAAACTCCTCTTCAATTATCGTAGTCACTTTGAGAAATGAAAAAGTCTGTCCCACACTAGTCTCAAATACCAATTCCTAATGCCTACGAAGGAAAAGTTCATCTACCACAAAATAATCACACTGTCAACATCTTAGACATTTTAATCTTCTGAGACTACGGAAATATTACCTGTGAACGAAATTCTGCGACACCTATGAGTCGGATTACATTACCTCATATTATCTACCCCTTCACGTGTAAGAGCCCTCCAATTGCAAATCCTCAACCCATTTCCCAAAACCATTCCTACTCGACTCCGTTGAATGTTTATGAGCACACTAATCTGTGATGAGAGCATAATTTATGCCAAGCGAGTCAGGAGGTGATCGAACTCGAACGGAAAAACAACCAACAAAAGAAACCCTTCAGACTTGCCAATTTCGCGAGAATATTATTCTCAACAAAGAGCGAACATTAACGAAATCTCTTCTCCAGGCTAAGCTTGTTAACAATTCATTTTCACCGTTTCTGGCTGGCATTCAAGATTTCAATTTCGTATCTGTGCTCTCCAGAATGGAGACATAGGGTATTAATCCTCCCTCCGGATCTAATGAACGTGTAACGGCATCTAGTAATGAAGAGTTTGTCTTATTTAAAGGAGGCGAGCTTGGCGCCCACAATTCACACTAAACAGTTTGATCTTTGCGATAATTATATTGTTTCAACAGGGCAGACATTCAGAACATGGGCGTAGGTTGACTAGAAATCAATATTCAGTTTAAGTGTTATGACTAGAGACTATAGAGAAAGATGACTCAACGAAAACTCTCAGGTGGAAAATCAAAAAGCAGTTTATCTGTATTTATACATTACGTTTATTTGCCAGGATGTGCAAGACTGCTTAGAAGTCCTTCCTGAGTGCGTTTGTCATGATACAACGTCTAATCGAATGCAATGACTATATTTCGTCGGTTAATTCATCTTTATCAGTTTTGAGACAGATCATCGAACCCAAAGTGATTATGCTCCAGCCAATCCGAAACCAAAGTGACTGGTCTGAGTATGAAATAGCGACAGACAATTGAACAATCAACGAGAAAACTGAACAAAGAATTACGTACACGCCTCTACTATCATATACTTGGTTCAACCATCCTTTGCCGTTACGTCATAATCGGTGACGAATTCTGCTGATTTACGTTTGTTTATAACAGTTGTTCTAGCAACACATTTGACCGTTTGGAAATTGGTTTGAAGCAGTCAGGGCATGCGCAAAATGAATTTTGCTCTCTAATATTCATCTTGCGCATGCCTCTGACTGCTTGAGACCAATTTCCAAACGGTCAAATGTGTTGCTAGAACAAACCTATTAGTTGAATGTTATTTTACACTCAACCTCAGAATTATTATTAGTATGTACCTACCTGAAGAATACATCGAATACTCTCGTGTTCTTATTGCATGTTGATGTATAATATAAATCGATGATCCTCGAGCAGAACCATGTCCGACATGAACTTTGATTTTGTAGTCTTCATCTGTTTCCATTTCACTAGTAGCTAGTTTTTGAACAGTTCTAATAGGTATTTCTAGAGCATCAGCAACACGCTATAGAATTCAACAAAATCAAATCAATAAACACTTACATTTTGCATAACATAGGTACGGTGTAGATTGCATTTAACGGTAAAAGCGGCACTCCAGCATCTCTTTCTCTTGAAAAGTAGTCAATCAACTTCAAAATCAAGCTTTGCTTTTTCTCATTACGCCGGAAAGACATTTTGACAATGAAAAATTAACTGAAAAAGGCGAAAATGACCGAAAATACTGAACAAATAAAACTATGACAACTGAAGTGTCAAAAATGACAAATAAAATTCACATCGAAATTGAATAAGACATACGTTAATGACGTCATAATTCCGTCTCATCTATTTCATGAATAAGAGATAAAGTTGGACAACGTATGACGTAACGGCAAAAGATGGTTGAACAAAGTATAGTATCATCGATTCGTTTCCTTTGGGTTTACAAGGGTTTACAAGGTTCGGGCAAAATCCAACGCCTTTCGTGGTATTTGTAATTGATATCTGAAAAAACGAATATCTCCCACTTGGTGAGCCTGGTTTCTGATTCGTGGATTGGTGATTGTGCCCCACACATCACTTGCTAAAAGTGAGGTATACGAGAGTTTCACATCAAACTCTTAGTCCAACGCCGAGAATTGAAAAATCTTAGCAGCAGGTCGGGTCAAGTCGAAGTCAACTTGGCTGTGCGGTTGATGGCTTGCTTAACTTGACTATTGGGATTGATATATCAAACTTGCCATGCCATTTTTATGAAATTATGAAATGGACACAGTGAACACTTCTTTCTACTTCTAGGGCAGATACACCCGCAGAAGAGGAAGGTGGTGAGATTAATTGATTAATTAATTAAACAATCAGTAATATTATTCAATGTTAATATCATAATTTTTTTATTATTATAATTATCGAAATTGTTTGTTATCATTCAACCCTCATTATAGGGTAGTCCAAAACCAATTGGTCAACAGATTGAAAAATATAATAAAATTACGAGTCAGATCGTGTATGAAGCATGAAGAAGACAAGAATGCCGAAGAGTTGAATGTTTAATGAAAAACAAGATAGAAATGAATAAACTATGAGATTGGAATCTTCGGCGTAAAAGTTGTAGATAGATGCTAACCGTGTTAGCGAAAGGCGTTGTGGTAATTGATCTCTACAAAAAGTTCCGAAATAGAAATGTACAATTCACCATTTGGAATAAATCCCGAAGGAATGAGTTTAAGTCCAATTCATCACGAATTCCATTCTTATATTTTGATTTTTTTCAACAGTGTACGAAACTCACAAGCAATAATCTCGTTTATATCCAATATTATTCCAATAATCACGGCAGAAACGGAAGAACAAATGTTTGCACATTACCGAGAAGGATCATCCATAGACGTTATTCACATTGTTAAGTTCATAATTTGATAAGTTCACGTAATTCAAAATGGGAAACGAGTAATCTTCATAATTTCAGAAAAAAAAAACTGATGAAAACACCAGAATACTAGTGAGATGAACTGAGACGGCCTTTAACCAATTCACATGCCAGGCGTGTCACTCTACACGCCGTGTACTGGCACCATACGAATTTATAAATAGCTAAGAACCATTCCTACAAATGTTTAATTGATATGCATATGCAAAAATACTCGAAGTGTATTATTCTGAGTTAAAAAATCGAAATGCACTTGATCACAAAATTTCAACTTGACCAGCGATTAACGTTACCCATATCTGAAAAACATTCACCATCTTCACTTATTCTTCCTCTTCCTCTCTCTCTCTCTTCCCTTCTGAAGGTGAGGAATCGATATTCTCCACATTGTCTTTTTCTCGAAATGTAAGGCTCCAATGATATAAAAAAAAACAGATATGTGGAAGACAGTATGGTCTTCAATTTTTTCTTGTTTAGCATCTGGGCCTCCTATTAAGACCTCTAGGATTCTTCAAAAAATAAAATAACAAGTGAATATTGTCACTGGCTACATAAATGTGTAAAATCCTCAATTGCATATCAGTTCACCTCTATATAACACATTCATCTTTTTAAATAATTCAATGATGAAATGACTAGCTCGTATGAAAATGGCAATTCATACGATTTTTGTTCTGTGAACTTATTTTTGAATTTGATCACAAAGAAGTTACAGGAAATTATTGTTATATACAAAAAAATAGTATTTGTCAAGTGCTTACACTGAGTAAAATAAACGTTACTCATTTTGATGATTTATATCAGAATTGGCCATATTAAGATTGTTCTACGTAGGATACACCATTATACTGGGTAAGTACCCATTCAGTTGACCATCGAAGCATATAGTCAGTATTGTATCGAATTCAGCCGGTATGAGGTGTATTTACTTATTGGATAATCTCCAACCGGAACTTTTCACCATTATTGTATTTCATAATTTTCACGGTTTCCTTTTTCATTTATGTTATTCATCAATTTCTTTCCCTTCTGTTACCAACTGCACATTTATATATCGGCACTCAACTTACTGATTTCGAGTTTTCAGTTATTTTTCAATAGAAAAAATCCCATCATATTTTTTTGGTTGTGACGGTCAACTACCTCCTGATGTTACTTTCATAAAAAATATTGTTATTCGGGTGGAATGAGAAAATCTACGCTGAACTAGTAAATACTGATTTTTCAATTTTTATTCATAATTTGCCGATAGGCTTGAATTTGAATAAAACGATGGAAGTAAAAAAAATTGGGACCACCCCCTTTTGACGACGCTGGTGCTGGATTCAACTTACTTTTCTCTTTCTGCAATTAAAATTCGTATCTTGGCTGCATTTCGTTTTATGGCTCTTTTCCGACAGAGATCTGTTTTTTCCTCTACTATTTTCATCTCTAATTTCCTGAGAGATATTCTTTTTAGTTGCTGAAACTGCGAGCAGATGCTCATTGCTTGGAAAATTTCATTATCACGGTATACATGAAAGAATAGGGTTTTAACACGGTTCCGTTCTCTTCATTTCGGTTTTATGTGGTTTACTGACATAATCGCCATGTATTTTGCAGGAGAGAGATAAAATTCGGCACTATTGAAAAAATATCCGTATTGAATCTCAGTTATAATATAAATACATTCAGTAGACACTACATGAAAAATGAAATAGTACTTACTGTGTTCATTTTATTAATTATTTAAAAAACAATATAATGAACTTTCATTCACTTTATAATTTACTTATCTCACTCTTTTCAGGAGTTATTGATATTTGCTAATCGATATGAGAATATAGTTTACATCGAAATTTGAGTTTTGACGTATGTCAGTTTGACGGCTTTCACAAGTTTGTGAACATCGAATGGCAATTATTGATTTCTGAAAGAAATTAAACGAAACAGTGATTGAGGAGTAATCGACAGGACTCAGTCCTCCTTTATGTCTCAACACCTCTCGTTGTTGTGTTCATACTCGACTTAGGCGAGAGTCAGAAAAGGCAGAAAATCCGATTTCTCCTGCTGCTTTTATCTCTTTCATATGTGCGTATAAAGCGTTAAGCTCTTCGTATTGTTGTGGAGTTTTATCACATTCAACCTTGAGGTATGGAAAATGAGATTCAAGATTTTTCTTATTCCTTTTAATTTGGGAGCACTCTCTGAATCAGGTAGCTCAACTTTGACTGATCTTGGACGGTCTCCTTTCTCAATTTTTTATCTTTCAATTTTCCTTATGGGTATAACTTCGGGAGCGGTTATGGTGTTTATTGCATCCTTTTCCATTTTATTCGTATCAATTTTCTCCTCTAAACCAAGAATAATTACGTTTCTTTCTCTCTCAATTCACAGTTTGACTTCTTCGTAAAGGTCTTGATACTGAATGGTTTGAATTTTATTGATACAGCACTCCAATTTTGCTGACTGTGATGTAAATTATCTCTATTTGAGCTACCATTTTTATAATGTGGGTATATGCTCCTCGATTATATATTTATTTGTTGTTCTGTAAAAAATCGCAGTGGCCTTAAAAATGTTATATGCTGATTCTATTTAAAGAAACTGACTGGATCTCCCATTCCTATAATTATGGAGGAATAGTACAAAATAAAACCATAAGGTTCAATCTTCAACGATGTTTGATAGATTCACTTCATGATTCACTTGGACAGCAACACAGTGTCAATATCTGACGTACGGTAATAAACTCAGTAGAAAAACACGGAAAAGGTCGGAGCACTTTTTAATACGTGTTAACTCGTACAGCTCGTAATCGAAACCACAATGTTTGTGTGTTTGTGGCTCGAAAAAACTGAGTTTCCACAATTTGCGGAACATTTTGGGCAGCAGTTAGTTTATTTCGAAGAAATAGTTGTTTTCAGTTTTCTTTCATAGCTTCAGGAACAATCGTATTGCCCTATTGTAAAATCCGTCTTGGGTTAGTTGCGACAATTCACTGATGGCTTGGTGCAATGATAGTCACAAAATCGACACTGCCATCTCCATTTCAGATGCACGTGAATTATGAATTGATCTTTATCGAGTAAATATTAGTACTATAATAATGACTCGTGAATTAAATTGAAATCAGTTTGGCAGGGAGGGCATTAAAAGCGTTTTATCAATTATGCAAACGTAATCTCATTACATAGAAATATTCGTTTTATTTGTACAGAGTCGCCAAAAATAGAATCATTTCTCAAATTACTGTCATAAATGTATGTTTTCAAGGTTGCAGAAGAAGAGGTTTCAATTCATGATCAAACCAATAACTGCTGATTCGGTAACTTCATATTTTTACTTTAGTAAACTCAAGACTATATATTTATTGAAACTCATTTGTTTGGTTGATAGCAGTGTTATGTGATTCCTCCTTTCTGTTTGTTACGATGTTACAAATAATTTTCGTTCTCATATGATTCAATCGCAATAAATATGCTGATACTGTATATTATTTGATGACCTTTCTAACTCCTATAGTTCAATCGATATACACACTGAGGTTGAAGTATTCTTCTCACACGAAACTCGGCTTGTTCTGAAATGTTCTATCATAGTTAAATTTCCAGCGCCGATAACAGAAAATCGTCAAGCGATTGGCACTTTTCCAGCCACCAGCACCTTCATCATCCAATATATCTTTGTTCAGAATTCACGTGAGATTTATTTCACATCGAAACAATGAAGGAATTGGATTTACTCAGTTTGTCAGAAAGTAATGTTACAGAATTATAGGTTTATTGTTCATATGATCTTTCGGGACAAGTTACAGAACATAGATCTTCGAAAATTGATTACGGACCAAGTGTAGTAGCATTTAATGGATAGATTTCATGGATTTGGAACCCTTCAAACTATTTAATGATATGAACAAAATTCTAGGTGGAACAATGCACTTGATAAGCAGCCGAGCAATCAATGTCACCTGCCAAGTACAGCAGAGACTCTCTTCCATTTGTAAGATAGAATATTATCATTGAAATGATTAGGTCTATATTTTTGATCAGGATAGAAGGAAAGGAGTGAAAATCAAAAACGACTGGGCGCCACCTGGAGAAAAAAATTACAACCTTAGGATATGAAGTCAATATCTTCACCTACTACAAAATGGCGGAATATTTAATAATTGCCTGCACACATCGACGTTTGACTTCATAATTTGATGAAATAAGCTGAGATCAGTTCACAAGATGCTCGAAATGGTTGCCTCAAACGACTTGAGATAAGAACAGCCTATCCGATATTTCACGTCGAACATTTTCGAACACAGCAACGTCGATATTTCTACAAATATTTATTATTCTCTGCCGTACATTCGATATTGAAGCAGGTTCAGTTTTGTACACCTTCTACTCCAAATAGCCCTATAAAAAAGTCCAAAGGTGTCAAATCTGGCAAGCGGGCTGGCACCTCGATGGCCAATTCAACGACCATGGAAAGTATCATCCAAATAGTTTCTCACTTGTCTGGACTGATGTGGTGGTGCTCCATCTTGTTGGAATAATGAAATCCATTTCGAATTCATTAGGGTTCACTTCGACGATTTCGGTGATCAGAGGATCAACAGTAGTTGCCAGCATATTCAAATACTATTTCCCCGTTGAATTTTCTACAATTCCCCATATTGGAGATAGTTCACGTGGTACCTATCTACTTATAAAATCGGAAACTGAATGGGAATATTTGAACTGAACAATGATCTTCGTTGTACTGACATTTTCGTTTTTTGTTATTAACGAAATGGGATCGCAATACGACAAATAAAAACGAATATTTCTAGAAATATCGATATCAATGTGTTTGTTTTTAGGTGACTATTGAATGTTCCATCATTTTGTAGTAGGTGAAGATATTGACTTCCTATTCTAGGGTTGTAAAGTATTCATCAGGAGCTTCAAAGTGATGTATCACAAGACACCCCTTTCCATTTAATTTTTTTTTCCAGGTGGCGCCCAGTCGCCATCTTGAAATTTTCATGTGTCAATTTTACTCCAAAATATAGTATTCATGCATCAATGTCATCAAATCAAGTTTCGATTTTGTTACTTAACCCGTTCAAAAAATAAAAGGGGGGGACATTGAAGAAATGCAGTGTATATCAAGATGTAGACCTGTACTTTTTATTTGATTTTATAAATCTCTGGGAGCATACGAAATTTGTCGAAATTTTCTTGAACATTGAAGTTATCATCAGTGAAGATTGGATATTTTCAAAATTCAGTTCGGAAAATTTGTTTCGTAGCCTTTTTCATCGTTATAAAAACTGATATATACAATTTAGGGCAACACGCGTAACTTGGTATCGAAGCTGAATTTTTGAAGCCACCAATTCAGCATCCGTTCTCTTCGTTGACTAATTATAAGAAGTGTCTCACAGTCACCTAGTGATGAGAGGACCAACTGTAAATTTTTTCGGAATATAAGAACAATAATAAGTATAATAATAAAAAAACCGTCCCAATAGAACTAGGATGGATAGCCGCACTTTTTCCCAATTTCTAGCGCATTCCTTCTCCTCTGTGCCCGTTGCAATTATGAGAAATATCAACTCGTCTATTGATTTTATCGGTCGCCGTCTACCTGACCTACTCGCGATGATCGAGATTTCCTGCAAAACTGAGCCCCACTGATGAAATATCAAAGAGTCCATTATGTATTTTCCTTCGATATATAAAATGATATTACAGCCAACCACTGGCACCGCTCCAACCGCTACACAAGCGTCACCAAATATTTATTTTCTTCTCACACAATATCCCCACGGGGGTTGTTTAAAATCAAACGTGAAAACAATTCCAGGAAGCAAATGCATTTTTCTTTGATTTTTTCCAGAGCGTGACATCATGGGGTCTCAGTCCTTTGTCGTTTACCACAATGTAGAAGTCAGTTACAGGAATTTATTCGGGCTTTTTGGCATTGTTGGGATAATGCTGGAGCAGGGAATTTTCTATTGAAAAGAAGCACCTTTACACGAAATAGGTTGGAGGCGAGTGTAGTATGAGTGGGCGTATCGACAGCAGTATAAAAGACGAATCACACACTCATGAGATTACTTGGGAAAATGTGAAATTACCTACTCCGACAACAAGCGATGAGAGCTCGTAATGAAGAATTTGAAATGTTTCGTTATGGTTCATATTCCAAAATGATTTTGCTTGGATAGTGTAGATGGTAGAGGAACACCTCGTGGTGACGCAATTTAGAAATGTTGATATTGAAAACTGATGATTTCATCTATATTTTCTACTTCCATACTCTTGAATCGTTTATTACGTATTTGGATTATGTAACATTCAACCTGATAAATATGATCTCATGAATACATTCAATGGCCCAAAACCATATTCAGTGAATTTTCGTTTCAAATTCTTTGTGAAATTGATTTGAAAAAGATATTTTCAGGAAATTTATCGTTTAACAGTTTGTAGATTAGTACTGTACTGGCTAGTTGAATCCATGAAGCAACACTAGCAGAAATTAAGGTACAATCATGGTGACAGTAGAAAAGTACAGTACGCAACACGAGGATAAGGCTAGTTACGTGCACTCGCAAATTGCCGCACTCGGCTACGCCTCGAGCTCACAATTTTTGCTTATGCGTGATAGGCTACTTATCCTTCTTGTTACGTTATATACTATAAAAGTACAGAAAAAAGATGGGAAATTGTCCAGATAGAAGGGAAAGTGCAGGAGTTACGTTATGGTTTGAAATGTGTGTACAACCCAATTATTCTGCCTATACGATGACAGCAGTGTGTAGAGTCAGTAACATATTGAATTTCTTGCAGAATTCTGGAAATATTTCTCGTGCATCTCGTATTTCTGATAGATAGAAGACATACCTGCAATATCTGGCACAGAAAATAATATTTTCTACTCTTACCCTTGACTATGCTAATTTTTTCACAATCTATGCAACTAATCATGATTTGTAAAACTGGAACATTATAAGCGAACACTTTCAACAGAGGTCATTCACCATAACGCCAAAGTTTTATCGTTAGTATTCGATGCGTGTGACGTCATTAGCATATTCAGAAGGAGGAAGTCTGACTTGCTGACTTGCTTGGTCAGCAAACGGGCAATGACTAGATGAGATATCCTCCTGCAGACCTCGAATTCATGAAAAACGCCAAAATTTTATCATGCTATGACTAATACAGCAAAAGTTCTCGAAAATAAACGTAAGTGCCAAAAAAGTGACGGAGAGGTATAAAAAAATTTTAAAGCTTTTCATTGTGGCAGTTACGAAAATTTTTCTCTTGTAATACCACTAGTGTTTGAATTATTTCCGGAAATTTTCTCGAGCTCACGAATATATTGAAAATATTCCGAGCCGAAGCAAGAAAAATTTCCATGTATAATTCAAGTACGCGTGGTATTCGGTGAAAAAATTTCACACCATATTGGACTCCAACAAATTATTTCTAAACCATGTTTTCGCCTCTCAAAGTACGCCGAAATAGGCTTTGGATTACATACAGATGTAATTGACGGAATTGACTAGTTCAATCACACTAAATTCAATTTATTTTGTGAGCTCTCCAAAATGATTCGATTCCGACATATAACTACAGAAGTTATTCATTGTACCGACTTCAGTTGCAAATATAATCTGGATTATCAAAACGGTATATTTATGTTGCGTAAGTTGGTAAAACTGCAAGGCCACCGCCGCCTGCCACCTCCTGGTGAAACATTTCAATAAACAAGGACGTCAAAAAAGGTGCACCTGCGATCAATGAAATCTAATCAAAATGACGACTTGGACTTCTGGTAAGTCTCTCAGTTCATAAATGAACACCCATAATTATCTTAATACTAATCTCGATTCCTCCTACAGTAAATATAACCCCAAATTTCTATTCATTTCAGGTTCACCCGATTCGAAAATAAACAAAATCTCTGCGAACCATGAGAAAACTAAGTATCACAGGAATCTATCGATGCCCTAAAAGGCCAGTAATGCAATGAAACAACAAGGCCTCAAAGGATCCGTACTCGGAGCAACAAAGAATAGGTACATATCCCTTTTATCACACACACTTATAGAGATAGTGAAGTAAAAAGTGTCACGTAAATGAAGATGTACCTGAATTTTTTATTTTCATTGGTATGCTAAATTGCTCTAGTGCCGAATTCGAACGTTAAATTTTGTTCACTTCTGCTGAAAGTGGGTGAGTGACATGCTGTGCCAAATAAATTATTATTTTTTCTAATCCCACTATTTTAACTTGCTGATTACGTAATTGACAGTTGTAGGGTCAAAGGTCATTTAGAAAACATGGAATATTTATCATTTAACCTGATACATTATTTGATCTCATGACTATGTTCATTTCCCAAAAACCAAATCTAGCATATTTTTGCTCCATATTCTTTGCAAAGTTGTATTGAAAGTCATATATTCCGGAAATTATCGTTCAATAGTTTGTGGATTTCCATGAATCGACAAGCAATTATTTTACCTACTTACCTATGATTTAGTGCCTTGCTGATCATTGAGAATCACTGTTGGTGTGTAATTTACAAACAAATTTCAACTGAAAACAAAGCTCAATAATCTATCATCTGATTCTGTGATATCCCTATTACTTGATCGCATACAAACTATTACCAAACACAAAACTCTTTTACTTTTTCATCATGTATTTCTGAAAACATACTCCAACCGAGTGGACATTTGCAGCTTTTACATTCTCATCAAATTCTACGAATGGAATTATCAAATCTTTTTTTGACAATGAAAAGCTCTAGCTCTTTTTCGACCATTTGTAGACTCCCGAGATATCTAGGAGAATGAATGTCCATACAATCATTGAAAATCTACTACTTCCCACAAGAAATCTTTTTTTTTTATATAATGTTCTGGGGTCAAGTATCCACGCAAATAAAATATTCAATGGGCAAAAACGAATTGTGAAGTGTATATTGAGATTAAGTTAATACGTCTCAAATTTTTAAGAATATAAATGGTTAACTGTACCATTCTTATACTTTTTGTCATCAGTTATATCGCCAGAAAATATCGAAATTTGTTTAACACGAATGCAGAACTATACTCCACAGATATGAAGATGACTACAAGACAATAAAACGAACTTGAAATCCCACCAATCAACTCCCTTATTTTTCCAATGAGGCACACAATATCAAGCATTCAAGGTATTCAGTAGTCTACGGAGTGAAATAAAATTTATTGGAAAATTGGACCGGTCCAGATATTCTGTAATAAAATATTTGAAAGATAAAATGTTTTATGATTTCGATTTATGGTTACAACTCTCATGCCCATAATCACAAACTGTAATCATTGGTGATTTAATTGTGTATTGCCTTCTTCTGAGATCTTGGCGTGGTTTTGTTCCAATTGTTTTCACACTTACAAATTTCACCTATCAATCTATCTAGACATTAAACAAACTCGCAAACATCTAGAGTTATCACCAACATAATAAACAATAAAAATCTAGATGTCAAAAATACTGCATTAAGTAGTTTTGCCTACATTCCAGTTACGATCTGAGATCAGAATAAATATTGATAATCATTTTTTTGGTGCATACCGACAGGTGGTACCTTGAATATTGTGATATGAAACATTCAATGATAGCCCAAGAGCTTCTCCAGGTTCATTTATGTCGATACACTGTATAATTTTATCTCATTATGCTTCATACCTGATGCATACTCACCCGACAAACTTCCATTAAAAGTTCCTGCTTAGTAGGAGATATTTTCAATTTAATATTCGCTCAACGGGATGGAGTCACTTACCGCGATATGTGTTTGTTTTCCAAGTAATTTCAGCTCTCGCCACCTGCAACAGAAAAATAAAATTGTGAGAACTCGTAAAGAGAATTTTTTCTTGATTACATTTATCACTAAACACGGTAGCTGCATTTCTCATATAGAACAATGGAAAATTCGTACATGATATTCATGATTTTGTTATACTGAATGATCAAAATCGCATGATTTGCTCGTGGTCAATTAATTGATTTCTCATTATGCACCTTAGCGAACTCATAATCTTGAAAATGTGCTCTCACTCAGAAATAAAGCTTAAGAAAAACAATATCAGTTGAGAAAAAAACATAGGTAAATTCGAGGGGTTGACTACATGGGAATTCCGGTGTACAATTGATTGGAATTTCGGGGAATTCCGAGGCAATTCCGGGGGAATTCCGGGGAATTCCGAAAAATTTCTAAAGAAACTATGGGGATTATTATTAGGTAATTTCAAAACATTCGCGTAATAATAAAAAAGCATACAGTAAAGTTTCAATATTTATATAAAATCATAATTACAAAACACCGGTGTGAAGTAATCCACTTCCACTGGACGAAGAAAGTTAGGATCTTTGTTTTGAAAGAGTTTGTGGCGAACTTTCAATTTGAAATACATTTTGCTAGCAACAAATAAGCCTGATGACAACAATCTTCATGATCTGATAGAATCTGATATGTCCATGGAGGGGTGTGTTGGGGAAGTTTTTGCAAATGAGTCAATAACTTCTTTCAGTGCAATAGTACCTCATTCTGATTCGAATATATAAATAAGGCATGTGAAACAACCCAAAAAAACTTTGTTTTATAGTTTGTGCGGCCTCGAGAGGGGTGTGGTTGGGGGTAGTTTCTTCAAATAATCCGATAACTTCTTTCAATGGAATAGAACCTCATTTTGATTCGAATATATATGAATTGGGCATGTGAAACAGCCCAAAAAACTTTGTGTCGTAGTTTGTGTGTTTGTTTTTGGGCTCAACCTCTGCGACTGCCATTATTTTCCTCAATATTTCAAAAATGACGTGTCTTGAAATTTCACTCTACAAGACGAAGGGACGCCCTTGATTGTGGAAGAGAGACTAGATCATAAAATTGGCAGACAAAATACAGGTTGTCTACATTGTTGCCAGCGGTTACCGAAATTGAAATAAGACAGTTATAGCTCGCGTTATACGATCTGAGTTATATAGTCAATAGTTTGTAGTTAAAAGATGATCGGTTATATTGTGGTTCAGTGTCAACTGTTCTCATTTGAGTTTATACAGGGTGAACACACGGATGAAAAATATTTTTTTATTTTCCTAGTAGGTAATGTTGAAGGATTATCAATAATTTTTGATATTATGGAATATACGTTTTTTGGAAACAGTTTATTTTTGCTGTATAAGCGATGACAAAAACGTATAAAAAGGATTTTCTCTACAAATTGCGTAGGTATCCCGTAATCATTCAGCGGTTGAAAATAATAGAACTCACTCAATAGGCCATAAAATATCGTATTCTTTCCAATGACAAATTGTATTCACTCGATACTTATTTATTCCAACGGATTCAGAACATGATTCTATTAGGAAAAATCTCAGAAAAAATTATAATAATAAAACAAACCTGAGTGGAATCAGACGATCCGTTCCCTTTATTTTACGTTTGAAAAGTTGCATTATATAGATGATTCATTTTGTTTCCGATATAATAAATACCAGCCTCAATAGAAATGTGAAAAGTATTGATATGTAAAATCCGATTTTATTCAGATTGGGTCATAATCATGACATGGTCTACTTTAAAATCTAAAGTTTATGTTCCACTCAGAAATCTCAAAAAATACTTTTGTGCGTAGATTCCGAAATATATCTTTCATATTTCGTCGGATTTCCTCGGAATTCCCCAGGAATTCCCAGTATTTCCGTCATTTAGTTTTAAAATTTTATCGATATTTCTTCAAATTGACAATTTTTTTTTAAGAATTCCGAGGGATTCCGGGGAATTCCAGTGTACACATTTTTCCTCAGTGGGCAACCCCTCGGTTGAATTATATGCCTGAAAACTACACAGCAATTTGAAACGCACCGTACGGCCATTTAAAAATCCACGCAAATAGAACTCTTGCTCTTCTCATCAACTTAAAAGAATTGGAAATGAACCGCTACAGGAATGTGGCTCATTGGATTCTGGTTAATACAAGTATGCTGTTGCCTATAATCACTTGTTTCTCTGATCTGTAGTCTATACTTTCTAGGTTGAAGTCAACTGGCTTGCACTTCAACAGGCTATACATATTAAACTCATTTGATGACATTTTTGAATTTCATTAACTTTCTACACCAATATTTAAATCCCTTTTTCTATAGCGATGGAATATTTTCGAGGATATTTCTGGAATATAAGGTGTTTGCGGGATTCATCATGAGAGATTGAACCTCAAACGTTCGAAATTCAAAGTGAGCTACACACCTTGAGGCCCAGCGCTCTATATTGTGGTTCGACTAACCTCGATTCACTACTAAGCATTTGCATATAAAAATTTCATTTCCCATGAAGATTTTACCTTTCCTTTTTTTAACCTAAGTTGTTGACGTTATATATCTTGTTGACAAGTAGTCAAATAGTCCCACGTCTTCGATAAAATCAAGTTTCGTTAACCACATAACTGAAATTCATTATGTAACTGAATAAAGTGATAATTCAGGTCAAATATCTCAGTTGGATTGTTCTTCTATAAATATAGCATTGTGAAGAAAGAATAATGCATGCGACAAAACGTGGGTATTATGTAGGATTTCCAACTAATGCGGGATCCTCAAACATTCCAGTTTCTGTGAGCATTTCGCGCAACGAGTCTAGGAAATGGCCTTTTTGATAACGACGACGATTCTCTTTGTTTTAAGTGCAGCTTTCTTCTAATTATCAAAAGCTAGTTCGTACTTGGCATTCGTACGTAAAAAGTGTAGAAATGTAGCTCTTGTTAAGAAACAAAGGATAATTCACGAAAGTGGTGCAGAGAAAGGAAATGGATGTCTTGAGAATACTTCACTTATATTTAATTCGGAAAATGCAAACCAAAATGAATATTTTATCGCGCTGGAGACTGGAAAATTGAAAACGATTTCGGTTGAATTGATGCAAGTAGAAACGCGGACATCAAAGAATCGGCAAGGAAATACAAAGCAAGACTTACAACACTTCATTCATACGGATTGATGCGAAATGCTTATTAGAGAATAGATACCTATATGATTTTCAAGATGAGTCTCGCTTTATCAATATTTGACGGCAGATGCTGAGCACAATGTAAATACATGCTTGAGGAATTATTATTATTTTGTTGACTCTTTTCTTCTCCGAATAAAAACAGAAATCACAACTTCAATGAAAGGAATGAAATAAAAATAAAATTACATGCACTCTCTGTTGATATCGAGGGGTTGACCACTGAGGGAAAATGTATTCACTGGAATTCCCGTAAACCGGACTTCCGTCGGAATTCCCCGGAATTCCTACGGCAAAAATATGTCAATTAGAAGAAATTTCGATAAAATTTTAAAGCCAAATGACGGAAATAGTGGAAATTCCGGGGAAATTCCGAGGAAACCCGACGAAATATGAAAAGATATGTTTCGGAACATTCACAAAAAAGTTTTTTTTTGGGGATTTCTGAGTGGAACATAAACTTTAGACTTTCAAGTAGACCATGTCACGATCATGACACAATCTGAATAATATCGGATTATACATATCGAAACTTAATAAACGATGAGTTTTGGAACCTTTTGTGTGGAAGGTGAAACTTTTCCTAGAGATCAATTACCCTAACACCAAACTGATATTTTTGCACTCGACGCGCGTTTCGCTAACGAGGTTAGCATCTTCAGGAGAAGAAAATTGATACTAAATCTGAAGCTGGGGTTTAGTTGTTTATATACCTAAAGTTTTCGGTCTCGATAATGAACTCACTATCTGCAAGTTCCGTCATCTGTTAGTATTGTTTATTCTGATTACATTTGCAATAGGCTGGTATTTATTATATCTATATAATACAAAGTCATAATCGGAAAATAAAGGGAACGGATCGTCTGATTCCACTCAGGTTTGTTTTATTAGCATAATTTTTCCTGATAATGAAGATCTGAATCCGTTAGAATAAATAAGTATAAAAAAAATACAATTGTTAATCGGAAAAAGTACGGTATTTTACGGTCTATTGTGTGAGCTTTATTATTTTCAACTGCTTATTTGTGCTAAATGATTACAGGATACTGAATCTGTGGAAAAAATCATTTTTATACGTTTTTGTCATCGCTTATATACGTACATTCCATGATATCAAAATTATTGATAAGTCTTCAACATTACCTACCAGGAAATTAAAAAAATATTTTTCATCGCTGTGTTCACCCTGTAAAACCTCAAATTGGACAGTTGACTCTGAACCACAATCTATCCCATCATCTTTTTATTACAAACCGATAAATTATATAAAACCGTCCAAATAACATGATGGACCTGCAAAGAATCTCCAGAAATTATACAAAGACTGCAGTCATCGACTGTATAACTCAGATCGTATAACGCGAGCTACAACCGTCTTATTTCAATTTCGGTAACCGCTGGCAACAATGTGGACAACCTGTGTTTTGTTCGACAATTATGATCCAGTATCTCTTCCACAATCAAGGGCGTCCCTTCGTCTTGTAGAGTGAAATTTCGGGACACGTTATTTTTGAAATATTGAGGAAAATAATGGCAGAAGCAGAGGTTGACCCAAAAACAAACACACAAACAACGAAACAAAGTTTTGTTGGGTTGTTTCACATGCCTAATTCATATATTTGAATCAGAATGAGTTACTATCCCATTGAAAGAAGTTATCAAATTATTTGGAAAAACTACCCCCAACCACACCCCTCGCGAGGCTTCACAAACTACAACACAAAGTTTTTTCGGGTTGTTTCACATGCCTTATTCATATACTCAAATCAAAATAAGGAACTATTCCACTGAAATGAATTATCGGATTATTTGAAAAAATTACCCCCAACCACACCCCTCTCGAGGGCGCACAAACTATAAAACAAAGTTTTTTGTGTTGTTTCACATGCCTTATTCATACATTTGAATCAGAATGAGGTACTATTTCACTGGAAGAAGTTATTGAAACATTTGCAAAAACTTCCACAACAAACCCCTCCAGGGACATAGCATATGTTTATCAGATCATGAAGATTGTGTCATCAGGCTTATTTGTTGCTAACAAAATGTATTTCAAACAACTGGGAATTCTCCAGAAACTCTTTCAAAGCAAAGATACCAACTTTCTTCTTCCATTGGAAGTGGATTCCCTAGAATTCCTATCAATGGTACACCGAAGTTCCCAGGTGGTCTCAACCCCTCGGTGTATATCATTCGAAGACGTTAGATTCATTCACAAAAAGGAAGAAAAAGTCCATCTGAAACAACTACTCCCCTGCTTGTATGGCACGACGGGCACTGGGTTACATAGAAACCACCTTTACAGATTCACTTTCTTCCCTTCGATTTATTACATTATCTTCTTTTTTTCGAATCCCATCAAATTTTCAATTCTGGCTGATGATAATGAAGGATATAGTCATGTTATTTCCTTTGAGGAATGAAATAGTGCTATCGATTCAATACATCCAACCATATTCCCCAAAAAATGAAACAAAAAAATACTCATGGGTTTCACAAAGGAATGTGCACAACCCGGAATAAATATAATTGCCAACGACATACAATTCTTCGAATGGATCTTCTGAAAAAAATCAGTGTTTACCAATATCCCGACTTGTTACTACCGTAAATCACTCATTCGTTGACAAATTGCAAACCTAAATCAAATTCACAGGTCACAACGACATATTCATCAGTGTTCGGCTCCGTAAATAGCTCGGGTGAGATTTATCATCGAAGTGTACATCGATCGAAAATGTTTGTTTCAACATGAAAGAATTATCCGAGAAGGTTTTTGGGTCAACAGAGTGTGAAGGATGATTAATCACGTGAAGGTTTTTCTTTGTGGTCTCAGATTACGCCCGATGAACTTTTTATGTATTATGTTCATCCAATCTATTAATGCATCAGGAAGGAAAAATGGTGAGATGAAAATACGTTAAGAAAATAATATATCTTCTTGGAAATGACAAAGATAATCAGGAAAAAGCAAGAAGGGGATATCTATATTTTGAGAGTAGTTTTCTGGTGAGTGGTCGGGTGAACGCAATCCCTTAGGGATGAGAAATTGAAGAAGATTTTGAATTTTTTAGGAAAATGTTAGTTTTTCATCTGAAATATCATAAACATACGCTTTTCATCGTTTGGGACAATATTAAAGCATTCGTTATGCTAATTTCATTTTTAAGATATTCTTCTCGATCAATGCCATCATAACACCAATGGCGATGTGAATTATACCCCAGTTTTCCATTATACTGAGAGATAACAAATCCTCTGTAGATAGTAGTGTAAAAATGGATACTGTCGATAGGCATCACTATAAACAGTTTTCAATACATTTTATCTACACCTGTACTCTAATTATACACTTATATGCCCACAACCCGTTTTATAATGAAATCCATTACGATACAGATTTTCATTACGATACAGATATTCAACCAATAGAAACCCATTATTTTTCAATCGAACATGATGTGCAAGCTTTGCATCTTGACCTTTATCAAGTCAAAATCAGTAGGTATTGAATTTTTGAAGAATTTATTCAATTTTCGATAATCGTATGATAATGTCTTATAGCAGTGATATAGACGAATTACCAGCGACTCCTCCACAGATGACTTGTACAAGATTAAAATTCTTTCGATGGGATTATATTTCTCATTTGACAAATGCAAAATATGTGTTTTTATATTCGATCTGATCAAATGAGCTCTCAAGGCCGAGTGTCAATGGCACCGGCAGTGATCAGGAACGTCCGGGTTCAATTCCTGACATCAGCAGAGTTTTTTTCCATTTCCTTTTTCTTCTCTTCATTTCTCATTTTTGTATTTCCCGTGGTTATACCATTAATTATAATTTTGTAGAATTTTTCAAAGAAATACGGTTGATTACCTACTATTATTGTGTTCAATATAAATACCTAATAATATAATATTTATAGTTCTTCATTATTTATTGGGTGTAGATAAAATAGCGTATGCAACTCTCATGTAATGGTTATTAATACACGATCGTTGCATAATATACTATTATATGATCAGAAGTGGATATAATTGAAGGATATGAAACGAAACCCTGTATATTTTCGGTCGCTATTTTTATCAATAATATAAAACAAGTTTTTGAAAATTTCATAATTTTTTTTCCGCTGTGAAGGTAGTTCAACCTGAAAATATCCATCATGAAATGATTCGATATGGATACAAGAGTATAAATTCAGTCTTCAAGTCTACTCCGGTGAGCTGCTCGGGGTGAATTCCAAATAATTCATTTGAGTTTTTCAGAATATGGTGGGTGAAAATACCCCAAATTTGCAGAGATGAAAGATTTATTCATCTTGAATTAATTACTACCAAACGAGAATCAGAGGGTAAAAATTAGTGAAAAACTTTTATTTTCATAATTTCGTGAATTAATTTCATCGATGATGCAATAAGCGGCTTCTTGAACGAAAATGGGATTATGTGTTAGGTCTACAACTTCATACACGATTTGAATCGAATTTGTCAATATGTGTACTGAAAACTGAAACAGTTTTGGAATTTTTCACCTTATTTGGTGTGAAAGTCATTATAGATATCAAATCGTTAACATCACCAACAATTGATTGATACCATACATAAACTGCTTGCCTCAATATATATGATACTTCCGGTGATATTTTCGCCAGAGAAAGGCTGACAAAATCGATACTTCTTCTTCACGAACTACGTTTTTACTTTTTTTTTCGAATTAAAAGAAAAGAATACAAAGCATCTACGAAAGTATAATCGCAACATACTGCGAACACTCTCTGTTGATAGGTATATGTATATCATTGACAGAGATTATTCCCAAAAAAAAAATTATCTCAAATCTCCCTGCGTATATGGAGCAATGGACACTGAAAAACTGGCTTGTAGAAAAATTCCACTCAGCAATTTCATCAAAGCTTGGATGATACTACAAACTACTATTCATTTTTATCTGAGTGTATAGAAATTTTCTATCGATTATACCTATCAAATTCAAGTTTTGTGTGCTTGGTACTATATAAATTGTGCAGAAAATGAACTTATATGTATTCAGTACCGGTCGCGCCATATAGACAGGAGAAGCTCTTTCCATAGTTTCTTTTCTTATCTTTGAGAATGAATCGAACGTCTATCAACGGTGAGTGTTTGGAAAATATTTCCGATTTTAGTTGACTTGTGGATCTCTTTTTCACCCGAAAACAGAAAAAAAATCATTAAACATCAAACTTGTCTCCACGAAAAAACTCTATCTTTCGAAAAGCCTCTTTAGCTTTCACAGCAGAAAGTAAAAATGTCACAAAAAACGATTTCATTATATTATTTGATCTGAGATATCTGTCGTTGAAATTCATCTAAATCCCCAATATTAAGAACAATTATGAGGTGGAAACACGTTTCACATTTTGGAATTTGAATTTTTGTCACTTTTTTTTTGGCTGCATCGTTCGCAATAACGATTTACATCTCACCCTTCTCACTGACCATAATTATATTCATTAGTCGAGTCATTATTCCCCATACATGATTCAACTAGTTTTCGTTGGTAATGGTCCATAGCACATTCTATTTCCTGAAGAATTTTAATTAGCAGACAAAACTGACTCTCTGAATTTGGGCAATATGATCCGACAAGTTTTTCAATGATGAGAAAAATGATATTATGGAAGTGATGCTGAATCACATACCGTATAAATGGAAGTTAATAATCATTATTCAATCACTTTCATGTACGTAACGAACCCGAATTCAGTGATAACTGAAAAAACGATTTGCCATATCTCATGTATCAGTCACTGCCCAAAATAAACTAGTATTGCTGCATTTCATATTTCACGATTTTATAAAATTGTGCGGTATTGAAATTGCAGATAAATTCGTTCCTGAATTTCATCATAATTTCCGGCTGTTCTTTGTTGTTATATGTGTGAGTGCTACATGCTTTCGCTCTGACACATAATTTGAATGAATTCTGTAGATGACTGAATGAATTGTGTCATTGAAAACTCATCAAATTGAAAAAAGTTTGAAGGTAAATATTTTTTTGCGATTGACAAGCATAAAATTTGGAACGTACAATTTGCATCGTGTCATTCAAAAATGCTATTTCAAGTATAAATAAATGACTTTTATTTTGTAAGGCCAGCAGCGCACGAGCAAATTTTTTTCGGCAACGGAAAAATTTTGATAATGAACTAACTATATCTGTTTCTATAGGATACCGACATTAGCAACTTTTTGGTAGGGACAACAAAAAAAAGTTAATCTTGATCTATTTTGAAGGTGATTGCCTGAAATATATCTCGACCTGTCGCCACGCACTGGGGATTATTCAGTTGGTTGTATGAATTATTTATTTGCCTTTACTCCTCGCTGGATTTTGTACTCCATTTTCAATAGTGGTTTGGAAATGAAGTATTCACTAAGGGTAAAAAAATGTATTTGGTTACAGAAATATTTCGGACAGAAATTTAAAAGCCAAATTGTGGACAGAAGTATTGGAGAAGTTCGTTTTTCGTTTTTTCTGTTTTTTCAAAATGCAAGCAATAATAACTGCTGTCTCAGTCAAATTCATGTTAACAATGCAACAAACCTGTCGACAAGTGCGCAAAACACAAATTTATCAGCCACGTTTTTGTTGAGCAACTTTTATGTTGGTTAATAATGAGGTTATTAGTGCGCGGCCTAACAGATATCATGTCTAGCCTATTTTTGTCATTAAGTTGACAGGAAGAGGTATTCCGATGTAACATCACGAATTAAAAAATTTTATGTTATTGATACTCATTTCCATTCTTGTAGTAGTAATACATCATGATTTCGAAGCGTACCAATTGAAAGAAAGTCGAAGTATTCGTGGATAACTGGCCTTTGAACACTTGTCTCATGATCTATTTTGATTTTTCCGGCTATACGGTCTCGCTCGAAAAATCCCTCGTGTTTTGAAAACCTTATGCTTGGTTCATAGACCAAACATTTACTTTCAATGCATTTTTTACTTTTGCTTCATGAAAGTTCCCATAATGCTAATCAATGGAAGCGTTCATACACGACACTTTCACATTAACATTTTGTGTATGAACGCCTCCATTTATTAGCATAAGAACTTATAAGAACTTCCATGAAGTAAGAGATAACGTAAAACTAAAAGTGTGGTCCATAACTAGTCACTATATTTCCATCAAAGTACAATTAAATTGAAACACTTTGTACTCGAAATGAAAAATAAAAATGAATAATATAAAAATACGTTTGCCTCATCAAAGGAGTACTTTTAAGGCTGCAGAATACTGAACAAGCGGACAACATCGCTGGCCTTATGACCTGCTTATATATTAGTAACTTGTTGTCGATACGTAGTATTGAGTTTCTGGCAATCAGAGGGTAGTTTCGCTTGATAGTGGCACCCGCCCTCTGAATTGCCAGATTGATATTTTCTAAAGTTGAGAAGCTTGTCAAACATCACCCCCAGGTATTTCACGCATTCTTGCTCATCCACGTATCTGTCTTTAACTCTAAACCACTCAAATATTTTCTCGTTGATGAACTCCCTCGAGAAGTTGATCGTCTCCGTCTCTAAAGGATTCAGACAGATCTTGTTTTCCTCCAGATACGGTACCACTGACCTGTCCAAGTGGGTTTGAACTTGTTTGTTCGCAACCTCACTTGAGAACGAATGTGCATATATTGCGGTATCTTCCGCATATATGGCCAGATTCGTCCTCTGGAACTTTGGGAAGTCATACGTATATAGAGAATACAAGTGTGAGGATAAGCAAGACCCCTGCGGAACAACTGATTTCACTGGATGATCTGCAAAGACACTTTCGTTTATCCGAATAGTTTTCTCACTCAGGTAACTATCAATAAGTTTCACTATATGTTTGCCTTCCAAATTTTAACGATCAAACCTCCTGTCCAAACCTTGTCGAAGGTTTTCTCCATGTCAAGCAGGACCATGACAGTGTTTTGTTTTTTATGAAACGCTTCCTTGATTCCATGAACAATTATGACCACCTGAGAGGTCGTGTACACCCTTTCTGGAATCCGAACTGCTCCTCTGGAATCAATTTCAGACGTTTTTCAATCCTGTTCAGCCTCGTCAGGATGATTTTATTCACCACCTTGGCGATGACACTCAGCACTGAGATGGATCGGTTGCTCTCTGTTTCGGATTTGTCCTTTTCGACCTTTGGTATGGGAATCACCTCAGCATGCTTCAGACAAGCTGGGTAGTGCTGCCATTTGAGTATACCATTAATGATGTGTAGCAATTGTATGGTGGCCTTTTTTGGGATATTTCGGAGTAGAGCCGCATTCACCCCGTCCGCCCCGGCGCTTTTTTCAAGGGCATTCTTTTAATGACTCCGGTTATTTCATCATGGTCCGCTATCCACCCCTCCAAGATATTTGGGGGGATTGATACCGGATCAATGTTATGAATCTCTCGTGCTCTAGCACTTGTTTCCCTATGCTCATTAGTAGAATCGGGACTTGTCCTATGCACGTTCTGAAAATATTCCACGAACAATTTTGCCTTCTGGAGGTCAGTCACCGCCTGCTCATTATCCGTCTCTATGGTGGTATGGGCTCAAATCTCTTATCGATAGACGCGCCATCCTCCACAGAGAGTTATCTTGACCATTCAGGCTGGCAAGTGTATCTTGCCACCGCTCATTACTGAAT
Source organism: Zygogramma bicolorata (assembly GCA_032362365.1). Classification (NCBI taxonomy): domain Eukaryota; kingdom Metazoa; phylum Arthropoda; class Insecta; order Coleoptera; family Chrysomelidae; genus Zygogramma; species Zygogramma bicolorata. Next base: position 618,814 of record JAVJAQ010000458.1, on the reverse strand, counting down.
TCTAATCTTCCAATTCACTTCATCTGCAAGCAGAAGAAGCAGTTGTTCGGAATAGGAGTCAAGTGTTCTCTGCCACGCCTTGCGGGCCGCGTTTTTTCGCATCAGTTCTGACACGTTTATCAAACTAAAGACTCGATCGAATCCCGGAGTCACTTTCCTTGTTCCGGGTTCTCCCCTCTCTGTCTGCCCGCACCTCCTATTCCTCCGGTGGGAGTGGGAACGAAGGGTTGCCTGGTGGAGTGGCATGCCTCTTACTCAGTAGTGGCTCTCTCGCTATAACATTACTCCGTTCTTGCTGAGCATTGGATTGTTTCATCCTTTCATTCGAAATGTTTGTCTTTGGCGAAGGAGCCGGTATGTGACGAGGTTTCGGGAATTCCTGAGTTGCCTCCTTTCTTCCCTCGATGGCCTCAACCCTCTTGAGGTATATTGGGCAAGTTTTTGAGCTTGAGGGGTGACTCCCATTGCAGTTTATACATTCCGCAGGCCTATCCTCTCCTTTTTTGCAATCCTTCGTCCAATGCAATCCTGCGCATTTCATGCAACGCTTCGATTGCAGTTGGACGTGGCGTGCCCCCAGGCCTGGCACCGATGACATTGCGTAAATTTTCTGACGTTCTTCTTTCCTATATAATTCTGATATAAAGAATATCAGTTACGTGTCTCCTAAGGTAATTTAACGTTACCTTGTTGACCGTAAACAGGTAGGTACAGTGGCCTGCTATTTGTTCTCATTCTGAACACGTTCAGTGCTTTGATCTCGTGTTTTTGATTGAGTTCTTCGATTATCTCATTTGGCTCGGGTTCGGAATCCAGTCCTCTGACAACGAATGCATGTGTTTTTTCGCCTGGGAGGGTGAAAGTGTGGAATTCCGCCCCAAGTGCTTGAGATAATCTTTGATAAATCCGTGATCGCTGATCGACTTTGTGGAAAACTGCGTGGTATCTCCTCTGTATTGGATTTCAAAGATGTTTTCAAGATTTTCTCTCTTTGGTGCTTCCATATCCTCTCTTTTGATTTTTATCTTGCTCTGGATTACAATTGGTGGCACTGACTTTTTCCCGAAGTCTTGGGTTCGAATCAGATTTTCCACGAGTTATCCTTCGATCCTTTTTTCTGATGTGATTTTTTCCGGCTCTTCGAGTTGAATTTTCTTGTTCGTTTTCTTGGGTGTAATGAATTGGTTTTCCCTTGCTTTGGGTTCCAAGGACTCCTTGCTAGGACTATCCTCTGGAATGCGGAAGGCCTATTGAGTTCTATTTCATGTTGAAATTTTTTTTTCTGTGAGTTTCTTCCTAAAATCTTCCATTTCCGCAAAGAACATATCCTGTAGTGGATAGTCTTTGAATTCCTCCGGAACAGGCATGGTCTATTTGACTCTGTAGAATTCTTGAATTTTTAGGTTGACCTTTTTTGTTATGGAGTCTTCGATGGACTGATTTCGATTTTTGATCTCCAAATACCCTTTATTGAGGCTGACATTGTGACTTTCAGTGGCTGAGAATTGAGTGTTTTCCTTGACCACTTTTTTATTGCTTCTGCTTTCTCGTCGACCTGTCCTTCTTCTTTTCCTCAATCTTTTATTTTTGCCATTTGTGGCATGGGGCTCCCCTTCCCCGCTAGAGTTTTCAATTGATAGGTCGGATTCACTACGGAAATCAAAAACTTTCCTGTTAGTTTTCGATTGTAATCCTGAATTGGAGGGTTCAGGTAACGTAAGTGCGTTCATCTTTTGTTTGCCAGACCATTCCTGTTTGTTCATTGGCTACGCGGGAAATTGCTGGGTTTGAAACCGCAGAATTATTATTTTCTGTGATAATTATTTCAGATTCAATTGGCTGATTTATTCTTGATTATTGTTTGCTGTTTTTTCTTTTCCAATTCTTTCCAGCATATTTGCCAAAAAGTGGTCTCGGACTAAATCGACACTACTTTGAGTCGGTTAATTGATCAATTTTCCTTCTTCAGTAGTGTCGAATTTTAGAAGCATAGGCTGTTCTAAATTATCCATATTCGAGTATCTGAAAACTCGCCTCGTTGGGTGTAAGAAAAACGTCTTCTTCATTGCTCAATATTCTGAGAGAGCGAATATTTTGCATTCCCAATTTTCGAGGTTTTCTTCCCCTCTCCAACTCGAAATGATGAATCCTACAATCTCAAACGGATTTCATGCGGCGGAAAAGTTTGCGGTCTTCGAAATGTCCACAAACTGCTTCAAAATATCAGAACGTCAAGATGTGATTCATCTTGATCGTATAATTACTGGTAATATTTTAATTAACGTGAGATTAATTCGAAACAGTATGTTTTATTAAATTATATGTGCAAAAGACGACTGTTGTTACTGGTCATATAATCGCAATTGTTATTGCAGTTGGATAATAGTATATTATTCAACGATCCTGTAATGATTGTTACTAATACACTAGCATCAACCGGGATACGAAACGAGCCGAAGGTGAGTTTCATACGCTCGATGCGAGTGTATTAATAACCATTACATGAGAGTTGCATACGCTATTTTATCTACACCCGATTAATAGTGAAGAACTACAAATATTATATTTATATTTGTATTGCACACAATAATACTAATTAAACGCATTTCTTTGAAAAATTCTACAAAATGTAATTAATGGTATTACTTCGAGGAATAAAACGATGAGAAATGAAAAAAAGATCAAAAATTGAAAAAAAAAGATCACTCGAGGCTGGAATCGAACCCATGTCTCTTTCAATTAATCTAACTAGCCAATATAATCTCAGCGCCTTAGACCGCTCGCCTACGGATAGCTCAGAAAATTTGTTTGAAAAAATGAAGAGATAAATCATGCATATGTCAAATGGAAAAATTCATCATTCTAACTGTATTTCTGCCGATGAAGGTGTCGAAGGTGATTCTCCCATATCGCTGGTATCAGACATTTTCTTATGGTTATCGAAGTTTGGCTACATTCTTCAAAAATCCAATACCTTTACCGATTTTGACTAGAACGAACGTCAAAAGCAGAGCATGCACATCATGCTTGATTGAAAACTATTGGGTTTCTATTGGTTGAAAATCTGTAACGTAATGAAAAATCTGTATCGCAATGGATTTCATTATAAAACGGGTTGTGGGCATATAGGTGTATTATTAGAGTACGGGTGTAGATAATAGTATATTATGCAACGATCATGTAATGATGGTTATTATTACCCGATCATCAACTACATATCATTATATTATATTACTATTGCACACAATAACACTAATTAAACGAATTTCTATGAAAAATTCTACAAAGTTGTGATTAATGGTAATACTTTGAGAAATAAAACGATGAGAAATGAAAAGAAGATGAAAATTCAAAAAAAAAGATTACCCGAGGCTGGAATGAAACCCATGTCTCTTTCAACTCGATAATATTATCTCGGCGCCTTAGACCGCTCGGCTACGGAAAGGTCAGAGAATTTGATTGAAAAAATAAAGGAAAAAAACATGCATTTGTCAAATGAAAAATTCAATCATTCTTACTGTGTATGTCTGCCGGTGAAGGTGTCGAAGGTGATTCTCCCATCTCGCTGGTATCAGACAGTTTGTTATGGTTATCGAAGTTTGACTGTATTCTTTCAAAATTCAATACCTATACCGATTTTGACTTGACAAACGTCAAATGCAGAGCATGCATATCATGGTTTTTATTGGTTGAAAATCTGTATCGTAATGAATTCCATTATGGAACGGGTTGTAGGCATATAAGTTTATTATTAGAGTACGAGTGCAGATAATAGTACATTATGCAACGATCGTGTAATGATGGTTATGAATACATGAGCATAAACCGGGATACGAAACGAGCCGAAGGTGAGTTTCGCATGGTTTATGCGAGTGTATTTATAACCATTACATGAGAGTTGCATACGTTATTTTATCTACACCCAATAAATAATGAAGAACTATATATATTATATTATTAGATATTTATATTGAACACAATAATAGTAGGTAATCAATCGTATTTCTTTGAAAAATTCTACAAAATTATGATTATTGGTATAACCACGGAAAATACAACAATGAGAAATGGAGAGAAGAAAAAAAAATGGGAAAAAATCGGAGGTCAGGATTTGAATCCGGACGATTCTGACCACTGCACTGCTGGCGCCATTGACCACGCGGCTATGACAGCTCATTTGGTTTGATCGATAATAAAAACATATATGTTGCATTTATCGAATGGAAACTATAATCCCTTCGATTGTATTTTTTTCTTGTCTAAGACATCTGTGGAGGATGCGCTGGTAATTCTTCTATATCACTGCTATAAGACATTTTCATACGATTATCGAAAATTGACTAAATTTTTCGAAAATTCAATAGCTACTGATTTTGACTTGACAAACGTCAAAATGCAAAGCTTGCACATCATGCTTGATTGAAAAATAATGGGTTTCTATTGGTTGAAAATCTGAATCGTAATGAAAATCGGTATCGTAATGGATTTCATTATAAAACGAGTTGGTGGCATATGTATTATTAGAGTACGGGTGTAGAGAAAATTATATTATGATGGTTTAGGGACATGCTGGATACATTAAAAGAATGCGAAAAGCGATTTGTCCACTTCCGACTTATCCACTTCACTACCACTCAAACGGTGCATCTGACTGTCACTGTATGCAAAATCACATTTGTGAAATTTGTGATGATTTCATATATAGTGCAAAAATCTATCGAATGGATCAATTCGGAAAAGTACCATTTTTTCTTGGGTTCCGTCCATAGTATCATGTTCATGACACGCCGACACGTGTTTCGCTATGCAATATGTTCCTCAACGAAGAATCGTATAATTATGGAATACTTAATGTATAGCTGAACACGTGTCACAATTTTCCAAACCCGTTCTCAGTGTTACAGAAAATTGTAGTGAATTTTTTTTTTTGTTTATACAACATCATGTACTGTAATCTATGCTACAAAAATGTAGGCTAGAGAAATGTAAGATCCCTACGTACGAATCAGTAATGATTTCAGTAGGATTTTCTTTATTTCTTCAAGTGTAAAACAAAAATTCTGTAAAGGCAAAAAAGAGAAATAAAATTATTATTACTATGATTATTTGATTTCATAAAACGATGTGGAAGTTCAACATACGCCACCAAAAATTTTAAATTGAAAAAGTACAAATATGTTCGTGTATTTTTTTATCATCAGTCTGACGCTGTCGAAACCAAAAAACTATCATTTATTCGAAAAATAATCGGTTAAAGAGTATTTTCATACTGAAAAACTATTTGAGGGCTCGCCAGGACCCAGGTCTCAATTACGAATTTTTATTTTCTTTATATTGATCATTATAAATTTTTCAATTTGTAACTTATAAACTGTGAAATTTCATTTATCATGTTCAGTAATACAAACCGAGGAATTTTAGACCATAAACAGTAATGAGTTTTTTGAAAGTTGTCAACTGGGGCCAGTATCCTTTCATCTGAGGAAACTCGAAGAAATACAGAAAATTGATGAGAACATTGGCAACAACCCTTTATTCTTCGAATATATGAAAAAAAATCACTCTGATGTACAAACCAATATAATTAGTAATGAAATAAAAGTCTATGGCATCGAGTGAGAACCTAGACATAAACTAAAACTTGTTCAACCAAACATTTGAATTGACTCTCGAAAGAGAAACTTGAAATTCGATGATTTTTCATGGAAGGTTCAATAATTTCTTCATTCTGGTCGAAGTCTACCTCTGGAATGTCATCGATATCAGGCCAACATACCATAGTTGGGTCAAGTTCCCTACTAACACTGGGTGAATAATTATCCTCGAGTTACAGACTACAGACTCCCATTCAAACTTGAATATCAACACTATCATTCAAATTATTCAATGTCACAATATATGATATTGTAGCCATATACCCTTATATATTGATATATCAAAAATATTACTTCCACACTAAAGATAAGTTCCATGATAACTTAAAGCACCTCGAAAAACGTACAGACCTGTCTAGATCTGAAAGCAGAGATAAACATTGAGAATGTTGAGTAGAGAATGTACATTGTTGCCAAAATCAATATTTCAAACTTTCCCTGAATTGAGGAGAATGCCTTGGGTCTAGTATCCTTAGTTTTCCCTATATTAGATATAAAATTGAATTATAGTTATATTCGAGGAGGTGATTTTTTGTTTTTTTTCCAAAGTCAATGCAGAAAAAATACAAAACGTCTATGAAAGAAGTAATATCAAACATTCAGCAAACATTCTCTGTTGATATATATAAATCATCCATAGACGTTTAAGTCATTCATAATATTTATATTCCAATTGAAAATAAATATATTCCAAGTTCATCAGGTTATTGACACTCATCAACAAACGATTAGGGTCATTAACTTTTCATTCACGAAATACTTCCTTTATATATTATATTCAGTACATGGATAACCGAGCTTCGCTCGGTATTTTTTGTTTTTGGTAAATCGTTTTTTTTTCTGGAAATTATATTCAGATACGAATTACATACTGATGAAATATCAATAATGATTTTCAATCTTACCGACATAATAATGATAAGATATGTATGTCGGTCGGTGTAGCCAAGCGGTCAAAGGCGCGGTCCTTGTTTTCAATTTGGCTAGGTCATTGTTGGTTCGAAACGCGGTCGGGGTAGAATTTTTCTGACCGGGCCGGTGCGATAGGCAATTGTGAGTAGCCTGTATACCAATCGTGGTAAGTGGGATATCTGAATTGAACTGGTCCGGTTTCTGAAATATTCTTGTGTTTTCAGAATGGATTTATTCAGATAACGCCCAAGACGCGGTGAGGTTACTTTCATATTCTATCGATAACTTGGCTGTAGGTATCTTCTACAGTGAGCACGTAAACTATGGAACAAATTAGGTTCAAGCTTGATATGGTATTGGAAAAAAATCTGAGACACGTCGAGTTTCTATTTCAGCTAGGCATTTGTTGGTCTAATCATATTTCACATGATGTCATCACTATTCAACATTAATTTTTTTTTTCAAATGGCAAAACCCTATCTTCGTAATACCTACAATCAGAAAAAACGCATGTTTTTTTGGTGTATATGTAATATTTTTTGTATCTTACCTCCGAATATTCACAGGAACCAAATCAGACAAACTAAAATACGCATCTTCCTAATTTCTAGTCTAACTACTTCTCTTCGGGCTTGAAGGCCGTCGTTCTTCGGAATTTCTTCCTGACGTTTCGCTAGCGCGAGTGGCCAGCTTCTTCAGAGGCTTATTCATCTCCGATGACTGACGGCCTTCAAGCCCGAAGAGAAGTAGTTATACTAATAACCTCGGCCGCGAAAGCCTTAACCATTTTGTTCCTAATTTCTGTTCGGTAAATATTTCAAGAATTACTTTTTATTGGTTGAATTTTTTTGGACAACTGTTAAAAACTCATTTGCATTCTTTCAAATAAGTGTGGAATGAATACTTTTTCCGCCTGCCTCTATCCAAAGAAAAAACTTCCTGGCCTCATTGTTTTCCTCAAAAAAAAGTGACATGGTACGTCATCAATGAATGACTAAATTATAGTGTTTATAGAAAACCCTGTGTTTTGCGAAATGGTAGAAATCAGTAGAGGAAGTAAGATATTTTCAAGAAGTGAAGATGTTTAAAAATAATACAAATCGAACGGCAAATATTATAATAGAGCTACAACAATACGCTATGTTCACCGCTCACTGTTTATGATAGGCTTGTAGGTGTTAGTTCGAATTCCGGCGTCGACAGTTTTTTTTTCCATAATTTTTGTTTTGTTTTGTAGATTCTCCTCCTTTCAGCATTCCAGAATCATGCTAAACTGTACCTACTTTTTAGTTCTAGTCCTTCAACAAATTTTGTAGATAAGTTTCAGAAATAAATAATTTAAAGAAATAAATGACTTGTTATTTGAGTCAGGCGGATAAATCATGTGTATAACAATGGGGGGGGGGATGCCATTACCTCCTTTGAATTATTAGTCAAGAATGGCATGTATATCAAGTTAGCGAGACACTTTTCGAAATATGAAAAACTAATGAATCCATATTCTGGTGCTTTTTTGTTGCTAATTAGTTGCGGAAGAGAATGAAGCTTACGGCATGTAGCAAAGGAGAGTCAAGGGAAAAAAAGGCACTTCACACATATGTTATACATATCATTTTTCCGCCTCCCACGAACAACAATTCTTAAAAAAAAAATATGGAACTAACAAATAAAATTCATTAAAGAAATAAAACTGAGAAGTAGGTATGGTATAACGTTCCTGAAATTCTCAAAACTAGGAGAACCTACAAAACGAAGGGTTTAAAAAAATGAGTTCTAGACCCCGGATTCTAACCAATACCTATAGGGGGATGAAGACTATCGTCCGTTCTATTAACACTCTGCGCGACGGAAGCACACAGGAAATTGTAGCGAAATTATGGATTTGACGTATAACTTTTATTTCCTCAACATACTCATTCACTTTTTGAAAATATCTTACTTTACTGATTTTATTGGTTGAAATTCATGCCGCTATCATATTATAGGGTATTCTACTTGTATTTTCAGTATTTCAAATTTCCAATAATTGATGCTCAAAAAACTTTTAATTTTTTTTGGCGACAATAATATACTTCATTTCACAATTAGAAAAATTGGACTGTTAAAAGATACATTTTCTATTTCCTATGAGTGAATCTGGAAAGTTTCAAAAGAGGTCGGAAAAGTTATTTCTTACCTACCTGTCGTGAATAATTGATCTCTTTCCAACCTCAAAGTAGGTATGACACAAACACATTTGCGATTGATTTTGGATAAAATGTTTTTCCGCTAACGATTAGCGAATAGTTGAAAGGATAAATGAATGTTCCAGTTATGATTTTGGAAATATCAGTGTGAATGACTGAGCTGATATGAAGATACCGGTATAATAATAATGTTTCCTCTTCCCTCTATCCAAAGTATACATTTCCTGGCCTCATTGAAGAGAGCAAACTGACGTTTGGTACTTCATCAATGAAATATAACTTATTCGGCATTGACGGCCCAAACTATAATCTAATAAAAAAGTACGAATTCTACGTTCATTTATAGAAAACTGTATTTTGTGAAATGGTGTTGGTTCGAATCCGGGGTCGAGAACTTCTTTTTTAACCCTTCGTTTTGTAGTTTCTCATAGTTTTGGGAATTTCAGGAACTTTATACCGTATCCACTTTTCAGTTTTAGTTCTTTAATGAATTTTCCTCCCTTGACTGTCCTCTGCTACGCGTCGGGCAGTAAACTTCATCCTCGTGAGGAAAAGTAGCACTTTGCACCCTTGTTATACAAATAGCTATTATTATCCTAAAAAATCATCACAACTCCGCTCGTATCCAGTATAAAGTGAATGTACATAAACAGTAGCACCACTCAAGTAACAATTTCAAACAATTGCTACTTGTGCTTGGTATAGCCACGTAGGTGTTTCTCTTGGATATATAAAATATGAAATGAAATATTATAATTACTCCCCATAGGACTCATATATACCATGTATGTTTTAGAAAAGAAAAAAATATTACTTTCCACCTCAACTAATTAGCGAATAATTGCAGAAATCTTATGATATACCCAGTCGAAATTATGAAAAACTCAATGATATAAAAGTTTCCAAGTTGACGTGTAAGTTAGCGAGACATCATATATTTTTTGAACGAAAATAAAATGAAAGATTTTCCTCCGCAGCTAATTAGCGAATAATCGAGGAATCTTATGGTCTAGTCAAAATTATGAAAAACTCGAGGATAAATAAGTTGTATTGCTAACTTGATATCACATCAGCGAGATATCATATATTTTTTTAAACAAAAATAAAATGAAAGATTTTTGTACGCAACTAATTAGCGAATAATTAGAGGAATCTGATGGTCTAGTCAAAATTATGAAAAACTCAATAATAAAAAAGTTGTAATGCTAACTTGACGTCAAGATAAAAAAAGGAGCAGACATTTATTTTCTTTCGCAACTAATTAGCAACAAAATAGCACCAAATTATGGAATCATTAGTTTTCTATTTTTTGAAAAGTGCCTCGCTAACTTGATATACATAAGAATGCACGAATAGCTCTCATTTCCTATATATAAAAACTGCACAAACTACGTGTACTGCCAGGATCCGATGACAATGTATCTATTATCAACCTCCCAATTTCTACCTTAACCACCAGAGCGCCAAAATATTGGTAAAAGCGTGTAAATATGTCCATCTCCCCTACTTTTCATTCGCTCAATAGTCTTGCCACTTCAACGTAGGATTTAGGATTAACCATTGCCGTTGTTTCATGCAGCTACTGCTTCCCCACCTTACCTTCCTTGGATCGGAAGAGAGAGGTTTCATGTGCACAACATTTTCTAATGATGTTTAACAAACAATTTTTGAACTCCTGCTACTGAATGCTACAATGAGGCACCATGAAAAGTGCTCATAGTACATTCGAGATTATGTTTGTCCTGGCGCTCTAGGGATACAGTATTTGGTTGGAGACTGGATATATCTAGGATGCTCGATAGACGATTATGGTATTATTTACTCTCACGATTTTCGTGTAGATGTATCCATACCTCCAAGTATCTATTCGTCTTACCATGCTATTTTGGGCAGTGGTTAATATGAGATAAATCTTTCTATTTACTGTTTGTGATACCACGAAATTTTTGTGTAGTGCTAATTTCATTAAGGTCATACAAATTTTATTCATTTTATTTTTCACTTCATCCTAATTTTTCCCTATTCATCGCTGTATTCGCTTTATTCATTAGTGCATTTTTCTAGGGATTCTTATTCTATGCTAGAATCGGTCAATGCCACTTTCAATTCATTCCAAAAGGAATGTTTTTTCGGTCAATAAATCGTCACAGAATGATTTTTGATGCTTTGGAGGGTGGGTGTCAACTTCGAGCTCCCCTGAAGACTACAAAATGAATTTTTTTTTTTTGCATACTCAGAATTTTTTTTTATATGTAGCTCTCCTTCAAACGCCCTGTCGGTCAGTTTCATTGTCAAACAGACGAATTTTTTTTTATATGAAGCTCTCTTTCAAACGCATCGAAAATGAAAATGTGTTACATACACGAACACTGCGTGCTTGTCAAGAGATAAAGGGGATGGAGTATTTAATATAAAATAACAACTGAATTTATATCGAAAGTTTTTCACTCCTTGATCGGAATAATTCAGGTATTCCAAGAATACAATACGCTCGGCATTTATACGACATCCACCCTTCTCGAAGTAGAGCCGGACGAGAATACTAAATTTTATCTAAATGGCTCTCGAATTTTTCCTCAAACTGGGAACTTTCGCAACACCTGCTGGTTTTCATGGGACCAACATACCGAGTTGATTAGAAAATGTAATATAATAAGATTCGATAAGTGATCGAGTTAAAGAAGTGATAATAATGATCATTGTGGATAATACAATATTTTTTTATAGAGTGGATGATAATGATGAAGAAATTAAGGAAAAATGCTCTTCGAGTACAGAAAAACTGAATATTTTTGGAAGAATAAACATATTTCTCGTTTTTAATAATTTTTTTCAGGTCCCCAATCCTAAAATAACAAAAAAACTACTAAAAATTATTTTCCACACAGTATTTTCCATTTATTGAAAAAAGAAATCGAACGAAGTCTGCTACCAGCTGAACTCTTGAACAGGACAGGACAGGATAAAAATCAAATAGTTAGATGTTATCTGAATATGTATCGTTTTTAGGCATTTTCTGTATGAGATATATTCGTATGATGTCACTCTCTTCTAGGATGGCGGTAATAACTCCTTCTTCAAATAGAGTAGGATGTATTGGAAGACCTCTGAAAGGTGTGCCAATTTTCCATAGAACACCTGTTTTCTTATTTGAGTTTTTGACCTTCCAGTCCAATGTCTGAAGTGAGGAGGTGCAACGTGAGATATATCTGAACAGCACAGCAACCAAGCAATTATTTTACACCAATTTTAGAACAACAAAACAATTTGATTCAACAACGAACGATCGAGTTTATGTTTATCCAACATACATTAGTTTTTTTCTAAAATTCTCGACAAAGTAGGTGTAGATTTTTCCATTCATACATTCCACATATTTGATATAAGTTTTCAACAATTGGCCTGTTAGACAGTTGAATTATAACAGGCCACATGCAGATATTTTGAGAACTACTCTCCATACTTGATTGTGCCAAATATTTTCCAAAGGTTTTAACTCCAGAAAGTACCGAAAACGAAATAAAATCAGGTAGATATTTGTCACATCCCAGCACCAACTCAGCGATAATATACAAGTTCCAAAAAGGTTGGACTGATAGACAAAGAATAAATGAATATTCATTGCCATTATCTCATCAGACGAAATCAATAAAAAATTGACCTAACATCCCCTTAGGATGATAATCATAATCCTATTTGCATTTGAATGAAATTAATGGGACATTCAAATAACTTTCCACATTCAAATCGATGACTAGACAAACATGGTGGCTAATAATGGTTCGATAGATTACCTCATAGTCCGCCCTAAGATTGTGGGATGCTTTCAGTGAGAAGCGGAGGTTGTACAATCGGAGTCCATCGAAGAACTTATTGATAGAAGGTGAGAATCAACAATATCAAGACAGAAATATTTCGAAACTGAGGAGAATGAATTTGTGAACAGATTTCACCACGAGGTGAAAGGTAAATTTTTAGGATATTCTGCTGAGCTTGATATCAGATAGCTAGATATATAGAATATTTGCTTTTTCCTGGTAGGAGTTCGTGGTTCCCCACCTTCTCCGCTCATCTTGCTATATTATTGGTAGCAAACGATTCAAATTAACCAAACTCTAATATATTGTTTGACAGGGTACAAGGTATTTCAGCGAATTGGAAAAAAAAACATTCGAATTCAATCCATTACAAAACCTTCTGGTGTCATTTTTATGTCATGAGAAAGAGTTATTAAAAATTTCGATGATTTCGGGATGATTATAATGAACAAGATATAATGAAGCAATGAGTGGAAATCAGTGAATCTCTTTTTGGGATCTGAACCAAATATTCAGAAATTTCCTTCATATTATATTTCAATCGAAGTAATGATATCACTCACCGAATGTCTCGAAATCGTTAAGATTGGCTATCGATAGATTTGTTTCAGACATTTCCGCGGTTACTCAAGGGCTGATTTTGTGAAAAATTCAAAAAATCAAATATGAAATTATATATGGACCTGTAGGTCTTATTTTTGATTGAGTATTCAATGGGGAATAACCTTTGTTTCATTTCTACAACATTCTGCGTGGGAATGAACATAAATATGATCACTGTTTGTATAAAAATCTTCGCATACTCCATTCTAAATTTTATATTCCACCAAAGCTTTAGGAGCCATTCGAAAGTAAATCGAAATATTGAATTTGAAACACTTTTTTTATATGCAGATCCAAACGAAAGGAAAGCCCTGTAATGTTCAAAGAACATCGCGTGAATCAAAGGACAGGAGATACGAATTAACATTCACTTCGAATTTTTGGAGTTTGTAAGCCTCAGGAAAAACTTCTTTTGGCAAGAAGTTCCAAAGCTCAGCTGTTCTATTGGAAAAAGATCCCTGAGCAAGAGAGGTTCGACAGGTCTCCAAAGTTACAACAAAGGGGTGGGAATTCTGTACTCGTCGAGTTATCCGTGTAGATAATGCCAAGGGTGGAATGATTGATAACAATTCAGAAGAGCCTCGACCGTGAAAATATCTATAGAAGAGAGACAAGTCTCCGACCCTTCTACGATGTTTCAATGAAGTTTTTCATTCGGGAACAATATTATCGTTTGCAAATTATTTTTTTCGTTCCACCCAGTAGTAAACGATCACGATTCTTCAGCGACCTATGCATTATGCGTGACCAAAAAACGTTATAGGAATAGGAATATAAAGGCGACATCTGCATGGAGGCAGGTCTTTACGAATATTGATGAAGAAGGGTAAAGAATTCTATGAATAGAACTCGACATATATACCATATTTACATTGAAAGTCTGAAGCGAAAGATATTGTAATACCTGGAGGGGCAGAAGATATTTCAGAAAAAAAGGCTATTGAAAGGTGTCAATAATACCGCTCGACTGACTGCTGAATGACCCGAATGACACTAGTACGTTGAGAATATGTAATGTAACAAACAAATTCTGCAATGCAATGTATCGTTGTAACTCAAGAAAATTTATTGAGTACGAAAAATATTCGAATTATCCATAATAACTTTTTATTTTTGTACAAAGACAGCTGGTGATGTTCTAGATTAATCTTCAGAATATTTTTATTGATTTTGTGTTATGAAGTAGTCCAGTGCAGTGAGTAACCAACATTAGCAGAAAAAATTACCATTATTGTGTGCTCCTAAATCTTTACTATTATTGGGCAAAGGGCCTGAATAATTACATAACACAAAATATATTTCAGTGCTTCAGTGCTTGATGATAGTGAGAATATTTTTGTTATAATAGGTATATACTTGAGTGATACCGCTCTTTGGTAAGAAAGTGAAAAAATGTATTGTATGATTTCATGGAATTTTTCCAGGAACTCGTAAATCACGTGGAGAATTCGATACTCATCATCGAGGCCTCTCTCGAAGATTCTCCATAGGCGTACGCAGGTATAAAAGGGGACGCTTCATCGCCGAGGAAACAGTTATTCAACAGTTATTAGCAGAGATAGTTATTCAGAGAGAGAGAGAGAGAGAGAGAGAGAGTTTAGCAGAGTTATTCAGATAGTTATTCGGAGCTTAGTGGAGAGAGCTTTGGTATTGCTAAGTGCGGACGTCGAAGTAGAGAATTGCTATAACGGAGAGTTTATCAGAGTGTTTAGTACAGAGCGTTTGATAGTTGGCAGAGCAGTTTGGGCGATTGTATTGTATTATGATGAAGAGTTGTAATAAAAGTAGTGAAGTGTTGTTTGGAATTTCAATCAACAAACCCAAAGAAATATCGTGACAGTGGTGTCAGAAATGAGATTTTGCTGATGAATAAAAACAATTTATGGTGAGTACGAGAAGTACATCTTATGATACGATGGAGGACATGTTGAAATTTATTCAAAACCAATTTGCGGATTGGGAAAGACGACGAGAGGAAGATAAAAAGCGACAGTTGGAGGAAAAAGAATATTAAGAGAAGCGGCGACAGGAGGAAAAGAAAGAGTAAAAAGTTGGAAAGAAAAAACGAGAAGGACTTCAGAAAATTTTCGAAATTGAAAAGAAAGAACGAGATTTAGAACGTGAAAATGAAAAGAAAGTACGAGAAGTAGGACTCCAGAGAATTCTCGAAAGGACAGGAAAAAGAGCGAGAAGATGAAAAAAAAAACGAGAAGACGGAATACAGAAAATTCTCAAAGAACAGAGAAAAGAACGAGAAGATCTCCAGAAAATTCTAGAAAAACAAAACAATGAATTAGAGCAAATAGAAACACAACGAAAAGCAGACTTTCAGAAAGTTCTATATCATCAGGACAAGTTCTTCGGGCATGTGTTATATAAAACTGAAGTACGAGTGCAAGAACTAAAAGTAGAACTGAAGAAAGACGTCAGGAAAATGGACGATGAATTCAATAAGAAAGTGGATACAGTACGAGAGGAGATGAGGAATGAGTTGAAAAATGAAATGAGAGGTCTAGAAAAGTAGATAGTTCTTTTCAAGAACCAAGATCGCGGAGACAGGGTTGTCACATCAACAATTTCAGTAAAAACACCGACTTTTGACGGACAGTCGTCTTGGGCTATGTATCGTAGACAATTTGAGGCTGCGGCAGAAACCAATGGATGGGGCGAAGAAGAAAAAGCTACAGCGCTCATAGTCGCTTTGAGAGGCCCAGCTTTGGGTATATTTCAAACGATACCCATAGAACAGCAGAAGCAATATCAAGACCTGATTTCTGCACTAGAGTTGAGGTATAGCGATCAACACCGAGAACAGCTGTACCGGGCCCGAAAGAAGATTCGCACACAAAAATCAGGTGAGAGTCTGCAATAATTTGAGGCAGATGTTCAACGCCTAATCCAGCTGGCGTATCCAGAAGCGCCCGGAGATTTCAAGCAACAGTTAGCGGTGCAAATGTTCATAGATGGACTGACAGACCCAGAGATACGAAGAACTTCATGACTGACGAGTTTCAAGAGAAGTAGCGATGCTTTGGTTCGCTCTTTGGGAGTGGAGGCGACCTTCAACACGTCTAGGCCGAAAGTGAGTACAGTTTCAATAGAAGAACCGGAACAATGAATTGGCACAGCGAATAGTTCAGTCGAGAAGGTTCTGGAGGAAATTGATGTTTAGTGGAATTAGCACCCAGAAGAAGAGGGCCTGCTATAGATGTGGACAACCAGGTCATCTCATAGAAGACTTTTGGGTGAAAATGCCGTAGAGGATTTGCTATTGATGTAGAAGGCCGGGGCATTTTATAAAATACTGCAGGAAGAGAATGCCACAGAGGAAATGTTACAGATGTGAAATATCCGGACATATCATGAAAGATTGCAAGGTGAGAATGCCCCCAAGGTCCAACTCAGCTGCCAGGATGCCGACAAGTTCGCAATCTCCCGCGAGGTCAAGGTCACCGAGGGTCATCTGTGTCAACAGGCTAAGAACAACAACCGATAGCCTTACCATTCCTGTAAAATTAAATGAAATAGACGTTACATGCACCATAGACACCGGTGCAGCAGTTTCTTAGGTACGCAGCGACAACATCCTTCAGCCAGAGTGTGAAGCCTGATGCTTTCAACTCCATGCTTCGAACAGTCACAGGAGATAATGCACCTATTCGAGGGAAGGCTGATTACACTGACTCTTGGGCGACTAACCATCACGGATACAGTGTACGTCGCGGACACAGAAAATGAATTTATACTCGGGATGGATTTGGAAGGGCTGACTCGGTTAAACAAAAAGTCAATATTGGCCAGGTCCAACCGATTTGGAAGCAATCAAAAAGAGTTCCATTCACTAAACAAGAGATGGGAGAACGTATTGACAGGGTGAAGGCTCGGCACTATCGTGAGGCAAATACCGGCGGAATTCAAGAAGGTGATCGAGTGTAGCTGTACAACCCTCTTCGTAGGATGAAAGATGTGGTGTACAGGGTTCAACGTAGGCCTACAATGGGAATAAAGAGATATTGTTTGATCGGGACGATCAAAATTAAGAGGGGGATGATGTTACAAAATGTCCTAGCGTCGGCTCTGTCGGTCATGAACGCAGAATAATATGAGGGGTCAAAGAGCGACTTCACTCATACAGGAACTCGTAAATCGCGTGGAGAATTCGATACATATCATCGATGCCTCTCTCGAAGATTCTCCATAGGCGTATGCAGGTTTAAAAGGAGACGCTTCATCGCGGAGGAGACAGTTATTCAACCGCTATTAGCAGAGATAGTTATTCAGAGAGAGAATTTAGCAGAGTTATTCAGATAGTTATTCGGAACTTAGTGGAGAGAGCTTCGGTATTGCTAAGTGCGGAAATCGAAGTAGAGAATTTCTATAACAGAGAGTTTACCAGAGTGTTTAGTACAGAGCGTTTGATTGTTAGCGGAGCAGTTTGAGTAACTGTATTGTATTGTATTGTGATGAAGAGTTGTAATAAAAGTAGTGAAGTGTTGTTTGGAGTTTTAATCAACGAACCCAAGGAATATCGTGACAGTATATTATGATTCAGCTTCGAGACGAATTCATTTCCACAAACACAAGAGGGAAATACTGTCGGATTTTATGCCAGGCGGATATTCGCTTATCAAATTCATCTCTAGATAAAGTGAGACTGACCTGGTATAATTTCCAAATTTGAAAATGTTCGATGGTCAAGCCCTGTAAAATCATTTTCGGAATTCGCATCCAAAAATGAAGATCACTAAAGGTCTTTGTGTGAACCGGAAACTTCTGCGAGAATAAACGAGGTAAGTAATACCTCTCCAAGCACGGGCGAGCTTCAAAAATGTTCAAATGAAATCAGCTACCCATCCAGCCACGCTAAACGGTGGCTTGACGGAACTCTAATAATCACATTAGCCATATCCATCAAAACAAGCCCATCAGAGAATGAAAAACAGCGATAATTTGCACTAAACCTGTTTAACCGATGACTGTTCAAAATATACCTGGATTTTGGCTCACTTTTCAAATACCTACCATATACTTCCTGTGTTCAATTTTGGAGTTTTCTGAGTTTACGTTTTTTTCTGGAAATTATCTCAACATATATTTCCTGCTATACCAGTCGACCAAAATACTTTATTGAAAATAATTTAAAATAAATTCCCTTGCCTTGCGCTCACGGTATTTCATCAAATTGTTATACACTCAAGTCATTTGTTCAATAAAATTTCTGAAATCATTACAGTGCACTCATTTCAATTGATTGAATTTGGTGCACTCGGGATATAACCCCCGAAAATAATCCAACTTCTTCCGTGACAGTTTTTTCATTTGGTTTTACACTATCAACATAGGAACTGTATTTTTAATTTGTCGATTATCATTTATAATTTTCCAATTGCTCTGACCGATTCGTGAATAACACTGAAATACTTCTAGCTAATATTTAAAAATTGTGCTGCATCAATTTGGTAAATAATTCATGTTTACTTTCGCAGTATTTATCTATGAATTGAACTGAAATATCGATCAAAGTAGCAATGATCATATTTCATCGGTTTCATTTCATTAATAATAATCTGAAGCTCGTATAATCATTTTGAAGTAATTTATTTAATCATACGAAATGAAATATGTATTTCAATATAAAATG